>VXBR01002683.1:21024-79576 GCA_013400215.1 Cisticola juncidis | reverse complement strand
ATATATTGCCCACGTTTGCAACAAGTACGAAGGGTTAGTGGGCTCTGAGTGCACCTCTCCTGACATGGCTGTCGGTGACTCTGAGCTGTCGGTGCTGTCCATCCTCTCACGCGGACGGTCCAGGGCACTCCGAGGCTCGGTGCCTCCGGTGACTCCGGGCAGAAAATCCTTCCAGGCACTGCCCCTGCGGCGGGGGGGGGACCGGCACCAGCACCCGGGGCTTTAATATGTCTTTTGCTGGTGCTGACAGGCAGAAAGTGGGGCAGAAAACGATGGGAGAAGGCAGTAGTTTGGTGCAAATGAGTGAGAAAAGAGCCTGTAGTGTGAAGCGAGAAGATTGCTGGACCAAAGACTCGGTGAATTTGGGTCTGAAAGGTGTTATGAAATATTATGGATGCTGGATTGCACCCCGACACTATTGATTAGGGGGGAAAAACCCCAAACCCCACACCCAAACAAAACAAGTCCGAAAGGCTGGCTTGGCAGAAAAACAGGAAATAGCAGAAGACATTGAGGCTGTGAGACAGCAAGGGAGACGGCCTGAGGAGACAGGAGCTCTGTGCTCAGCAAAAAAGGGCCTTCTGCAGTGGCATATTCCTTTTTCTGTGCTGTTGAAGAACTGAGAATTTTGAATGATCGGGCCCTAAGAGACATGCCCAGCCATTGGGGAAGCAAATGAAGTGTGAAGAAGACAATGAAACACATTTACCTGATAATGAAACAGTTGGAGTGTGGATGGCGTTGATAGGAAAGCAGTTACTTGAGGAAGTGGAAATAATGCAATTTGCTATCAAAGCGCAGTTAATTTCTCTCAGTTGTGTCCTTGCAATCCTGTGCTTTCCCACAGAGTGTCACAAAACCAAAGCTGGCATGTCAGGGCCACCACGGAAAACAGGGCATGAACAAATGAGGGTCCCACACACAAGGGCTTTTATGGTCAGACAAATTCATTGCTTCTTTGCATTTCTTTCTGTGCTTAATAACTTAACACCTGGAGCCCACTCACCAGGTGTGTTACATACCTGCACATGCACTTGTCTAAGCATGGTTGCATGTGACTCTCAAATTCACATAATTTCAAAACACTTAGAGTAATTTTATATTTATCCTTTGGGCTTAATGACCAAAAAATATTTGGAGAAATAAACTTTAATAGCTGACTTGCTGTAGGCTGTAGGGAAATGTCAGTAACAGCAGCACAGATGAAACCGCAAATTCTGAAAGCAGCAAGTCTTTCTCAGCTCCACCACAAAGAATGGGGCATTTCGGAGGCTAGGGAGAGTCCAGCTCTGGGGATTTTGTATTTCCTCAGGCTTCATTCTTTAGTGCAAAGTTCCGTTTTCAAAAAGTGACCTCACAAGGAGTAAGGAGCAATGAAATAAGGAGGATTTGACCAACAGGAGACAGATATTGAATTAAGATTTAATTAATTGGAAGAAGAGAAAACAATTTGTCTCTTCAGGTGGTTCATGTGGTTGAAAGGCACTTTTTGTATCTGCTGGAATATTTGCTTCAGGACTTATGTATATATATTGATGTATTCTAACACTCCCTTGTTCTACGTGAAGAATTCTGAATATCTGGGTCTCTTGCTTGCACATAGGAAATGAGCTCTGAACCCAGTGGATGTTCTGCAGACATAACGGGAAGGCTGATTAACTTGTTTCCTTTATGCCAATTTAGTGAGGCTTGAAATGAAATCTAATGGCAACAATCATAACAACCAAATCCTTTTCTGTTTAATAACACAAGAAAAATAGCAACTGGTGTGAAATTAAAAGAACAGTACAGTTTATTTAATTTAGCAGAATGGAAAATGTCTTGCTTTGCACCAAAAATATCATCATTAATACCAGAAAACAGATTATTTCACTGTTTGCATCTGGTTACTTCACCCTCCCTGTACTCCACTCCAGCCTGCCCTCCATCCCTGCCATGTAACAGCCTGCCACAGGCATGTGGTGGTGTGATGTCATTTTACATGATCTTGGCGTTCTGAGCTGGTGGTTCATTGTCCTTGTCACACAGTCACAGAGAGACTGATGCACCTGCAGGTGCAGGAAGCAATGGGACAAAGTCTTCCCAAGGGGATCCTGCCCTTGCATGGGATCCTTGGGGAGACCTAAAGATCAAATTCCACCTCCAAGGAGATGGTGCAAACACCTCATGTTCATATACAGGAAGAGGTTTGTCTAACAAAGCTCACGTGCTCCAGCCATCTGGATGTGATAAAGGGTTGTTAAAAGAAATGTACTCTTGCGTTTTCACAGTGATATTCTCCTCTTGCCCAGCCAACTGACAGAAGCTTGATTTTGGCACTGTTCTCCCTAAACGGAGAAATTTTTTGGCAGTTCCCAAGGCCTACCTCCTCTTTGTAGCTCTGAAGGGAGCAAAATGAATCTTTGTTCCTCTCATGTTTAACAAATACTTCAGCTGTCCTTAGAAAAAAGTTTAGTAGGTAGGGTTCAGATGTTGTCCGATTCCTCTTTAATTCCATAAGTACTTGTAGGATTCAACCTCTAATAAATATCCACTGCATATTATTTATCATGAATAATTTCTTTATTGATTGTGGCAGTCTTAACAATAAAATTTATGTGATAGTTGGATTTCAGTAACATAAGCCCAAACTCACATTCTCAGCTGTTTTCCTTTAATGAGAGAAGAGTGAATGATTGTTACCATAATGGGGAGAAAAGAAAGTCCTACTTTCTTGCTTAGTGGAGAGAAATGATTTTGCAGCTGGCATGATTTTGGGAGCCACTGATGGATGGCAAGCTGATCCTGTTTTTCTAAGACATTCACATTCCTTATGTTTATTGCTGGATGTAAGAAGGAGGACTGTAATGTTTCTGTGCAGCATTGCGGTTTTACAGCATGTTACACTGCCTGACATCAGTTGTTCTAGGAAGGTATTGACATATACTGAGAGCAAATATGCAAAGCCTTATAATTTCTTTTTAAAGCTTGAGTTCATTAAGCAATATAATTCCATGCCTAATTTAATTTGCATCATATGCTTAATCCATCGTGAATCCCTTAGCAGGTTCAGCAGTTTAGATACTATATCTGTAATCAAACTTTTCTTAGTCCTGAGAGTCCAAAATTGATGGATGTGTGTGGTCAGAAACAAAGTGTCCACTGGTTAATGACACACTGAGTAACTTAATGCTTCTGATTCCTAGTGCAAAAGAGTAGAGGTTGTAATAAGAAAAAGAAAGAGATAATCCCTAGGATGTGCAGTAATCATGATTTTATTCCAGTGTCTTTTTATTTATTCTTGTAGATATCGCTAAACAAAAGGGCAATTCCTGTATTTTCCAGGGAGAAGATTATGGCAGAACCAATTATTCCTTCCCAGGAGGCATAAAAAGTATTTCATTCTATTTCATGTGGAAGGGGTGGAAAGAGGAATGTATTAATGCTGACCAGAGAGGTCCCAGATTCACTTGGCAGAGGGGGGATGAACCACAGGGATCTTCTTGGGACAGTGCAAATAACTGGGAATTACAGCTTTTCACGAGTTTTCCTTCTCACACAGCCCCAGTTTGTAGCCTGTGGACTCAGGATTTGGGGTCCAGACACCTCAATGGAGACCACGGCCTGTGCAGGGTGACATCTGCAGTGCCTCAGCTGCGAGTGTGAGTCTGCTCGGTGGCAGGGCAGGGACGGCTCCCGGCAGCTCCGCCTGATAGCTCCGAAAAAACACTTCTTATCTAATCCCTGCGCAGGTCCCGAGCGAGGTCCAGCGCTTCTGAGCTGCCGGGTTTCTGGGGCAGATGGTGGTAGGAAAACAAACCAATAAACGCCGCTGCGAGAAACTGCTGAGTCAAGACTGGGGAAATCACGTGAAAAGCCAAAAAAAGAAAGCTTGGTGGGGAGGTGAAGGGATCAGAGAGCAGGTTGCAGCAGAGAGCTGCGAAACTTCCTGTGAAACCGCTCGCGTCGCGACGCAGCTGGAAAAACACATTCTCAGCGCAGGCTGGGAGCAGAGCACAGGCGTTTCGTCACGGGCTTTGCACAAACACAGCTCGCACACAGCTTGGGTTAGTCGTGTGCTGGAGGCTCAGGGGTGAAAGCAAGGCAGGAGCTGGGCCTTGACACGGTGCTGGGGCAGCAGCTGCCCCTTTGCTGTCGCACTGCTGCGCCTCGGTGCTGCGGGATGCAGGTGAGGGGTGCCAACGGTGTTGGGATGCCCTATGCTGCTCAAAAGCATTTCCAGCTGCTGCTGGATGTGATGTGGGCTGCAGCACTCAGCAGCTGGATTAACATGTGGCAGCAGATGAGATTTATGCATTTTATGAGTCAGACCAATCTGTTGTAGATGTAGCTCTGTTGAATGTGAAAAAGAAAGAACTTGTTTGACTGACAACATGTTCTTTGGGCTTGTTACAGCAAAGTAGAGCTGTGTCAATACTCTCACTTTTGCGGTTTGATCAACATACGATGCTAACTTGCTGGAGATACATCTCTCAACTTCAGAGCAGAAATTATTGTGTGAAAATGGCTCTGCACAGGAGGCTCCTCCCACTTCCAGCTCTTATGAAAGATATGTTGGTTGTAACATTTTCTGAGAGATTTCAGCAGGAAGTTGCATCCAAAATACAAGGCAGGGAAGGAAACTGGATATTTTCATAACTGGATATTTTAACTGCAGGACTTCAGTGTTACAGGATCCCCTGTGACCTGGAATAACATTACATGCCTTTTACAGAGAACATAATGATATTTGTAGTTGGTCTACAGTTTCCAGCTCTGACAGAGATTAGAAACCAGGTCTGGCAAACGCCAGCCTGTTTACTGCATTGTCCTGAAACAGAGCTCTTTGGGGGAATGCTCTCTCTCCAGTTTGAGGTTGTTTGCTTTGTGCTTTTGGAGCTAGGATTTGAAGCAGAAACAGCTGCTGTAGGAATAAAAAGGGAGAAACTGAAAGGATACACACACAGCGCCAGTTCTGCAAGAGACAGAATCACAGCCCTGTGGTTGTAGAACCAGTTCTGACCTACTTCCCAGCCACATCCTACAAACAAGCTCTACCTGTGCAGTGACAAGGTTTCAGCTCACCTCTGCAGAGGCTTGTAATTTTTGCTCCCATCTCATGCTTGAAAGCTGCACCTTCTCCCCTGAATGCACGTGGCAGAACTTGGCCTGGGCAGTGCCCAGCCCAACCTTCACTGAAAATTAATGGAGCAGCTTTGCCTTTGGCCTCACACTAGCACCAGCTGAAAGACTTTGTGGATGTAATTAAGTGCCTGCTTTTGACAAAGGTATCTGGTTTTGGCCATGATAATGAATTTTCTTCTGCTGCACCTCGAGCTTCAGAGACTACACAATGGTAAAACAGAATAGGCACTGTGATAATTTCATGGTAAGTTCAGTCCAGAAGGGGAAAATAAAGCTATATATTAAGTGAATGTATTACTAATAGTCCAGCACTGATATTTCACACTGAATTAAAACCACTTACTGCTCTAAATAGTACCAAGCAATCTATTCCATACCATTTCAGATGCAATTTACTTGCATGCTAGCCCCTCTCTGCAAAGTCATGGTGACTAAACCTTGGAAAAAAGCATAGGAGACCTTGAGTCCTGCAAGGGCCAGGGCAGTGACCCACTGCATTCTTTATCTGCATAGCACATCTAAATGTTGGATCTACAGGAAAGCAGTTACTGCAACTTCCTTGTTACTGCAAATATCATGAGATAGAACAGAATCTGTAGACTTTATTAAAAAGACAAAATTTCATAATATGTTATGATTACTTAGGCATTTTAACACAGAGGTACCTAGTGACATCCCTGTTTTCCTCCAGCTCTAAAATACAGGCGTTACAAGCAGGCAAACAACTTACTGTTTTAAGGAGTAAGATAAGAAATATCAACAGTTATAAAGAAAATTAGGTTACTTGTATTCTCCTGTTTGAATAATCTCCTGAGGGTGCAAGAGCTGACTGAACTTTTAATCTAACAAATGTAACAATGCTGGTAAAAAAAAACTCTTGGAATTCAGCAGATACAAGCAGAAGGGACGTGATAAGGGTCAAGGAGACAATTCCAAGAGAAAAAACTACATGAGAATGTGGCCAGCCGAGCAACAGTGGAACCCAGCAAGAAATTAAGAGTTCACTGATCAGAATTTTGTGTTTGACTTGGATTGGGTGGTGAGTGTCAGGGGTATAACTGAGAGGTGTGAATTGGGTTAGGGGTCCCTCTCCAGAGCCACCAGTTTGAGCTGTAACCAAAGAATTAACAGAACACTGTTTGGAAACATTCATTTGGACTTGACATTCTTAGTGGGGTCCAAGGGTCAGATACAGCTAATGTGGCTGGTCTGTGTAAATCTTGAGCAACTGATAAAAATTCAGTATTTCCTAGATGTGAACGACTTTTCCTCAGCTTAAGAGCTTTATTTGCAGTGCTGCGATGTCCTACTGATTTTGTAAAATTCACTTTCAAAGTTACTTTTGTTGTTTAATTTATATCCTAGTGCTTATTTTCTATAAGCAGCAGCAAGAGAAGCTGTGAGTCATTTGAAAGGTGACCTTGTACCAGGAAACAATTACTTAACCAGGAGAAAAACCTGCTCCTTTGTAGGCTAACCAACATCCATTGTTTCTCTTCCCAGTTAACTCCATCTATTACAAGATACCTTCGCACAAAGTCCAATGTCTCCCAACCACTCCAGTAAGGTGTTCATTGTTTAAAGTATGTCCACAGGCCCTGGCCTTTTTAAGGGGGAACAAAAAAGGCAAATCCAAAGCTACCATCTTAAATTTGATTTGTCATCAGTTTTTCTCGACCAGGAGAAAGTACACAGTACAGTGGCATATCCACTTCACACAGGAAAAGGAATGAAAGATTTTTTTTTAGAGTAGACAGATAATCAGTCTCCAAACAGTAATCTGTCCTTTTTCTTTTTCTCCAAATAGTAATCTGTTTCTGTCTTTTTTTTTTTTTTTTTTTTTTGTGAAGAATGTAGGAAATATTCTCTTTAAGAAGAAGTGTTGGTGGAAAAACCATACCATGCATTTAGATGCTTCCAAGCTGTGTAAGACAGGAATGAAAGCATCTGAGCAGGATTGGTGCCAGATACATCCCAGGCTGTGTAAGGCCACCTGCCCCAGGACTGTTGTGTGGTTACAGCAAGGCAAAGTCAGCCCCACTGCAGCCCATGCCAGCCTTCCACAGAACAGCTCACAGGATCAGTACCTGCTCTGCTGCAGCTATCCCAGCTTCCAGAACTCAAAAAGAAAATGCAAACCACTCCATTCCCCCCTCCACCAAGTCCTCAGTGCTCCTGAACTGGGAAGGGCCAGGCTGGACACAGTCCTTCTGCTCAGATTTAACCGACCCCTTCAGGTTGAAGAAAAATCAAGGTAGGGCCAATTTGCCATTCTTACTAAGAGAAGCAAATTCCCTATACAGCTCTGTCCTTCATATTTCAATAATCACTTCAGAGTCATTAAAATATGATAAAGTAGGAGACAAGGAATATTCACATAGCAGGGGAGGTGCCTCCTTCAGGAGCAACAAGCCACCACATCTGGTATTTTTGTGTATTTCTGCCACTTGTACAAATTCTAACCCAAATTCAGAGTCTATGAGGATGCTTATTTCCTTCCCCTTCTATGGTTCCATAGAAGACTTAGCAAAAAACCCCAAATAATAAAGATTCAGGAATGGAAGCCACTTAGAAAACTCAAGGGATTTTAATGACTGAATGAATAAGGAACTACTTAGTATATTTAAGTAGCAAACAAGTATTTTGCTATCAAAGCACAAGCTAAAGAATTTAAAGAAGCCATAAACATTAGTAAGCCCAACATACAGAACTTGGAGTAAGAAGGCATTTTACACACAAGAGTTTATCAACACAAAACTGTTTAATATTTATTAAATGACACAAAATACCTAGATAACAGACTCACTCTCTGAAAGGACATGTATTTACATTATTTACCAACTTAAGAAAGACTCTCTGTACCCATATCAGACTTATGAAACATAAAAAAGGTTTTGCTGCTTTTTGCATCGAAGGATGCAATGGTGATACATGCCCTGTTTGCAAGTCAGCATAAACTATAAGTTTTTGATGCTGTGAAAAAGCACACTTTCATATTCTGGTAGCTGAGGGAAGAGGCTTCTGAAAAGTAACA
The DNA here is from genome assembly GCA_013400215.1 of Cisticola juncidis. Classification (NCBI taxonomy): domain Eukaryota; kingdom Metazoa; phylum Chordata; class Aves; order Passeriformes; family Cisticolidae; genus Cisticola; species Cisticola juncidis. Next base: position 71,418 of record VXBR01002683.1, on the reverse strand, counting down.
GGGTTAGTTTTACCCCCCCCCACTCCAGACACACTCTCAAGACTGTTATACAAAAAGTATATTACATTTTTGAATGCTGCTGTACTCTTACAATTTTAGTCTAACAGTTCAAAGAAAATATTCTTCCTACTACATGAGAGCACTAAAAAAAAGTGGTATTAGAACATTTTTAGATGCACTTTTTTTTGTTTTAAAAGAAAGCATAAGGGAAAATGATATGTTTAGGAAAGAATGAAAGGCTGACCAAAAAAAAAAAAAAGAAAAAAAGAAAAAGAAAAAAGAAGCAGACACCAAAATATAAAGAATAGCTAAAAGCAACTTAACAATTTGCTAGGGTTTGTTTTCTTTAATTAACTATTTACTTTGGCACCTTTGTGTAAACTATAGAACAAAACGTTTACAACACATTTGCAATTACAGCATTTAAACAAAATGGTCACTTTTGAAACCAGCCATGACAAAAAAATAGTCCATTTATGGGTATAAAGATTAAAAAACCTAAAATATATATTTCTAAGAATAAACTGCAATTTCTTATGAACAAGGTGCTATAAACTGCATGCAAGAGTCAAGATTAAAAATGTGTGGCCAAAAAGACAAGCTGTGTTCTAGCCAGATGAGTTGTGGTCCAAGCCCATTTCATTTTTTTTTTGAGAGAGATATATATGGCTCTATAAGCAGGCACATGATCCCAGCAAGAATTCGTGGAGTTGTATGACGACAAATCTTAGGTGCAGCTTTGTCATTAACCAGGAATGAGCAAGACCTTAGCAGAGGAGATGAAAAAGTTCTTGGGGAAAACCCATGAAGCTACAAGGAGAAGCCTTCTCCCCTCCCCTCCCAGTCAAGCCAGGGTTCTCAAAGTCCATTCTTTGGGTTGCTTTAACTGGATTGCGCTTAGGGTCTGCCTCAGATTGTGAGTTCTGATGAGATTTGAGGACATTTTCTGTATAATATGTTCTGCATTGAAATTGCTGAAATAGGATAAAAATGAAATAAACCTACAATCCTTTACAGTTTGTTTGACTGAATGTGACACTTGTGTAAAGAGGAAGGGTTTTACCACAACAGGTGTTCACACATGTAGTGGTGTCAATTTATATACTACAACAGACTGAATGGAACCAGCTCAATACATCAGTCCCTGTCTCCCAAAGAGTTAGGTCTCATGCTTCTTCACCAATTCTCTTTAAAAGGAATCTCTTATTGGCTGAAGACACAAAACACATACAAGAGAAAGAACACTGAATGTGAAACACAGAAGGATTTTTTTTATGGTGGGGGACATTCTTTCCTCACCAGTGGATCTCTATTTGAACTAATACTGGAAGATTTGCAGGAGTCTTTGATGTTCTTACTATATAACTCCACTGTCAGTATTTGTTTCATAGAGGCAGGGGTGGCCCTGTATGTCTACCAGTGGTTATGCTGCAATAACCACTGTGTCAAGGGCAAGGGAGATGTTCTGCAGATCACAGATGGTTAGTTGAGGGTGACTGAAACAATTTAGTAGGAAAAAGCCCACATTTGTTTCATCTGTAAGCTGTGGACTGCATACAAAAGAGCCTGAGAGAAAGCATGGCTGGAGAATATATGGAATAAAACTAGATAAAAAAACCCACTAAGGATGGGATGTGTCAGATAGAAAACACACACACATGCTCTCACACATGCGCACCCCTGAATGTGGGATCACAGTGATAGAAGTTATAGGTCATAGAGAGTTAAGTTACACTGCCATTAAACAAAAGTAACATCTTGCTTTCAAGAGATATCTGGTATTCTCCAGGACTATCAGTACCTGAAAGAGGATGAGGTTTTTCATTGTGCTCTGCAACACAGCTGATCATAGGTCTAAAGCCTGGCTGGGTAAGGAAGAACTGGTATGTGGAGGAGTTCCTTTTCTGCTGACATCTTTTTTTTTTTTTTTCATATATTCCTGGCACATGCTGCTATAAGCAATAAAAAGTGTATTTTGTTGAAACAAAGCTCTACATTCAAGTGACTTACTCTCCCATGTCTTATAAAGATGCAAAGAATGCTCTCTGGTCATCTAAGAAAATATATTTTAGATGCCTTGTAGCAATACTTAACTTACTATATGAGAGGTAGGCTTCTGGGTTCTAGGAGGCCTGCTAGGCTCTAGGGCTGAGTTCTTAAAGCTTTAAGTTAAAGCAATCCAAAGCAGGGCAGTCATAGAAGAGCTGCCCTGTCTAAACCTTGAGGTTAGTTCAAGTTTAGAATGTTGCAAAGCAAAACAAGTATTAAAATCCATTTGCAGTTTTTGTTCTTACAACTTTACCACAATAACAGTGTGGCTTTTTGTCTGTTAAAAGATTCTCTTTGTTCTAGAGTATTGCTGCCAAGAGGTGAAGGCCTCCTACCCATGACTAGTAAAAACTTCTTCCATTATGGCTGTTTTATGCTTAAAATTCCCAAAGGTGAACACCAATTCTCACAGGCAAGCCATATAAATCTAATCTGAACTTGTTTTGTTGTAGCAGTTATTTAAGAATGGTGTTTGTATATACAGTTTATATGCCCACACTGCAAACTTTATACATCATTTTATATTGGCACCATTTTGTCTTAACTGCAACCAAGAATATTTTCCATTAGGTCAGCAATAAGAATAGCTTGGCTTACTCCCCATTTTACCTCCTTAAGAGAAAAAAATCCAAGTGTGGGCATCAACCAAACCAATGGTATGTAAAACTGAAATGCACTCTGTACAGTAAATTAAAAGTTTGCATGCAGTTTAAGCATTTTAAAGGCTATTTTCTTATATTTAAACCTTCTGTTTCCATTTAAAAACGTGAAAGATACCTGTCATCTATCAAGGGACTTCTCTTCAGACCCAGAGACAAATGGAATCAGAAAGACCAGGTACTTTTCTTTCAGCTTTCTGCACATCTTACTAAATAACATGCAAAGAGTTCAACAGCATTCTTCTTAAAATGTAAATAGTACTCTTTAAATGGGCATGTTAACCACTGAAAGAAGTCCACTCTACTATACTTTCCCATTACACTGCTTTCATTCAATCATCGGTAATATAAAAAGTCAATTAACGGGATCAACAGGCTAGTTTATCCACTGGCAACTGTGTAGGACACCAAGTGTGCAGTAAAACAAAGGCCAACATATGTTTATGCAATATAGTTGTACTGATTCGGGTTTTCTTTATCTCTTTCCATGTAGTCCCTGTCAATCAAGGATTCTATTCTCTTCTTAAGGTCAGCAGGCTGTAAAATAAAGCACATGTCAGCATTATTACTTTGCAGTCAATGTTTCTTGGTTCTTTCTTTCCACTTGAGCCAAATATCTGGATTGTTTGAGATGGCTGAGGAAACAGAAATCCTAGTTTTAAAAAAAATCCTTTGAAATATCAGAGCTTCTAAAGTCTGCAGTGTGTAACTGACAGAAGAAAAAGTTACAAAGTTAGCTCATCACCTGCAGCTGAACAGATTTTTATAGACAGAAAAGATATTTGCTGTTTGCACTGAACTCCAAAGAAATGCAGGTTTTGCATCATTTGGTACTTGGTGTACCAAAGTGTTTCTATTTCTGACTTTTAGCCAGTAAAAGATGATACAAGTTTCATTTCCTCTTGAAACGAATCAGTTTTGCAATAGTTTGGGTGCCCCATGATTTTGTTAGGTGAGGAACCTTATAAAAATGCGTCATGATGACAAGTGAGGAAGATTATTTAAATAATCTACCATAATCTTACAAAGCCCAACTGCAGTTTATGCAATACTTACAGACCTGCAGGCACTCAACATGGTAATACAGTGGAATGAAATAGCAGGACCTCTTATTTTACATTTCCATTGATAGAAAGCACCACGTATTTGAATTCCAACAATGCATCACCGTCTGTCTGAAAACCCATTTCCATCTGTACACAATAAGCCAGTCATTTTATATTGCAACTGAGGGCTTCTGCAGCTTTGAGACATTCACCAATATTTTATTATGTGTTAATTATATTGTTATGTGTTATTATATATGTGTATATATATATGTTAGCCAGTATAACGCATCTAGAAAAAACACTGTACTTCAAAAGTATCCACCAAGTTAAGGTTGTAATACAGAATGGGTTTTGAGATCTGAAGCATTTTCTCCTTTGCCCAAGAATGCCTTGCCAGAACACTGCAAACAGTGGAACAGCAGCATACAAGGACAGCCAGCTGCTCCCTTACTGCTAACAAACTCCAGAGCTGAAATCCTTTGGAAATACGTTTTAGGAACCAGTGGCACTTTAAAGATTCCTGAAAAGGAGTATTTGGCCTTTCCAATATTGAAAAGATGCATATTTTAGACAGAAGCACTAGGAAAGAGGGGGGCAGGCCAGGAAAGATGAAAAGAACTAATAAAGTTTTAGAAGCAGAAAGAACAGTATACCACCTTGACTGGGAATTTCAGCTGGTTGTAGACCTCTGACACGAGCAGGTTATGACTCAGCGTCTTGCGCATCTTCATGATGCGCACAATGGCGGCATCGATCTGGTACTGCCGGTCCTGGAACACTCTCTCTGTAGTGCTTGCCTGTTCCTCCACCTGAAGGACCCATTTAGGAAAGTTTTAATGAGAATACCAGCACTGTCTAAACAATTCTTTCTGTCTCCAAGACAATTCTCAGTTGTCAAATATCTGACACAAAGCCTTTACAAATACAAAGACTGGTTGTCTATTGAAATACAAATGTGCACAAAGAATTAAAACCTTTGCACAGATTTTACACTGGATGGCTGTCAGAGACGCAAGTCCACAGTGAATTTGCCATATTCACAAACAGTTGGTAAAGCTGCGTGGAATGATAAAGGACAAAAAGAGCATTTCATAATTGGAAGGTCTCTTAACTTACTTAGAGACATCCAGCATCACTGGTGTCTTAGTACAGAGGCACACATTTAAATCACCACTGTTCGGTACGTGCTGTCATCCAAACTACACGTGTAACTCTGACAGAGATAGCAGTATGTACATGACAACCAGGAGGAAAAAAGTTTATAAAGGGCAGGCAACAAGGTTCTTAACCCAAGGATCTAAACCCCAGAGGATTAAAAAAAAATATACCGTTTCTTTCATCTGAATTTGGTTGATTTTTATCCTGAAGAGCTTATGTCTGAAATCATCATTACATGTGAATTTATCACCATCTTCCACATCTTTGCCTTTGGGGCTTTTAGTCAGTACTCTGGCTTTGCCACAAGCCAGAGATTGAAGTGTCCTTCTCAGCTCTCCATCCTCTAAAGCAGAAACAAGTTGTTTAGGTTTTTTAGTAAGAACACTTGGAAGTACTCAGTTGTTTTTGATACCAACCTATGCCAGTGGCTTGCTTTATCTCCTCTAAACTGAACTCCTCTCCTTCATTAAACATGAGCAGCACCAGTGTCTGGAACAAGGAGACCTGAAGTTCTTTTTTGCCCTGTCACAAAGGAAATAAACAGACATCACCAAGCTGTTTTTTCTGGGCGGTGGAGGGAAAGGAATGAGGGGAACATGAGAAACAAGTAACTCTTGCATGTTAGTTATTTCACTAGGAGTTATTTTATTCACTTGAGACTATGGAAGAATAGAAGTTACTAGTCACTTGTTTATATTATGAAATGCAGCACAAGCTTGAGGCCACAAGTCTGGACTATTCAATTCAGCGACAAAACTCACTCAAGATATGCATCAGATGAGTCCAGACAAGTCTCAAAGCACTGAGTGCTTAAAATTACAATCTGGAAAACCTTTAAGTCAAAATCTAACACAAACATTAGTCTAAGGAACACAGTATAAGGAACCATAGAATCTCTGAAACAATCAAGTTTCATAATACCTGTTTTAACATTAAATTTTTCTGAAAATGGAAGTGGAAATTTTCTATTTCATGAGGAAATTTTGTGTCCATGAAGAAATGCTGAAGGGGAATAACGTTTTGAAGACAGTTGTGTTCTTGTACAATGCAGAATTTTTCTTTGTTTCAGTAGTGAAAAGCTTACTGTGAAGATACTTAATGCTACCAGATGAAGTAAGGCCATTGAAGGAACATAGCCCCTGTTTTTTTTTTCCTTATTATAAAAAAGAAGGCCATTTTTAATCTGGAGCTAAAGCCAATAGGTATTTTCCCCAACAGGCTTTTCTTTCCTACCCAATAAAATTGTATTGGGTGTATGTTCGTAGACATCAACACATCTGTTTCAGAAACTACCAAATCAGGAAAAGACAGCAGGAGGTTAAAAGTAATTTTAAGAAAGGGGAAAAACAATGTTAAAGTTTTCGCCATATTTCCCTAAGGGACAACCTTGGAATCAACAAAAGAACAGGAGTAACAGATACAATAGACTCACCTCTTTGAATTCTGCTTTTAGTACACAGTGTCCTAGTGTTGACTGCCACTGAAGTTTCCTACCACTGTGTTTTCCTAAATAAAAGGTCTTGAAAATCTCCTGCAGTTTTACCATCTAAAGAAAGAAAAATCCCAAAACACTAAAACACAATTTCTACTTTAAAAACTCTCTTCCCTCCTCCACAACCAATTAAGCTTTAAATCAAGGCTTAGAATGATAAAGGGAATTGAAGGAAAACAAATTTCATTTTAAAAGGATAGGTCTGCATTTCTTTCTCTATGCATATTGAAAACCAAGTGTCAGTGGATCCCAAGATACATTTCTGACAGGCCAATACTTGTATAACCCATGATGTTCATTACCTCTGGGGGCAGGTGGACCTCCATAGGCACATAGGTTGGCCAATAACCCATAGTCAGAATATTAACTGTTAGCTCAATGTTGCCAGGGACATTCTGATTTTGCATATACTGCAAAGAGAAAAAGAAATAAATTGAAATAGATCTATGTTTATTACACACATTTCAGGTAGAACTGCAGTTAGAACAGCCACTGCAAGATCAGAGAAGACAAGTACCTACATGACATGTTTGTTGTATAAACTGCAAGTCACACAACAAGAAAATTAAGATAAGAACAAGCACTTTTCTGAAGTTCAAAAGGCACTTCCACACAGGAAGCAAACAACAAATGTGGTGTTTTAGCAGGCTGAGGTGAGTATCTATCTAATTAAGTGTGAATTGAGGAAAGAATATTAAAAATTGTTTGTAATCAAAACACTACAAAATCACCAGAACTAAATGTGCAAAAACTTCAAAGCCAGGCATCAGAATACAGTGGTGTTAAAAATGTTTTAGAGCTGGTGTTAAAATGTTTTATAAGTTTACAATTGTCTTATTGCCATGAGTGATGATTTGTTTGTTTGAAGAAGCTTGTCTCAGGTTTTGGTTTTTGTTTTTTTTTGCTGTGTTGTTCAGGAAAAACCTTTAATAAATTCAGTAAAATCAGTAAAATTTTCAAAAGCACAGACAGGACATACAGCAGGTGTTCCTTCAGTACCTGTTTGAATTGTATCATTATGTCTTTTGAAAGCTCCATATCTTTAAACATTCCTTCAAGTTTGCTGGTGAAAGCAGCTCCACATTCTATAAAAGAGAAAATGTAAATATTAGCAAATAATCTGTTTATTTTCAACACCTCAGAGTGGTTATTCTAAGTGTCAGAATGTACTTTTAAGCAAGATGACCTTTTCCAGCAGATTTTCTTACATAAAGACCTGGATTCTAATTAAGGCACAGAATAAGGTTACAAACAAGAAAGAGGAAAATGTTTTAATGTGATAACTGTTTTGCAAGCCAGTTGTTCTTCCACATGGACCTGACTGCTCGTCCTTTGACTACAGTGGTGATCATCCAGATGACAATTATAATCCCTATCAGCTGCCCTTCAAACTGTCTCCTGATGGGAGAACAAGATCAACCTCTAAAAATCTTACTACCCTTACTACCCAAAAGCTCCATCCAATGAAACAATGAAGACCAGACTAGAGAACGACTAGATGGCAGTGAATAACAATTGCAAGTCATCTTCAATTTCTCTGAGCACATCACTGATTTACTCAGCAGGGAAACTCAACTCTATCCCACAGGCCAAGATATACCCTGCACTTCAGGTTCCTGGTTTTTGACTTTTCCTGTTGTAATTACAAAGCTAAAAACAAATCAATTTCCTCAAAACGCACCAGTCATTCAGGACCTGCACAGAGCCTTTTGCCCTCATGGAAAGGGGAAATACCAACAGTGCTTCTGTGAAGGCCTGTTAAAACAATTACTTTTAAAAGAAAGCTGATGGATAGAAATGATAGGTAAAAGTGACAGGCAGGAAGATAGATTAGATAGACAGATTAGGTATTTACCGTGTTTGAGTTTGGAAAGCATAGATTTTTCAGCATCTACTGATGCACTCTTCCCAACTAATAGTCTCTTTGCTAGATCTTTTTTATAGAAGGCCTCAAAGACATCTTTTCCTGTAACAGATGAGATTTGAAAGTGATCACAAAGCATTGCTGTTTTTAAAGAAACATTACCTACAAGAGACCCAAGTCAAAGCTCAGAAAAGCAAAATTTGTCTTCATATGAAGCTTTCCACAGGTTTTGTTATTTGCAATTTGACAAATAGGCAAAGTAGTTAAACAGCACTACACCAACAAACCACATGCACAGAGAAAAAACACCTGAAAATGTAACGAGACTGCAAAAATAATTTTAAAGTACCTTTATGTTACTGGTTAAACAACTGTATCCCCAGAAAAAAAACCCCAATACTTACCATATATGAATCTAAATATGATCATAATTTTATCCAGCATTTTTTCAAGTTCTTCATCAGTAGCCTCTTTGTTCCCTGCACGAAGCTTTGAATCTACATATTTAGCTAAAACAGTGTTGAAGAACAGAGTTTAGCACATGCTTAATATCACAGTGAAACAAAAATCTCTAAATCTAATATTACGAAATCTTGAAAACGTAAAAGATCCTGAAATCACTTTCTATCTGCCTCATAATAGCTACCCTGATACATTTTCATAGAGGCTATAAAGTTATAAAAACATTATAGCCTAGTATCTTTTTTCAGATAAGCAATGACTGCATCTTAACTTGATTATCATACATAATGTTAAAACATTTTGCCTAAGAAAAAAAATCTTGGTTTATGTTATGATCTCAAAGTAATAAACTCATTGCTGTTGCAGACTGACATGGCTGTAATAGAAGCAAAAAGATCAGAAGAAAAATATGTAAATCAGTCATTTAAATGTGTTGATTATACTACTGAATTTCTCTAGCATATTATTATTATGTTTTAATTTCCAGTTTCAATCAAAGTAGATTGATTGTTTTAATTTCAAATGGGCTGGTAAGCATATTACAGTTAGGGAACTAATGCAAGGAAAGGAGGGAGAAGATATCACTCCACAAGCCTCACAGCATAACCAGTCGCAAAGCAGGTGTCATTCACTGTGGGGAAACGATTCGAAAGTGCGGAGTACCAGGCACGTAATGCACATATCTGTAAATAATGTTCTTAGCAAACCAGAGACTCTGTCCCCACAGGATGAGAAGTTCAGTGCATCCTCAGCTCTCTTCCCTTTCACATATTGAACCCCTAACAGCTCTGTGCTGCTGGCACAGTTATGTAAGCTTCTGAAAAAATCTAATTATTAGCAGTATTCTCAGACCTGGACACCAGCCAATTGCTGGAATGCCTAAATTCTGATGTTCTGTACTTTTCTACAGCCTAGCAAGTGAAATGATGAACAGCTTCCTTTTAATGTTTGATGCTACCCTCCCAAACAATTCCCTTGCATCAGGTGGTATGGCAGATCCCCAGTCTAATGTGCCCTGAGCATGTATTAACACACAATTCCAGCATATCCCATCTGAGTTGCACCAGCAACTCAGCACCCAAATTCTCACATGAAAGAAATTGAAGAAAAATACCTATGAGTTCAGCTGGCTTATTTGGTCTTTTGTTAATGAATGTTTCAAAGGCTTCTTTCATGGCATTTACAAACTTCTCATTCTTGAGAAAGCAAACATCAATAATATGGTCAACTTTGTCTTTAAAATCAAGAAGTTCTTGGACCATGGTTTTGTCTTTTTCGGGATTAATTACTATGGTGCTACCAAACGCCTGCAAAATAAAACACATCTTTCAATTAGTCTGAATAAATAATTTAAATGACAAGACTTCTAAAGTCTTAAGTTAGCTTTGTAATGTGCTGTTTCTGGTACTCGTATTAGCTCCAGTAACAACAAAAGTACTTTAGAATGTATTACTGTATTATGAAGTATCTACTATATAATCATCCCTAGGCATTGCATATTAGTTCAAAAACAACAAATGAAAAAGTGAATGGATTCAGAACTTCTGTCTAAAGAAATAAAATTCTGCATGACAAAATCAACCTTTTTGATCATCTATATCCACAGGTCTTACATAGCTAATGCTCCCACTGAATTCAGTTTTGTTTAATAGTACTCCTCTGCCATTCCAAAGCCTTTCTTCACAACACCCATATTTTCTGTGACATTTTCCCTGAGAAATAAAATGAATCATCCGAAGTGATATTCAAGTGCTTTTTGAACTCCAACTGGTTGGTAACTTGAACTACCACTCATTCTTACATGAAATTTTATTAGGAAGAAGACAAACATTCTGCCATTATCAAAATAACTACTGATGAAATACCGCTGTCCCACAAACAAGATTATAAAATCCAAATTGATTCAGAATTCAGTAATTCAACTGAATGTTCAATGTTTTCTTCAATACGGCTAGAACAGTTACTGTTCCTTTCACGGGATGTTTCAAAAGCGGTCTATTAAATACATGTTTATAAGCAAATATCTTCAATTTTTAGAAAAATACGATATTTTACAGGGATCACTCAAGTACTTATGTATACTAGGAACAATACCTTTATGTATTCAATCCAGTGCTGCAAGAGAACCTGTACTCCCCCTCTCACACGACTGAATAACTGATACAGAAGAGACAGGTCTTGAATTCGGTTTTCATCAAGAAGGTGATTTAGACCTGCAAATGCGGAAATTTCAATAGAAATTAAAACCACAGAAACTCATAGAAAGCCCAGCTTACAACTACAATGAGCCTCTTCAAAACAAGTATTTTTTTACCAAACCATTAGTGGTGGTGTTTGTTGGGTTTTTACTTTATTTTAAAGTACCTATTTTAACACTGAAACATATTATCTGGCTGAAACTTTAAAAACCTTTTTATTGCACTTAGGTTACATGTACTTTACACAACAATCTTATCAAAAGATCTTCGCTTACTTTTGCTTTACTATTCCCTAAAGATTTGAAAACTTTACACTGTACTGATCTGTAAGAAAAGTTCCTTGGCTCTGAGTCTCAACTCCAGCTGTAAAATAAGTATTACAGATGCTTGAAGGCAAGCAGCTTCAAAAAATATTTTCACCATTCACTTCTTAACTTTCTGGAGAAGGCCTGATGCTCTACATTAAGGTTCTGAGAAAGTAGATGGGTAAAGGTAAATACTCCCCTCAATGAAGAGCTGGTTACAGATGTGTAGGAAGATGTTCACATACTTGTTTCATTAAGGATCTGGCTACTAAAGACTTGATTGTTTTTTCATTCAACTCTTGCTGCACCCTGCACTTCTATTTCCAGATTATCTCTGAGATCAACAGAGGGTCACTTTACTCCATAGAGTCTACTGAAGAACTGAGGCAATGTGTTCCATAGCTCAAATTATACTACATTTTTAAAACAAGTTGTTTTTTGTCAGCAGCAAGTATTCAGTATCTCCCTTTTCTGTTACATCAGCCATAATTCAAAGTATACTCCTTTCTTTGCCTCCAAGTCTTCAGAATGCCATTTAATGCACTGAACTTTAGTCTTCTGTTCCAATTTTCCTTTTGCTTTGCTTTGTATCAGAAGTCTGCTTAGCGTCCCCTTATCTCCAACAAGGAGAATAGTCAGTGCCATTTTGGGAATTGAGGAGCAAAGGGAGCTAAAGAATGATGTAGCTTGTCCTCCCCCAGCACCCGAATCCATAGTTTTCTTTCAGCACAGGAACTGAAAGCCCCAATGCAGTAGTTAGAAATATTTCTATAAAGAAGAAAGATTACCTTTCTGAAGAATGGCTGTTAAATGTTCACCTAGGAGTTGCTTTTCTACAGTAGCAATTAGTGGCTTCCTGTAGAAGAAACGTTTAGAATTACTTTTCCTTTTTCCATTACTGACAGTTTTAAATCCTTCTTTTGAGATTATGTTCATTACATTGTCATTGGGAGTGCTCTAATTATCTGTGGCCAAAGACCTAAAAACGACTATACACATACTTATCCTTTTTCTCCCCAGTAAACAATCTTTTTTTCTGTTTGCTGACTGATGATTTTAATTCATACAATAAGCCTATTACACATGACCTGTAGGCAGCTGGACAATGATTCCATCAGTGAAGAAAGGGGGGAGAATTCATCAAATAATATGCCTAACACTGTGTTGTGGGAGGACATTCAGTCTTGGGAGACAAACCATGGGAAAAAAAAAACAGAGCTTAAGTCAAGAGGTATGGAAACAGTACAGGGAATTGGCCACTAATACCGGCATGGAAGAAGGAAGCCACTAAACAAGCTAAATGCTTTTAATGCTGAAAGGGAGAAAATCAAAAAGTGTGGCAATAGCAATAAAACACCGCTCTCTCAGAAAGGTCTTGGTATCAGTGACCTACATTTTCTTCCAGATACAATTGCTGTAAGCTTTATGTTAGAAGAACGCCACCTGACTGTGTTGGAGGAAATCCTACCTCTAAGTAGAAAAGATTGAAGAATGACATTATTCAATAATTTCCCAGACTCCATATGCAAATATCTTTTGCAAATATTTAGAGACTTCAGCTTTAGAATTTTCTATGCTGAGTCTTATCTTTTTTAGGTGGGAGAACAGTTGACTAATTACATTGCAGCAGGAAAGAGACATCTGGGCTGGGAGTGGCAGCCTATTTTTCTTCAAGCAAATACTTAACAACATTTATGCCAAAATAACAGTGACTTAGAAGAAAAGGCTATTAGCTGTGAGAGCCAAGACAGTGTTTCATTGTAAACATGAAACTGTGGGAAGTAAAAAGCATTTGATGGTCAGTCAGTAACAGAAATAAACTGCAGCTGCTTAAACGGCCCTCAGCAGAGGAGGAGCCGAAGAGCTCATACCACCAGGCAAAAAACGATTGCACTTACTGTGTGCTCTGATCTAAGTAAGTGATTATTCTGTCTGCTTCTTCTTCCAAGCGCTTGTTGACATGGTGAAGATATTCTGGAACCTGAAAATGCCAGAGTAGTTTTTTGTGTTTAAAAAACAACCAACAAGAAGGGAAGAAGATAGATAGTACTGCTCTGGCAGAACTAGTAGCTCCAGTTTTAAGCAGAAATCATTAGCACTGTGACTGAAGGCAATTGCACGTGCATTTCCTTTTTCAGAATACCATAAAACAAAGGTCACATTACTGCCCTGTACACTATCTAAGGCAGAAGAGTATTTCTACTCCCTGGCACATGCTTTGACATTAGGCACAACAAACATTGTTAAACATCCAAAATACCTCTCGTTCCTGCATAAGCCTCTGTCCCTCTGCTGCATACAGGCGATTAGTCTCTTCCAAGAATCTATGTTCGAAGGAGTCCTGATAAATCTGGGGAAACAACATGACAGCAATTCAGGGTACAGCTTACTGGGCACTAAGTAAGAATTCGAGTTATTTAGTGGTTTAAATGTGCAAGTTTACTCACCTGCAAGTCAGAAAGCATGCTCAGAAGGCTTCGCAGCAAACTCCTGTCAATAGCCTCACCACTTCTTTCCCTCTCAATCAGCAGAAGAATGCCATCAATAGTTTTGTTCTGAACCTTCTGATCACTGATTATATGAGTTCTGAACAATTCTAGCCCCATATCCCTAAACAGAAAGCAAAGACTACTCAATAAACTGTTTAAGAATAAATCCCAGATATCTCTTATTAAAACATGATCTAGATCTAATAAAGAGGCCAAAACCAGCATTCTTCCAATTCCTCACACCTCTGCCTCCAAATCACTCAAGATAAATAAAACATGAACACTAAAATAAAACATAACACTACACCAACATGAAGCTACACAATTTAATCATCAATGCAGATATTTTTTTTCCTAAACAACCATGTAACTTTGGCAATATCTTTATTTTTCAGTTAGTTGACAGGATGTTGGAACAACAGCCTTCACAAGAAAAAAGTATCACCCCGGATTCCAATTCCATTATTATAGTGATGGACAATATTCCTTTTTTGTCCATCACTTACTAATCTTTAATTCTTAGGCACAGCTTAGAAGAACTCAGTGATGTGACAGACAAGGATCTCTGCAATAACCATCCCAGTTAAAACCTTCCATGCATTTGAAACTATGGGTATGGTCACTCTTAAGAAAAGTCAGGACCCTCCATCAATCTCTTGCAAAGTAATTCAGGTTCCAAAGAACAGTAGGGCACATACTAATTATTAATAATACAAGGAGCAGAAGTTGAAGTCCAAAAAAGCGTAACTTGCTTTTAAGTAACCCTTTCCTTCAAGAATTACAGAACTTGAAATACTGTGCCTGCTAAGGCTGTTACTAGGCACCCTAAACTCTTGCACTTCAGTTGTTGACCAGACCCCTTCCTTTAACTATGCAGACTGGAGGCTGATATCTACTTCACTGAAGTTTGGGATTGTAGCTATTCCAGAACAAGCCTAAAATTTATGGCAAATAAATTTAAAGTCTTCCTTTGCAACAAGCACTTGTGCATTCACCATGTAATTACAGGTCACTATGAGGTTATATTAAAAGAATCCATCTTAAAATCAGTAAGATATAAAATGTACCTCCAAGTAATTTCATTTCTGCACCCCCCAAAAATTTAATTCTTTGTGCCCTTACCAAATGGATGGCAACATTGAATTCTGAAGTACGTAAGTTCGATCCAAAAACAGAAAGATACTTCTAATCATAATCTGTCAAGAGAAGGAATAAAACAGCCATAATCATTTCACTCTTAAAACTGAAGAGCAACACCAATTATGCTATACAACAACAAGAAATCCCACCCATTGGTTTCAGGCAGTGCTTTCTTGGACACTGCTGATTTATTTAACATCTTCTGCCAATCCCTGCAAGGTGATCAATGTGACACTTTGCATATTTCTGTGTAATAGAACAAATCCTTTAAAAATAGGCATAAAGGAGAAAGGTTTGCGTAAAACTGACAGTGAGGAGTTAGGGGTTTTTGTGCCCAGGATCAGACCCATATGCCAAGAAACACACTACAGTAAAGTATTTTCAAGACTTGATTTCTTACAAACTAGATACAGCTGTATATCACAAAGAAACCTTACATAAATTTAAGACATTTCAGAAGCTTGAAAAGGAACAAAGTTCAGCAAAACAGGCTGACAAAGCAACTGGTTTTCCTTAGAAAGATAAACTTACCATTTGTCTGCAGTGATCTTGCCAACATTTGTCTATTTTCTTTAGAAAAAGGACACTGTCCAATGAATCCATGAAGAAATCATTAAGAAAATCATGATTAATAGATGGTGTAAACAATGAAATGAACCAACTTTATTATTTTTTAGAGACAATTAACAGACAGCACAATAAGATCACCTACTCTCAGAAAGAACCAGTTAATTTCTTGCAACAAATTTTTAATGAGGGTCTTTTTGTTAATAATGAGAAATCAAAATTATCTGAACAAATTTTAAAAAATATCTAAATAGTTTTGAATATTTTGTCCCATCCCTGGAGAATGGAACAAACATATATATCCCTACACCCCAAAAACCAACAATACCCAATACATGTAAAAGCTCACCACGACACTCTAATTTCAGCTCATGTTAAGAGTTAACCTTAAGAAATAAATTCTATCCATCAAATTTATCTTTTATTCTGCTCACTGTGTAGTTTTGGTACTAATTAGCATCCACTTAACAAGATGTCAACCTGATGCAACACCAAACTTCTGAAAATAAAACAATTTGATCCTCAGAAGCTGAAATGCTGCCAGACCACTATTACTTTAAAAAAACCCCCAACAGCTACTTGTTGGAAGGCTTTTCACTTTATCTAAGCTTGGCAAGTTCAATACAAAAAGCCTGACACGATACAGCCAATGAAGGCTTCTCTTAGCCCTTGCTGCAAATCCAACACAAGCTTCTGTAAGAGGTCACAAGTGCTTCACAAATACCAGTGAAATTTTCTCAGAAACTTCTCAATGGTTACAGAAATAAAGGAACAAGTAGTGTTCTCCTAGGTCCCAAAAAGAAATAAAAGCAAAACCAGTTACCCAAAACCTAGTAATTCAGATTACCATGGCCTAATGTCATGAACTAGTCAAAGAAATCCGTTGCAATATACTTGCAGGTAAAACAATTTTGGCTTGTTAACAGCTAAGAAAAGGATATTCTCTGAATTGGTGAATTTGTGCTTTAATGTGGTCTTCACAGATCTGCCTCAACTGTTTGTACAAATTTGCAGAGATCTTGTAGGAGCAGAGATTTTCAACAGCCTGAAGTAAAGAGAAAGAGAAACAAAAAAACTTGCTATATTCTTACATGTGGTTTTACAAGAGAGGAGGACATGTCCTCCCAGACAAGAATTCTGCTTCTCATAGTTTTTAAAACAATTAACTGCTGCATGCAAAACACCAGAAACAAACATGGCACTGCAATGGTAACAGGAGATAAGAGCAGGTCTTGCCCTGAACAGCTCACGGACTACTGATTTAGCTGGAGCGTCAATCTCTCACATGGAACTGTAGGACTGGCATCTCTATAACCAAGGATGGCACTTTATTATCTTCCAAAAGCTTGCTGGGATTCATACCTTAAAGCAGTCACTTAAGGTATTAATTTTATTAACTGCTGTGCTCTGTAAGTCACACTGATATTAGTGGAAAAGCACTGCCAGATTAATTTCCTTTTGCAGTCCTTTCCTTAATTAAGCTTCCCTCATCCCCAAAAGTACCTATAAATACATATGTTATCTATCTTATCTATCCATCCACCAACTCTGTGCCTGAGCAAGTTTAATTATAATCCTGAATATTAGTAGCATGACTATATTTGCAGTCACAATCTCAGATTTCTAAATCTCATCAAGTATTAGAAGAATTATCACTGTGCTCACAGTAAGAAGTAAAAAGAAGTTTAATGGGGCCATGACTTGGAGACTGATCAAGCAAACAATCATCCTTAAGTCCATTAGTGTATCTCAAGACTTCTAAAATTCATACCCATTGTCCACAATTTCAAAGCAACTAGACAACTTTAACTCTTTGCAGGCTGGTGAAAGACACAGTAAGAGATTATTCTGTAAAACACCTGTGGAATCTAGAGAAGAAGCATATTTGATTTTCAATTAATGGTTTATGCTATTATTTACTTATTGGAAAAGGCTTCAGTTGCTAGTATGACCAACTACTTGGGGAAAAAAAAAGGACTGGAAGGTAAAGTTGGTCCCCAACACCTGCAAACAACCATGGAAGGATTGCTCAGAAGTGCACAGAGCAGATCTATGTCATTACACTGAAATTCCCCCAGAATATTTCCCAACACTCCAAATGGACACAGACAGTGGGCAGTCACCACTAAAAGGATAGCAACAATCAAAATAGTACACAAGTGTTCTTCGGCTCATCCCAGGATATCAACAGGAATCATTCTGAGTGCAAGTGCACTACATCTAATACTGCTCCAGCACACAGAGGAGTTAAAAAAACCCCAACCAAACACAAACCAAACCTCCATGAAAACCAAACCCCACAACAAAACCATCACACACAACAATAACAACCTTCCCCCAAACCTGCATGAGCTAAAGTGTCAGAAGTAAACAGGCACAGCAAGAGAGTGAATGTACCAACTAACCAAAACTGGTCTGAATGAAGACTGTAAGGAAAGCCAAAATTATTACCCAAGCACATATAGCTTAACATTTGGAAATAGCAACAGGTTTAACTCTCAGCCTCAACACTTAAGAAGCACCAAATAGGAACATAGGAAAATGCATTCTGTAGTTCACTGTTCAGAACAGGTTATGGCCATTGCTCAACTCTGTTATTGTACTGTATTGTATCTGTATATATTGTATCTGTACTCTGTTATTGTACAAACAGGTTCAGGTAGCAATAACCTGATACTTGATTCAGCAGAACAAGGGGATGGAAAACACTGAGCTTGAACAGCTTAATTAAAACTTCAGCAAGTGTAATCTTCCTAGGTTTCTTAATTTCTTCCACTTTGGAGAAGCCATCTGAGAGCTGGGAAGGTGAATGTTTTGTACAGAACCTGCCTGTCACCTGCAGAATCACCATTACTCTGGCTTCAAACCATCATCTCAGGACACCAGCAGCTTCTTTCCTGGACTTCTGGTCACCTCCTCACTGTTAAAACTGCTGCCTATCAAACAAGTACTCTTTAACCACGCTGCTCTAAATCCCTAAAATAATTTGATTCTGCACTGTATATGGACAAATCCATACAATAAACTTTTAGCGAAATAAACATGTATTAATA
This sequence comes from Cisticola juncidis, assembly GCA_013400215.1. NCBI lineage: Eukaryota > Metazoa > Chordata > Aves > Passeriformes > Cisticolidae > Cisticola > Cisticola juncidis. Next base: position 52,933 of record VXBR01002683.1, on the reverse strand, counting down.
CACACCTAATTTTATGGAATGTTCATATAAAGCTGCCAGAAATTCCAAAGTGTTAAACACGTCTGCTAAGATTGTTTGAACATAAAGTGCAAAACTTCTGCATCTTTGTTGATGACATGCACAGAAATACTTTAATTTTTAAGAGATTAACCCCTTACTGCAATATTATGGTTTGCTTAATTACTAGTGCTAGACAATAGTGATTGTATCTCAAATGTATCAACACTGATACATGTAAAAACTTTTGGGCCTCTAGTTCACAAAATTATCTTGTTCGGAATTAGTGGAAAAAATGTTTCTCATTACGGAATCTGTGCCTTAATGACTGTCAGAAAATCTGAAGAACTCTATCTCCTTTGTGTAACACATAAGCAGTTGGATGTGGTTTTCTGTTTGGTGGGGGTTTTTTGTGTAGTTTTTTTCTTTTTAACTGCAGCACCCACACCTGAGTTTGTGTTGTAAGGAAAAAGAACTGAACATAACTCTGATCAGAGAAAAGCAGAACTTTCCTGAAGTACTTAACTCTGACTGATTTAAAAAATAGCTATGTATCAGGTACCAAAGATCTAGATCTCTACTTTCAGGTACTAATGTAAGCTAAATTATTCTATGAAAGAACCATTCAATTCTGTAGCATTTCAGCTACTCAAGGATGGGAATAATTTTGTTTGCTGAGGAGGAACAAGTAAGAAGCAAGTAAGCAAGTAAGAAGCTTGGGTTCTGCAAAGAAACAAAGCTTCAGAATTTTTGCTCAGTGGGATTTTTCCAGCACAGACAAGAGTTAAACCAAACACAAGAAGTTTAGCTCCATTAAAAAAAGAATTATCTTCTTTGGAGGTTTGCAGCAGAACTTTTGCAGACTCTTCTGTAATTCCCTTTATGTTGGATAATGGTGTCTGCCAAGTCATATTTGAGATCAGATCCTTTTACCAAGCAGCTGTTCAGAAACGACATTAGTTTAGTTAGCATCTAAAAACACTAGTGATTCCTATTACTATTTTTAAATCAAGACATTTATTTTTAGATTTATATAAAAAAGTCATACTTGATTGCACTCTACTTCACTTGGAAGTATCTAAGTAACAGCAATGTTGAATCACTGAGATTTAAAACAAAAAGCTTATTTTTTGTTTTCTGACCACAAGTGACATTCAATTAAGCTTGTGGTGAGACTGAGCAGAAATTTAAGCAACACATTTAAACAGAAGCAAGTATTTCAACAGAACTCTGTATTTTTTAACAATTTTGGATAGCCTTCAAGCACTTAATTAACAGCTATTTGCACCGTTATTCTGTCTAGAGTAGGTAATTTACAATATCACCCGTACAAGAGGTTGTAATTGGCTATCACTTCCACCAGTTTTGCAAAAATAACAATTATTCTGACGAACTGTTAAAAAAGCAGTATTTTTAATTAATTTGTTGAACATTACAAAAGACTATAGTGATCTTAAGAATGCCGTGGACTGAGGAACAGCAATTAATTCTTCCTTAAATCTGTCCCAAAGCCTTATACAAACAGGATTTTTTCCTCCATATTTAAACACAACTTTTCTTGAAAAGGAGAGGGCAGGCAAAGAAGAGACACTAAAAAGAGGTGATGAGAAGGCTATATACACACAGAGGAACAAATTAAATAACTAACCAGGTAATAAAGGCCTTAAAAGTAGAATAAAAAGTTCAAGGGCTTCTTAGTACCCAGCTAAAGCAGCACTGTTGCTATGCTGCTAAAACCGCAAGTGACGTTAGTAGGGAAAAGGTAAGCAGGGAAAATCTCCCCAACACATTCAGCTAAAAAAGCAGAAGTGGACCTTATAAAAAAAGCATTAGGAAATGCAGTTCAATCTGATCACTTCCTAAAGTATTTAAGAAAACACAACTGGAGCTGTTGATGGCAATAAAGTTTGATTCCCATTTGTTAGAATAGAAAGAATGCTGCAATGCCCAAATATCACAATCAAACCAAAATAACATAATTCATGAAGGAAAAATGGTGTTCTTTTTACCTACTAGAAGTCAACAGAAAGTTCAGTTTTTAAGTGATTTGTGGAACTTGGTCGTGGACAGATACCTTTTCAGAAAACAAATGATATTTTAATACAAATCACATTATTCTTCAACACCCATATTTGAAGATTTCTTTTTTCTCCTTTAGCAGATAAACACTACAACCCCCTAAACAGAAAAGGGAATACAGCTCTTCATCTTAGTTAATTTTCTCAGCTGCCACTTGAGTTTTGTTGTGGTAACTTAAAAAAAATATATGAGTTCAATACTAGGTCTTGTGAAATTTTTGAAATGAAGAAACTATTTGGTGACAAGATTTTCAATGACAAAAGCAGCCAGCAAGCAAAATGCCATATTCTTAGCACCATACCAAGTGTTTTAAGCAAAGAAATCTGAAAACAAAATAAAGAAGCTCTAACCTATTGCTTTTACTTAATGCACTCACCTGATAGAGCTCTTCTAAATTGTACTTAATTGAAGTACTGTTCTGGATAGCTTCTACAGCTTCTTTCAGTTTTTGCCAGGTTTCATCTGTGTAGTTTTCAGGCAATTTGGGTTTATCTTTAAAAAATGATATAAAGTTTGAGAATGTATTTAGATAAAGCAGAACATTCTACAGAAATTAAAAGTATGTAGCTTTAAGGGGAAAGAGGTACAGGCTGACAGTCCAGCTTTTAATTTATACTTACATGAAAATAAAGCATTTGTTTAAAAGCAACATCTTACTCACATGTGAAAAGAGTAACATATTGAAGAAATTCAGCATTACTCTTCACATACACACCACAGCACCTGTAGCCCAAACAATACCCGTGGTCTACAAAAATCACAATCCTGTGCCTGAGCAACTCAAGAAGGGCTAAAACCAGCACAAAGGTTACAGTCTCATTACCAGGCCAGCAGAGCCACAAGAAAAGAACATAAAGGGGAAAAATGATGCGCTCGAAGATACACAGCTGTGTATATCTTAGTTTTTAACTTACTGCTCATTAGTTCTACTCTGTATGAACAGTTGGAAAGAACTCCTCTAAGAAACACTCATGGAAACATTGTAATTACTGTACAAGCTTTAAGGTCCCAAGGAAAACCCTCCAATTTTAAAGGAATCCATTTATGTCTCTCGGGTTTGGCCAGTGGATATTTTTTAGTTAAGCCTCTTTTAATGTTTGAACAGCTGCAATTCTGACACTCTCCATCATTTCTTCTGGCTCTTTTCTAGAGATGTCCCTACTCTGCAGCACCTTCAGCAAGACTAAAGCATTTCCAACATGCTAAGATATTCCCCAAGTCACATCCTCAGAATATAAGAACTATTTTACATTTTTATATTCTTGTAACTACCTAAAGAGGCCATTTTTGTTCTACTAAGCACATTCCCAAATGGAGAAGACAGAAGAAGAAAATCTGAAGAGGAAGATAACACATACACATTCATGCTACCAACAGGTGAAGTTGGCCCAGAGTTTTTATACTCTATTAAAATTGACTTTTACACACCTAAAAGTAACAAATAAATTTTAGACCTTTATGATTTTGTTAGAAATAACTGTCAGAGAGAAGTAATTATTTTGTTCTTCCAAGCATTTCCCTACAATATTGGCAATATCCCAACATTAGCTGCATCATCCAGATCTAGAGACAACTGACTATGGACTTGTCCATTTTCACTAGCAACTCCTGAGTATGCCGCTCAGCAGTCAACTGGTCTTGGGAAGTCATTTAAGCTGTAAAGGATGCTATTGCTACCACACTGAGATAAAGACAAAAATATTGAGATTATTATTCAGTCTAGCATCTGAGCGTAAATAAAAGGCAAGGCTGTCAGATACTGAGGTGTCCTTTTTAAGCGAGTGGTTCAAATACCAATTAATAAGCAGTGATGATCACAGCACCATGCAATCCACGACATTTAACAGATATTTTAAATGTGAGAAGTTAACTTCCCTTAAAAATAACAGTGGACAAGCAACTGAAGAGCAGCCTATAATGCATTATAGGCCTGTATTTTAAAATAATCAGTCAAATTATATGATAATGCTGTGATGGACAGAGAACATTTTTGAGAACTGGAACCTTAAAGCAAAGAGTTACAGTATGATGATGAATTCTTGCAAAATATTACAGCGGGTCAAATAATCCTAATCCTTACCTAATGCAGTATGTCTACAAAACACTTGTGTCAATTGTGTATTTAGAAATTTATTTTAGTTTTGATAATATCTTTTACCCCTCCACAAACCCAAACACATGAGGAGAAAGAAACAACCGAAGAAAACAATGTAGTGGACTATTTTGGAGGACAGCAAGAGGCAGAAAACAAAAACAGCCCTTGATAGCCTCATCTTTATAGGGGAAAAAATGGCAGCGTTTTAGCTAAGCTTTCTGCCTACCTATTTGTATTTCTGTTTACTAGAAAGTGAAGCAGCATCACATCAGAAAAGCTTAATTTATCTACTTCACTTTGGTCTCTAGTAACACTACTCAAGAATCTCAAACACGCCTAGAGAGAATTTACAAAATAATGTAAACTTGTAAAGTAAAAGGAAATCAAGACAGACAAAATACACTACAATTAAAAATACAGCACGGACATTACAAGGAAAAAACTCTACAAAAATCTGCACTACCTACTTTAAAGGTAAGTGGGGAAACCATAAAGGAAATCCACCATAATAGCTTGATAATCACCTTAGCTTCAACATTTAAAACTAAGCACAGGCAGATTATCCTATAAACAGACAACACAGATATAGACAAGGCATGCAGATTCAAGGCCATTTTTTAAAAAAACACATTCTATGCAAAGCCTTATCATAAACTGGGCTAGAATATACACTAAGCTCTGAATGAGAATTACTAGAAAAGAGATATCAAATGTTAAAAGTTTAAACTTTTAACATTTGATATTTACACACTTTGCAGTAAAACCTAAGTGTGTAAACACCTAATGTACAAATTAAGGCCTTCTCAAGAGAGAGAGTGAAGGGAGTCTGAAAAATAATTCCCAGCAGCAAAGTGTAGCTCAGGATGTGTGCATGCCCAGGCAAGCACACATCAGAAATCATTATTCCCCTTTACATAAGTATAGAAATGTTCACCGCAGAAAAGCAATTCCCACAAAACCTGGAGCTATTTGAAAGGAACTGGTTTTCAGGCTGAAACAAAACACAAAGCCGAGTGTCAGCTCCCCACAGGTTGCGACAAACTATAGCCTGTTACCTTTAAAGTTCTTGATCACTAATTTCTTAGCAGAGCCAGGTTTACTGTTGGCGAAACTGGAAACAGTAGAGGAGGCAGCTTTGGTCAGGCCATTTGCATGGTGCCCCACAGCCACTGACGAAATTAAAAGGCTTTTATTTTTAAGCTGTTGCTGGTGCTGCTGCTGAGAAGAAGCAGCAGGAGAGGAGGAGGAAGAAGACTCTTCAGCCATCTTCACATCGAGTCCAATAAAATCCACGGAGTCCTCAAAACGCAGCTTCTTCTGGAGGTGATGGTTGGAGGAAGCAACCCCTGAGGAGGAGCACGAGGAAGTGGTGATGACAGAGGAAGATGACGAGGAGGTGTTTTTGGAAGGAGAAGAGGTGCAGGAGGAAATGGAATCAAATTCTTCTTTTTCAGAATTGCTGTTGCTGCTGTTATTTAACTTTCTTTTCTTGCAGGAGGAGCTGCTGCTAGTGTTACCATCAGTGGCAGGTCTGACCTCCTGGGCTGCAGCTGGGGGGTTGGGGGAAGAGAAACCTGTGGGAAACATGAACACACAGAAGTGAACAGGCTGAGGGGCATCAAATCCTTGTGGTGTGACAAAGAGAGAGGGAGAGTTTTAGAGTCAGTCTCTGCTGCCTCTCGGTGGGGGGGTCTTTCAACTCCTCCTTCTCATCAGTGGAGTCCTTCTGTATTGCTTCTCCTTCGCTTTCTTCTTTATCTGTGAAATCACTTTCTCTCCTCTTCCCCTTTTCTTTATTACTTTGGTTCTTCTCGCAGTTTGTCTCTGCCTCTCTGCTTTTCCTCCTTTCCCAGAGGAGCGTTTCCGTTCCTGCCTCTCGCCGTGCACCAGTTCCTTTCGATTCTCCTCTCCAGCAGCAGAATTCCCCACGGCTGCCCGCTTCCTCGGCTTCTCCTTGCGCTCCGCTCCTGCTCCGGCCGCCTCGTCTGCGCCGAGCAGCAGAGGGGAGGGTTGAGCGCGGCTCTCTCTCCCCTCGGCTCCAGCCCCTCGCCCCGCACGCCTCCCGCTCTGCCTCGCGGCCGCTCCGCTCGGGCTCCGCTCGGGCCCCGCTCCCCCCTCTCCGCCTGTGCCCGCGCTCCCTGAGGGGGGACGGCCCGGCCGGGTTGTTATTGTCACTGCACGGCAGAGGGAGCGCAAAAATGGCGGCGCATCCGCCCGCCGTGCATGACGGGGCGCGGCGCACGGAANTAGGCCGAGGCTTGTTGGCTTGGTTTGGAAATGATTTGTCTTACACCTATTTCTAAACAATCATTTAGCGTCAGCTTTTTGATATTATTTTAGTACATACGGACTTGCACTGAGCTACAGTCTATGGTTTGCTTTTGTTCTGTTTATTTGTTTTACAACTTTTGGAAGCTAGAACAGAAGTCGTAGGCCTTTAGAAGTCTCCTTTGATGTTGGTGGATCTGTTACCAAAGGGACGGTAAAGTCCCCAGGAACGTTGTTAGGATTCAAATATTGTTGAGAAATGGCTGTAGAAAAAGTAACAAACCAAGTGATGAGGTTGTGTTCCAGGAGATTCTCCACGGACTTACGCTGAGAGTGCATGTCTGCCTGCTTGACAGCGGAGCTCATCAGGGGAAGTCTAGTGGCACTTGTATGTTAGACAGGAAAAGATGGGCTAACTTGTCTTGACAAAAACTGGTACATAGAGGTAGGAATGTAATGGTACTGGGACTCTTCTGGAGAATGTTTCATGACTAGTTACTGGCAGACTACTCCTGAGGCCTGGAACATCATGCTTGTGATGTGCAGAAAAGTACTTTTTCCAGTTAAAAACCCAACAAAACAGCAAAGCAAAGCTTCAGTCTGGTTTTGACTGGCTTTAGAATGGGTTCCTGAGCACATCCATAGCATCCTGAGCTACATCCAAGTCAGATGTAATAAATAAACAGGTTTGCTGAGTAAATCAAGTTTATGTGAGTGTGCTGTAAAGTTTTTCTCTCTTCCCCAGTAACTGTCATGTTCACTTAAGCCAAATTACATAAGAGATGTAGAGATGTAAGAGATGCCGAATTTCTACAAATTCTTGGTTCATTGAAAGGATTTGGTTTATCAAAAAGACGTGAGTAAGAGCCCCTTTTCTGTCTATGCAATCATTGAGAGGTGCATCAGGCAATGACTTTGTCCTGTCAGTTAGAATATTCAGCTTTTGGATATGAGAAAGCAGGTGGAGGCATGATAAAGTTCTGGGGATCCAGGAAGAATCCAGGTGTGATGGATTTTCCTCTTTTTCTATCAAAGCTTATGGGGGCGTGGGGAGGGGGGCAGTGTTTGTGAAATCCTGAGTCCTTTCTATTTAGCATGTGATCCTGAGGAGTGGTTTCTGTCAGGGCAGTTGCTGGATGTTCCTCTTGCTTTGTCAGTCTTGTACAGGTACTATGTTTTTAAAATTTTGATACTTAGAAGTGACCTTGCAACCAGAGCAAATGTCTCCAGCTTTTTTGTGTTGAGGCTGAACAGTAATACTGAGAGCTGTGTTAACGAAGACCAGCCTAGGTACTTGGAGCCTTCTTCAAAAACCCTCTGTACAAGCATGGTTAGATTGGCTGAGCAGTTATCTGGCCTTGAAGTCTGCAACTACCCCAGCAAAAAACATTCGGAAGAGAGGATGGAGAAGCTGAGACCAGACTCAAGGTTAGCTCAGCCCTGAAGGGAACCAGTGGTCTAACTGCTTTAAGGTAATAGAAATACAGAGGTAAGACCTTCCTCTTGACAAAGGCAATGTTTGAAAATTTGAGCCTGATCTTGCTGTTTTAGGCAGGCATGAAACCAGTGAGATGCGCTGTCTCGCTCAAGAAGTGTAGAAATTTACCTTGTGTTTTTATCATCTGAGGTAGAATATGATGAATTTTTCATTATAGTTTTTAAAAATGTGGTTGTTTGTGTGGCAAGGTATTATTTGATGAAAGTTTTTTTGAGGCTCACCAGAATGTATGGAATAGTTTGTCAGTGTGATAAGCTCCCATTCTCACTTTCTGTTCCTGGAGATGAGCAATGTCACTGTGTTTCACTTAAAATCTAATTCTGTATTATAACTCAGTATTTTTAGTGATGCGACAAAGTAGGTGAAGGTGGCATTCCTGAGTGAAATGCTTGACTATATATGTATTGCCATAGTTAATTCCTATCCTTTAAAAAGGTTATTAGTGTTTTTGTTCCCGAGTACTATACGCAGGAACAAACTGGTGCAGTACTTGGCTGTATAAAGCTTGATTTTACTTTGGCTGATGTAACTTCTAAGTTTTAGGTTTTAATTACTTGTAGTATTAAAAGTGATTAATTGTTTTGTATGGAGAAAAGAACTTGCTTGTTGACATAATGGAAATCTGGTCTTTTGTGTCCTCTCCTCCGTTCCCTTTATGCCAGTGGTAGCATTTCCATGACTCTAAAAAGAAAGTGGGTGATCACGTGTTATGTCTGTCTATACAGCAGCCACCTGCCTAAAGAATAAACACAGGTCTGCTTCTCTAAGAGTGAAAAAGCAGCGTGGTAAATTCTGTCTATTTTCTATTCACAATTGCTGCAGCCATCACCAAAGCAAAACCTAACTTGATTCTAATAAATACTATGGATGGTCCTCTCCACCAGAATCCAACTCTGTGCCTGGCAGCCGAGATCTCCTCTGCAAGCCAGGCTTCTGCTCCCTCCCCACACTGAAGATGTGGCACTGTCACCTGGGATGGATTCCCTGGCCGGCTCCAGTATCTTCTGTTTGACAAGAGCTCAAGTTTTTTCCCCCCAGAATGCTGTTGGCAGGACTTTGTATCCTGCTCTGAAGCTGGCGTGAGGATAGCTTATGCTCTGCTAATTCGAAAATGGATGTACTTTTTCCAGTTAAACGTATTTTGTGTTTAAGTGATGCCAGTAGTTATTAGCAGTTTGCTCTTCTTATTTTACCGAAAAGCGACATATTACCTGGGAACACAGCGCCGCGCCTGTGAGTACCAAGCACACGGTTGTTGTTAAAGCCTAACAACGCCGCTGCGTGCACGGGCAGAGGCTCGGCCGGCGATGCTGCCGAAGATGCCGGCACAGGCGCCGCCCCGGCGCTGGCTGTGCTGCCGGCTGGCCCCGCCCGTTCCGCGGGGATGGAGCGGCGCTTCNGCCCGCAGCCCTCGGCTTTGCCTTCCGCACCCGCTCGCTAAATGGAGCTGAGTCATTAACTTGTCCCAGCTCCGGGTGGTAGAAAGCGCCGGTCGTGTTTCTGTGGTGGACGTGAAGGATTCTCATCGGGAAGGGCTGTGGGTGTTTGTGTTACCAGCAAAGTACTCTTGGAGTTGAATATAATAGCAGTATGTGCCAAGGTTTATCTGTGAGATTAAACACGTGTTTTGCGGCCGCACAAAAAGTTTAGAGATGAAGACAGGCTACTGAGGGGGGACCCCCTGTCCTCCTCCAGCCCAGTATTCCTAGGGGACAGATTTAAGCCTCATGAAATACTGCATTTGAAAGTTGGACAGTCAGTCTGCTATTAGACTTTTACAGTGAATTTATAAACATTTCTGAAGACAGATGCTGAAAAATGCATCTTTTGTGCAGCAAATTGTGCATTTCTAAAATATTTTCACTCACCTGACAGATTTGATGAAAAGGAGAATGTATCAAACTGTATCCAGCTGAAGACTTCAGTTATTAAAGGTATCAAGAATCAGCTGATAGACCAATTTCCTGTTATTGAACCATGGCTAAACCAAATCATGCCAAAGAAAGATCCAGTCAAAATAGTAAGATGGTAAGTATATTTTCTCTAAAACTTTGCTTTTAAGGTGCTAGAATTGCTTCCTTTGTATGATTACTTTGTACAGTAGATAAACCTAGAGCTTTTGATAGGCATACATTGTCTCTTAAAAGCTAGTAGAATGTGTTATAGCCAAACTAGAAAGTTGGCATGTGCATATTGTGCTTTAAAGCCAGATGCTAGTAGGATGCTTGAGGAACTTAAAAATGCTGCCTGGTAGTTAATGTGCAGTGTATTCAGAATGTCTCCAAGGATCAGCCTGTTGTTGAAGGGAAGCATTCAGCTTTATGGACATGGAAGCTCAAAATTGTTTGGATTCCTGTCAGTAACATTTTGTACTATTTTTGGGCCTCCATGTATGATCTTGGTTATTTTCTCTTTTTCTAAATAGAGGGTAGTACATTTTTACTGCGTTCTTCTTATTCACTCTTTGCATTGCATTCAAAAAGCAATGCTCAAAGAAATGCAGTTTGTGTATTTTGTCAGTAGGTTTCTTTTTTCTCAGAGGGTGGAGAAGTGAACAGGAGACCACTGCTGAAGAACAAGTCATGCAAAAGTATAATATTTTTAGTTTCAAATGTTGTTGCTAATTGACTGTTTTTATTCTCAGGTGTTAAGGTAGACCAGACACCATAAAGTACAATATTGTATTGAAACTATAGAAGGGTTAAGTAGCTCTTGGAATTCTTTTTTTTTTACTCTTGCAGTCATGAACATATAGAAATCCTCACTGTGAATGGAGAGTTGCTGTTCTTCAGGCAAAGAGAAGGGGTTTTCTACCCGACGCTAAGGTTGCTTCACAAATGTAAGTTTCCTGAGGGTGGTCTTGCTGGGAAGAGAAAGGTGACAGTGTGATTCCATGACATCTGTAAAACCACATTAAAAAGAGCTTCTATTCCATATATTCCATGCATATGCACATTCCAGAATAGATCGTAAAGATATGTTACAATTTCTTAACTGGAATTTTAAAATCTTCCATTTCACATGTCTATGTGAATTGCTTCCATGCTATATGTTAAGCAATCTGAACTTCGGTAAGTAAGAGTTAAATTGTGCAAAGGTCTGTAAAAAAATCTGGAGAGGCTTCCCTAGGACAGGAATATAGATTTGCTATTGTTGGTCCCTGTCTTCTTTCAAGTCTTGTTGTTATACAAATACTTGTAAGTTCTTACTAGAAAAGTATTCTGTTTTCTTGAGTTTAATAATGTAATGTATATCTGTCTCCTGTAGGAACTTATGCTGCATGCTTTTTACTTTTCACAATTTACTCTTGCAGTTTTTGTTTTGCTGTTCTACTTGATTGTGTTACTTTGTTTTGGATCCCAAAAAATGCACAGTCAGATCTCAGTGTTGGAAATACTTCAAGAGGGTGCCTGCACTTGCAGGATGGCTTGGAGAACTGACAGCTTTCATGAATTTTGTCCATGTTTGCCTTTTTTGTTCTGTTAAAACGTTAAACTGTTTTCTTTCACGTTGGAGTAATTTGTAAGAGTACGTAGAATTTGGAGGATTTAAGACCTCTTCATTTTAAGATCTCTTAGGATGGGCACTTGGGTGGTTGTTTTCCCTAGGGGAAAATTGTTGCTCAATCTGTGGGTGAGTGTGCAGGAGCCATAGCCCGAAGTGCTAGATTACGTTTGGTTCTTAGATAAACGATGTGGTCTGGGAGGACAGTACCAGTCCTTCTGGATCAGTATTTGTATTTTCAGGGGTGGTGCCGCCCAGCAGGAACTCTGGGAATTGTTTCTCAAGCTTCCTATCCTTGCAGGACACTCTATATCTAATTGTCCCATTTAGACTGACTTGATAATGAGCTATTCATGTTGTCATGGTGCTGTATTAATTGCAATGCTCTATCTTTCCCCTCCTAGACCCATTTATTCTCCCACATCAGCAGGTTGACAAAGGTGCCATTAAATTTGTCCTGAGTGGAGCTAATATAATGTGCCCTGGCCTGACGTCTCCTGGAGCAAAGCTTTACCCTGCTGCTGTTGACACTGTTGTCGTATCCTTCTTAACTATGAATTATTGCTCACTGTGAGATGAGTTAAATTTTTGTTCTTATGTTCTCAGTTGATCATTATTTGTATTACTTAGTATTTTAGTTTGATTTCATGAAATAATTAGTAATCAGAAAGGAGCTGCAGAAGTTTGGCTATTGCTTGGCAAGGTTAAAATGGTTCATATTTTTTCACTTACTGTATGTTCCAAACCACATAACTATTCCTGCTGTACTGTTGGGTGGGCTGCTGTTCCATTAATCTCATTGGTAAGTGGAGCTCCTTAGTGATTTTATACACAACAGAAGTAGGTGAGGTGCATGTAATTTGCCCCTCCCTCCTTAGTCAGTCCTGTGTTCCCTTCAGAAGAATTCTTTCCTGTTCCTAGGGAATTAGGAAAGATGTTTAGAGTCAGCTTTACTGCAGTCAGGATTTGCTCTATGTGTCTGATGAAATCAGCATACGTAAAATGAGGAAAGTGTGCTAATTCACTTACTATATAACTGAGAAAACAACCCTGAACAAATACAGCATTTATAACACCAAGCTGCGCTGCTTTTGTTGTTAGTTAGATGCTGTAAGAGAAGATCAGTAGTTAACATCATGTGTTGCTGATGTTAAACTTTGAAAAGGACACGTGATTTCAGTATTTGCGGTTTTTAAATTGGTGTCTCAGTTCTTCTGTTCCTTGGAATCCAAAATGGCCCCACAAACATGAGCTTGTTTTGTTCCAGACAGGCAGCGACTGTTATCTCTGTGTTGGGCTCAAAGGAAGAAATGTAGCACTGGGAGATTTTTTCTGTAATTGCTCTTCCAAGTTCATAAATACATGCTTTGTTCTACACAGATTCAGTTGTTAAATTCAGTGCATTGTTTTGCTTATCTTTAAGAGCTGGAGTTCTAGAATTACTGAAACGTTGAAAGTTCAACACAGGCTTTTGAAAGTGTTTTTAGAAGTAATTTCTTCATTATTGCTTTTATTTTTCTGAAATAGTTTAAAAATAAATCTGTTTTCCTTAGCAATAACTTGTAGGCAATAATGGCAGAGGGAAAACAACATGCATTATGTGTGGGAGTAATGAAGATGTCAGCTGAGGACATGTAAGTGTTCTATAACATAAGCTGAAATATAACCTTGTCCCATGTTATTATTCTTAAATCAGTTTGGGTTATAAGCACCACTGTCAAGGTTACTGCATTGCTGTTGCAGCATGTGTTGTTCAAGCACAGCATTTATAAGATTTCATTCTGTCAACCAGTATTCATGGAAAGAAAAGGAAGCAGGGAATGTCTTCTCTCCTTACTGGGAATCAAAATAGTTCTTTTCATGTGAATATGGATTTTAAAACACAAACATTAGTACTTCTACTGAATGTTAGTATTTCTTAGTGCTCTGATCATACTTTCTCAAAGACCTTGTTGAAGCAAAACATACTTTTATCAAGTATTTACTACCTGGGCTAGGGAAGAGATGTAATTTGGATTTGACAGCATTGAAAACATTGAAGACATTTTTGTCTGCAGGGGCAGCAGAGACTCAAGTCCTACTGGAGCTTTGTTGCCTGTCTAGGCTTGTTTTTCTCTGTAGCCTGCTCTTTTTCTTGAGGGTGTACCCACATGCAACAGTCCTGCTTGCTGTACTGACTCACTTAGCTGAGCCTCTTGTGAAATTTGGAGGTCTGCTCAGGGGATAAACTGAAAACTATTTCAGAAGGAAAAGAGATATAGAAAATGGAAATGCATGTTAGTTCTTCTTGGCTTTCAGATAGTGCTAAATTATAAGTAATTTTAAGGTCTATTTTGTCATTTTAAGGTCTATTAACATCTTGCAGGATGTGAGGTACCCCCAGCAGGTTTGGTCTGTGTTGGTTTCCAGACCTGTCTGTCACCTGTGGCAGTGAGGAAGCTTTTTTGGTGAAAACAAGTCACTCTTTTTTGTGGTTAATTCTCAGCAGAAGCAGTAATAGTAGCATGAGGCAGAGAGTTGGTAATGTCATCGAATACAGGGATAGAGTGGGACTGCAGAAACCTGGATTTGGACCTGCTGTAGCTGTTAAAGAATTGTGTTCAAGATTCTTTGTGGTGCTTCAAAAGACTCCACTAGTAAGTGGAAAGAAAAGCTACTTGTGCCCCAGTCCTAAGAGTGGTGATTCACTGTGGTAATTGCAAACCAACTTCAAATTGCAAACTTTAACTTCAAATCCACCAGCCTTGCAGCTGAATATCCTGTTCCTTTGAGAAGCACCATGAACTGGAGAGGAAAATGAAATGATACCCCTCTCTGTAGCCTGTTAGCTGCTTTTTTGTGTGACATTGTTCCACATTTTTCTGGTTTATGCAGTGGGATTTTAATCTCTTGGTGTGATTACTACATATAATGTGTTAATATTGTGTTAGCAGCATTTTCCTTCTGATTACTTTTGGACAGGTTGTGTAAGTAATAGAACACTTGGTGTAAATAGAGTAAATTATATTCTCCAGGGAAATGAAACTTGTTCTCACTCCCAGAAAGAGATTTATCTTGTTTATTGTGGCAAAACTAGTTTGGTTTTTTTTTTGCTGGAAAAATAAACACATTCAATGCAGACACAAACCAGCAATTTTTAACAGATGATGTGACTCAAAAGATGTAATACTATAGAGGATAGCATGTCTGTGACAAGCTGCAAGTCCTTGGCACATAAATTCAGCATTTTTGATTCTTTATTGTGGGTAGATGACCTGCAGCTAGAAGTGAGGCAGCTCACCTGTATTTGATTGTGTCAGTGGCACATTTGGAACCAGAACCTGTTGGATTCCACATTCTAGTTGTCTTGTACCACATCCTTTGCTGGAAGGGGAAGGCTCACAACTGCTGGGCTACTTTGATAGAGAAATTATACAATTAAGAAAAGTAGCAGAAGTCTTGTCTGAAGAACTGTGTCCCACAAAGCAGTAGTAAAAATACTGTGGAAAGCTGTTTAAAAATGTGGAAGGCAAATATTGTCCTCTTATCAGGCAGCAATGTAGGCACATGTAATAACAAATATTGTTTCTTGCTCACATGCTGTGGAAGATAATGACTTTGTTAGCTTTCCCCTTCCAGTTGACAAATGTTGCAGTTTTCGCTTGAAATGATGTATTTTGTAGTGCTCTCATATTTAACCTAGCTAATACTTTTCTACACATTTTTCCTTCTACAGTGAGAAGGTCAACAAAGGGATTGGTATTGAAAATATCCACTATTTAAATGATGGCCTTTGGCATATGAAGACATACAAGTGAAACAATAGGAACTGTTACTCCAAAGGAATGCACTTAGATTAAATGTGGACTGCTTTGTAATTCCTTGTTTTTAATGTGACTGAATGTACAAATTATTTTGTTCTGTGGCTATGCTAAATAAATCAGTTGAATGCAAAAGTACTGTTAGGCTACAATAGTTTTCTAGATTTCTTTTTATTACAGTTTTTTTTTTTTTGTCTTAAACCTGAGTCTTCAGTGACTGAAGATATTTGATGAAAGATTCTGCATGGACTGTGAGTAGACTGTTTCAAATGGAAAGGAGGAAAAAGCCAAGAAATGTTTACATTTTTGTGCTCTTCTAAAAGAATAATATAAAGTATGTGTGAAATACAGATATGGTTTATAAAACCTGTGGAGCATTTCAGATTTTTTCTTCTGACTGACATCTTGTTAGTCTACCTAGTTTCTTGAATGTGGAGAAATCAGGTTTTCTGACATTTTTTAATTTATTAAGAGCATTAACATCATTTTACCGAAAGATTTTTTCTTTTTAATATGCATTTATCTGTATAGGATTTATGAACTCAGACTAATGTGTGGATTACAAATTCTTTCATGGCGGCTCATATCTGAAGACTGTATGTCTGTTCAGATTTCTACCTGCCAGCACTTTGATACTGCTTTTCTTCTAGTGGAGTTTGTAGTAAAGGTGGGCACAATCCCAGTGAAGTCTGTGCCACCCTGGTGCCTGACACTCTCTACTCCCTGTGTGCTGCCTTATTTTAGGAGCAGACACAAAATCAGTGTTAAATAAAGGCAAGACATGAGAACATGTTTTCAGTGTAGTCAGGAGCAACTTTTTCAGGTGGAACTTGAAGAGCTCTCAGCTTGTGCATACTGCCACGTGTCCCCATATAGCTACAGAATGGGTTCAGGAGCACTGTGTGTATGTCTGGATAACTCAATCCTTTGCTTGGCATACTCAAAGCTATCCCTATGGAAAAATGGAATACTGTAATAAATTAAGGAAACTTTTAAGGTCTACCACTCATAATTGTCTCTGAAAGCATTTATGAATATTTCAAACCTTTATTCTAACACATGCATTTTACAACAGTACAATGTAGCTTTGTGTGCCAGTGCTTTGTCTTGTTGGTGTTCTGCAGGCTTGGTTTGCCCACCCAGGGACCTTTACAGATGGTAGTAGCCAAGCTGTTCTCCATCTGATTCTAAAGCCAAGTTAAGACATGGCAGAAGGAATGTATTGCCTAATACAAGCTGCTTTTAAAATTCTGTAAAATTATTTACAAGACTGTACTTCTGAAAATGACACGGTTAATCTGAAACTGTTTCTCAGTGTAGGAAGACAAAATTTAAGCAGTATTGCAGAAAAAGTTCTGATTAAACTTTAGGCCTTGGGAATGCTGATGTACGTTTCTGTGCATCTTAAAGATTTCGTTGTAAATGTACTGATTTCTGCTTAGTACTATGGGAAATCAGTTTATGCTTCAGGTTTTTTTGTTTGTTTGTTTGGTTTTTTATGTAAAATGGGCTAATCTTGCCTTTTGTGCTTTGCTTTTTACGTTTCCATCTTATCTCTTGCTGTTGTCCTACAGCACCTTAAATCTCTGGCAAATGAGATTTTTTTTTCTCGCTGGAATTGTTCACTCTTATTCCCCTATGAGTGCTGTTGCTGCAGAGTGCTCAGAACTGTTTTTAATCATCAGAAACACTGAAATGAAAGTTGTCCTTTATCTGGTTTTGTCAAAGTTCTTACTGCTGTATTATTCTGTAAGAAGACACAAATCAAATCAGGCTTCATTTATATAGCAGTTTAGCAAAACATCAAAGGTACAAGTTTTACCTAGATTTTGGCAGCAATTGTGTGTTTATGTTGCTGTCAGCTGAGCTCTGACTGACGGAGGACAAGAAGGTGCATCTTGTCTCAGCTTTCAAGAAGCAGCTGAGCTGTGGGAGCTTGTATGGGGGTCTGTGCAGTTGTCTTACCTTTCCTGTCAAAAACCTGATGCTTAAAACAAAAAAAAACCCCAAGATGTGGATAGTCTCATCAGCCCTGATGCAGTTGTTTCACTTCCCCACCTGCCCACCTGCAGCTCAGGGTGTTACAACTGTTTGGTTAAAGGTGAGATAACACAGTCTGCTCCAATGCTTTATGAATATTGTAGTTCCAACAAAGCCTGTGAATAGTCCTAGATGTAGCAGATGGATGTACTACCTTCCTCAGGTCTTGAAACACCCATGTCAGGTCAGTGAATTCTATATGGAGTGAGTACTGAAGTGCTGTTTGTCTGCACATGCTGTGAGTGGAGAGGAGTCTGACCCAGGAACTTGTGTAAAACTGAGTGCACGCTATTGTAAAAGAAAAAAAAAGAAAAAAAAAAGGCATCAAAAAACCCCAAACCAAGCACCAAATTGTTCTTCCTTGTAAACACTATCAGCACCCACTAACAAGAGTAAAAACAATACTGAACCTTTATTCTAACCTGCTTAGAGATGGAGTGAAATTTTACATGAGCAATTAATCTTGTGCTAACAGACTCCCTGACCATGTTAATACCTATTCAAATACAGTTTATCTTTTTCTTTTGTCTGCTTAGAAACAGTAGTCCAAAGGGCACTTGATATTACTCTGCTGCAAGATTTCTTGTCAGCTTGCTTCCTGCTGTTAGAGGCTGTACATCAGGTGGCAGGTGCAGTATAAGCTCAAGCTATAGTGTAGTTCAGTGTAAAAGAAATAGCCTAAAGTTAGTCTTTGAGACTCAATCTGTAGTCAGTTTTATTGGTGCATCTTAGAAAGATATAAAGACATTCTAGAAATGCCTGGAAGAACTGAAATAATCAAAGTCTTGCAAAAATATACTTGTAAGAGTAGACTAAAGTTCATTTGAGTTTTCATTAATAAATATTTACATGTACAAACCCCCCCTATAAACTTAATTTCCTTTCATAATAAACATTAACAGCTTCATTTTATCATTTCATTCCAGCACTGGTCAAAAGCCAGAAGCATTTCTCTATAAAAGATTTAGAAAAAAACATCTCCTTTCACTTTTAAAATTAAGAGCTTTACCAACCCTCCATGTGCAAAAAAACCTGTACACTAGTACCAGAATGTGTCAGTACAACCGTGTGTTGTGAGAAGAGCCGACTCCAGGCCTTCCCTGAGGACACATCAGTCATTGTCCGAGCCCGGCGGGGGCAGGAAGACCAGGGCGTCACTGTAGGAGTGGCCGTAGGGCCTGAGCCTGTACACCCCGTACATCATCACGTGCATGTGGTTGGGGGCCAGCCCGCTGAAGGTGATGGCCATGTCGGAGCAGCAGCCGTCCACCACCTGCTGCGGGTGCGTGGACATGGCCTCCTTGATGAGGGCCCCGACCGATTTAGTGTTAAAGACGTCCTTCCCTTCTGAATCTTCGGCGTTTTCAGCAAACACGCCAGTGTACTTCAGGCAGATTGCCAGCTGTTTGTCCTCTGCGAGTTTCCAAATCATACCTCCCTGCTCTGGACACTTGTCAGGGTCTCCAAGAACACGGGAGAGCCGTCTCAGTGACTCAATGCTTAAGACGATTCCTCCCTCACCATCTACATACTCCAGGTCACCAGATTTCACAGTGTGGCCTATGTAAAAAGGCTGCGAGGGGTCTTTTTTCAGCAAGAAGTACTTGAGATTTTCAATTATAGCAAATGTTGTTGGATATGCAAGGAAGAACCAGCTGAATTCATCCTTATAGCGTTCATACGTTATCTTGTAAGCTTTCCGCATCATCACCCACATATCATTTGCATTGACGGCTACAGAATCGAACACTTTGACATTTTCCGAGCTGTAGAATTCTGCCTTGTCACAGTGCTTGCTCCAGGTCTCCCTTGCTGCAGCCCAGTGCCCCAGATCTTTTGGTTTGACAAGGATGATACAGTAAACACGGATGCTTTTACTAAGCTCCACACGTTCACCTTCTGAAAGGTTTAAGACATCTTCCTTGTTGGGAGCCTGGATGTGATGATGCTCATGGTGATGTGCTTTGGTCCCATGGCCCACCTTAATGTGTCCGAGGAGCGTAACCAGCATGCAGAAGGCTCCCCCAAGCACTACACCCTTGATGAAGGAGCTGCTTTCAGAAATCATTTTTCCTAGAAAAGAGATGCACTGTAAGAACTTAAATAAGCGCACTAGCGCGGGTTCCATATGGTTCTAGAACAGTCCTCTATTTCTAACCCCGGCTGCAGTTCCTTCATCTCCCGCACCAGGTCAAGGCTGGTGAAAGCGGTGGCAGTATCCGGGTTCCCGGTCGCGGCAGACACGAGCCCTGTGCACCGGCCCCTCCCCGCTGCCGTGACCGCACGGCTCCGGCCCCGCCGCCTCCTCGCCCACAGCATCGAGAACTCTCGAGACGGGCTCGGGCGCCGACGCCGCCACATCGCGGCTCGGGCGCGGCGGCGTNGCTGCCCTCAGGGGTCTCCGCGCCGCTCCCGAGGCGCTGGCAGAGCGCAGGGGGGACACCCGCGGGGACACCCGCGGGCCCTGCTGTGCCAGCGCAGGTGTTAAAGAAGCTTCCCGGCCTGACCGGTGACGAGACCCTTGGCAGTCACGCTCCCAGCGCCAGAGACAGTCGCCGCTGGCACAGAAGCCTCTTCACGGCGGCTGTAGTGACACGACGTGTCACTGGGCTCCCCGCACACCCCACTCACAGAGTTAGACCGGGTTTCCCATAGATGAGTTTCAGATGTCTTGTCCCATAAAGGGATTTATTCCTGGCACACCAGCACGTAAAGAGCTCTAGTTAGTGCCTCCGAGGAGGATCCCAATAAAGCAAACTCTGGGCTTTTATCCCGTCACGGTGTCCCCTCCCACAAGCCTCGCTCTCCCTCCTTAGTCCTCTGCTCCTGGCCCCGTCTCTCTGTCCATCCAGCTCACTGGCACCGGTCCTCGTCTTCTTTGTTATCCAAAAAGATCGGCAGTTCCCGGCTTCTGCTATGTCTCTGTTTCCATTCACCTGGCTGGCCTCACCCATCTTTATCACCTTTGTTATCCCAAAGGTTGGCCGTTCAGAACTCGCCTCGGGCTCCCAACCAGAGCTCAATCTGCTTCTCAACCCATATCTTGCAAAAAAATTTCAACTTTTCACCATAAACTCTGCTTTTAAATGAGAAGGTATACGAATGGGGACAGAACAGTAAAGGAAAGGCAGAACTGGCATTAAACTGTATCCAGTTTATTATATATCCAAGTATATCCAACAAATTTATCCAAGTATATCTAGGATCAAATATATATCAAATACATCAGTATCTCAGGTATATCCTGGGTCAAATACTGGAGATACTGCCATAAATCTCCTAACCAATACAATAAACTGTGCTTAAAGCCTATGGTACATTTCACTTGTTTTTCCGCCTCCCCAGCAGAGTGCACAACACACACAAAGTTAGTTATTATTTAGAATAAAACAAAAACCTTATTTTCAATTAATATAACTTTTTATTTCCTTCAGTGATAATTGTTCTGGTCTCCAGATTGCCAGAATCTCTTTCTGCACATCAACTCTCAAGAACTTCGGAGTTGACACCTGATTTGAATGAGCACCATGGAACAACAGTTTGCTCCCTTTTTCCACGTGCCTCTTGGAAAAAAAAAAAAAAGGAGGTTTTACATATTTTGTCTCTTTGTTAGCTGATCAAACTGTACCCTTAGGCCAACACAGTGATCAGGGTAAAATTCTATAGTTTTCCCTGCATTGTAAGGAATATCCTGGTTGTATGGATTTACCAAATTTTATATTAGTCAATTTACAGCTGAGATTCTCTGGATTTTATGGCATCTGTCTGGGTGCCTCAGATGCCTCAGTTATTTGGTGAGGATTTTTTTTTTTAATGCTCCTGGCTATACTGTAGAATTCAAGGCTTAACAATGTTATACTTGGCAAAAAGACCTGTAACATGATTGATTGCTTAGCTCTTCTGGGCCTGAGGAACAATTGGTTGAGGTTCAGGTAAAAATGCTGCAAAATAATTTCTTTGGTTGGGTCAGTGCATGTCCAAAATGGCTCAGTTCAGTGGAACTAAATGCCAATTACACACAGTGATAGGAAAATACTCTCAGCTTATATGGGCAGTTCTGTTGCTGCACTAGGGGAATGTCACTCATCCTGTATTTTCCCACCTGACTGCTTTAAAGGAATAAATATGTGGACAGTCAGGTTTTTCTCACATACCAGAGACTGGAGATGAGTTCAAAGCTTTTTTTAGTATCTCCTGTTTGCAAAATCAATTGTGGCTTTCAGGGCTTCAGCAGTTGCTTGATCATGTGCTTTAGAGAGATTTGAATGAGTTGCAATTCACTGCTTCAGGAGATGCTTCAACAAATTGTTTTCCCTTAACTTCAGTGAGGTTCTATCTAGGTCTCTGACAAAATGACTAATGTAGCTACACATCTTGACTATTGCTTTAATGTCTTTTCAACATTACGTTTATCCAGCAGTAGATCAGTGAAGTGAAAGTCTAAGCAGTGTGGCAAGCATGCTATGAACCCAGAAAGACTCTCTGGCTTCAGAAATTGTTACTTGGTGTTAGAAAGACTAAAATGGCATTGTAATGCATAAGGTCTCACAACAGCAATTGTTAAGTATTTTGGAGCTCATTTAGACACACATGTACTCCTGTTAACTATCCATATCAAATTACTGCAATAAATTGTTCTTAAGATCTTCAGGGGATAAGTATTTGAAGTCACTCCACCGTTGGTTGGGAACCAACAAAATCTTGTAACCAAGAAAGGGCCAGCCCTAAGATGGAAGTTAAGCGAGGAAAGTCAAGGGAAATGCTCAGTCACATCTAGGAATGAACCAGGTGAACTGAATCCACAAAGATCACTGCAAATGACCTTGCATTACTTTTGTATTAAAATATACACTCCTGTATTCATAGAGAGTATTGCCAGATTTGAGCTTTGAGTACTGACTCGCTGTCCATGGAGATGTTTGTTAGCTGCAACTTCATCCCTTACTTCCTACTGATCCTTCATAGTGTCTCTACCACCCTTTGGAACAATAGCAGCCTCCGGAACCAACAGACCTGTGTCAGGATCTACAGAGCTGACAGAGCTGATGAGCTCCATGGTTTGTTGCTTATTGTAGCAGTATTGCAGGATGATGAAATGCTGCTACCTTCCCGAAATGTCTCCTTCAGAAGCTGCTGGAGTAGGCCACAGGAACAATCACTTCAACTCCATGCACACACACAGGCCACAGGTAGCACAGTGAAGGAAAGGCAGGAAGGGCCTTCAGTATGATGAATTCCAGCAAAGGTTTATTATGTTCACCACCATCCAAAGGGATCAGGAACAGAGGACTCAGATCAAAGCAATGTTAAGGGTTAAGTATGGGGTCAGGAACCAATGGTCTGAGGGCAAGGAGCGGTACAAGGGCAGGGCAAAGGGCTATGATCTACAGGGGATACAAGGGCAGGCCATCAGGGATACCATAACGAAGGGGGAAACAGGGAAAGGAGAAACCACAAGAACTAGGGACATATATGAGCAACAGAGTTGGGCAAAGCCTGGGAACAGCTAAACTGATGTAGATTGGCAATAGTTCTGCAGGGCACCATGGGAGAGAATCTTTCCTTTCAGGTGGGGAAACTCTATGGTAGACTCTTCCAGGGCAAAGCCCTGGAGGTTTCCCTGAGGGGCTCAAGGGTTTCCACAGATTATCTCCACAGATTGAACTGTTTCTTTGTTATTTTCTGTTTGTCTTTCTTCACTGACTGTAGCTGCATTTGTCCTCCGGTTTCTTTCTTGTCTCCAAAGAAAGACATCAAATGTTCTTGCTGTGTGGTGCAAAATATTCTTGGGAGATGTGCTATTATCAAAATAGATCTGATAGGAATTTTGTTCAAATTAATGTGAAATGTATCAGCTGACACATAAGTTGTCATCTTTTATGGGCACTGCTTGTTAATGATCACAAATGAATGTCCAGACCCATCTGTCTTGCTGTTATGTATGTGTGCAGCAGGGAGGCTGGGCTGGAGCCTGCGGTTGCACTCAGAACAGAAGCCAGGGTAGAGCTATTGCAGGTGTTTCTGAGCAGTTAAAACACCAGCTGAGCTACGTGTCATACAGAAAAAAGAAACATAATTAAGATATACTATTGGAATCAAGAGAAATGCAAAGGTGAGGTTGAACTAGGACAGCTGACCTTGTTGTCACATCATCTATGTATTTATAATGATGAATATACTGGAAATTCACAAAATCTACCAGTCCGTTTGACTGCATGAGAAGAGGGTGGTTGTTAAGAATGAAAGGAGAGAGCTTAGACAAGTCCCTGCCTTTGCTCAGGTCTCTGGCAGTAGGCAGTAGCTTTATTGAGGCAGCCAGTACACCAAAACCCCAAAACCCCAAAACTCACTCTCACTCACAAGTCCTTAATAGTGACCAGTCAGGCCTATCACAACATGAATTATTTATTGAATAGACTTAAGGAAATCAGACACAAGACTTTAACAGGCTTAGTTACATTGCAGGATAAACAAAAGAAATACAAGTTAATAAAAATACAGTACACAATAATAAAAGTACCTATGTTACAACTAGTGAAGAAATAGTATAGATTAGGAGCCCATGTCACTTACCAACAAATGATGGTGGTGTGCAAAGACTCTCCCAATTTCTCTCAGTCTCAGGGCAGTATCTAGACGTGAATGTCTCCACAACAAGGAGAACTCTCTACACTCTCAGAGAGTATATAGAAGATTTCTGATTTCATAAAAATCGTAGTGGTCTTTTATAGTTGTAAAAAGTGCTTGTCTGTCAGTCACTTATTTCTGGCTTATCCTTTCTCACCATTCAAGGAAGGAAGTTTATTGCTGGCTAAGGGTGTTTTCACCTGAGATGCTTCATCCCAAGACAAACCATTCTGGCCTAGCTTAGCCATGGGGAAGTACAGATAAGCTTTTGATGTATCAGAGAATGAAAGGTCCTGTCACAGGGGTCAAGTAGGGTTATGGTTTGAAGGCTGCAAACTCACCTTGAGTAGCTGAACACCCATTGGAGCCAACAGATAGGGTGCAGGAAAATGGCTTTTAAGAAGAGGGCAACTATGTTCTATTATGGTACAGTCCTTCCTATCATTTCATGCAGCCCTTAGAGTGTATAATTGAACAAGCACACCTGCTGAGGTCTTCAGTCCTATTGTTGAAAGTCTGGGAATTCCTGTTTTGAAATCATAAAATAATGATGAGGAAATTCTAGTTTGCAGGAAAATAAAGCCATATTTCTTCCTTCAGTTCACAGGCACCTGCTAAGCTCAGCATTTTTTTTTTTTGGAGGCAGATGGATTCCTGAGCAAAACTTTAGCCACCTCTTCTAAAAATTTTGCCCTGCATTCTCTTCTTCACTTTAATTTTGCATTCAAGAATCTGGAATCTGAAAAGACACAAACTCTTTGTAGTTCATGTGCGTCATGTGTGTATATTGAGTCACATACAACACCAAAACCCTGTCATAAGGGTAGGCACTGAACAAGGGAAGAAAGTTTTAAAATCATCAAGTGTTATATTTTTAAGGCTTATTTCAGGACTCAGATTCAAGTATATACCTTTGAAAAAGTGGTTTCTCCGATTGTTGGACAAAATGCAGAAATTACAGTTGAAATTCTTCTATATTTATAGGTTGTAATGCATAATACGATCTTTTAGCCTTGAAATCTGTTTAATTTATGAACTATGTTAAACAATAGTTTTATATCATTTTTCTCTCATCTTTCTTCCATGAGAACTGTCAAGGAAGGTCTTGGCATTGAAATGGCCACGGTTTAGGTGGTGCTCTCATACACAGGATGGTATGTGAGAAGGAAAAGATATGTGACTCCAAAAGAACTTCGTACTGCTTTATAATTTCTTCAGTTTTTCATGTGTCACTGAATAAAAAACCCACCTTATTCTCTGAGTATGCTAAATCAATCAAATGAATGCTAATGTCCTGCTGGCTCCAGCAATTCAGCTGGAACTGAACTATCAGAGACAATGCCTAGAGCTGAGCTGACATCATTGTGAATAGCTCCAATGAACAAATACAACAGAAAGAGAATAAAAACTAGACATTTGAATGTCAACTCTCTTAGAAGCACAGGAAAAAATGAATCATTGTTTATCAAATAGAAATAAACAAACAAACAAACAAAAAAGTGGCAAAGATAGGGAAATCTTATTTTCAAGATCCTAAAGGAAAAGAAAAGTTGAGACGAAAATAGCATTCTACTAGAAAGAATGGGTTCTTAATAGGTTTTTAAAATAAAATGCATGCAACAGTGATGAAGTGATTTTGCAGCATCTTTAGGCAGCTTAGTTTTGTCCATCTGGGATTATTTGAAAAAGGCCCTCTGCAGAAAATTATGGTCCCAAATTATGATTTTACAGGCTCAGAATGCGTAGGTACGAAGAACCACTGTGAGCAGCAGTGATGTAGACTGAGAAGCCAGAGGAGGAACCTTGCTCTTCTGGAACTCCCTTGATGTCATTTATGGACAGTTTATGGAACCTGAGCACAGGACTAGGGTTGTGTTCTGTTTAACATGGATTCTGTTCCATGTCTGAGAACATGTGTCTGTGAAAATATATTTAAGACATTCCCTTTGTTTGGCTACCTCCAGCCTGGAGAGACACAAAAGCTTCTGGCATGATATTTTTTGTAAAAGGGCTTATGGTGAGTAAAGTGGCTATTGTTACTAGATGGAAAGAGCTGTGAATTTATGTTGACATTAACCCACTAAGGAAAGAGAAGAAAGAGGAAGGACGGAAATACAGCATACGACAGGCCTGAATGTCAGTAGCTTCCACAAAATGTTTTCTTGCACAAAATGTTGACATCTCTTCATTTTGCTAAGGTAATCAAGGCTTTGAAGTATCCGGTTCTCCAAGACATTTGCTTTCTTATAGCAATGTTGAAATAGGAGACTCCTGAGCTGTATGTGTAGAGGCAGAAATGTCTGCTAGATACATGTTTGCAACAAACTGGAATTACTAATGATGTCAGAGCAGAACTCAGAGCCCTATACTGCAACTGTAGATCTGTGATGGAGAGGAGATGGACCATGGATATTGAATGCCTGGTCCTGGGATGTGGGAAGAACTGTTTCATCTTTCCCTGCCAGCTGAGGACCTGTGAAAGAGAGATCTTGTTCTGTGTAGGAGGGGATGCTGTCACTTCAGCACTCTGATCAGGCGTAGAAGCTGTTTATTTTCTGGGGAAGCAGCGATGTAAGCAGTGCCAATGGCAGGCATATGGGAGCAAGGAGTGGCATAGACTGCAGGCAAGAGATAAGAGTGGACAAGGTCTGAGTTTGCTGTGTCTGAGATCAGTGATGTGTTAGATTTCAGCCTATTTATCTTTAAAACAGATGTTGACAGTGCTATGTTGCCTCCCAAGGGCTCAGCCCTGCCAGTCCAAGCCTGCTGCCTGGTTTCTTTCTGTTTGGTTTGGAAATAGTGGGCTGTATTTAGACTTGACACTTGCACAGCTGCTGTGCTGCAGCTTTTTGCAGAAGGTGTACTGTTGACAAGAGCACTCCTGTGCTCTGCGTTTTACTGGCCTTTATGGAGCCCTTTAACAAATATATAAAAATACAAAGGTGCCACTGCTCCTTCGCTTGATGGTAGTACCCACAGAGTGACAGAGGGACAGTTGTATAGAAGGGGACACCAAGAGAAAGGCCCCTGGAGATCTCTGAGCCTACAATACTCAGTACTACTCCTGGCTCCCTGCAGGACTGGCATTGAGGATGGCAGTGATGGGGAGTGAATTTTGGTTTGTTTGCACCAGCAACACCTCCCAGCAGTCTCATGAGAGCAGGGAGCAAGCCATTGCCACTGCTGGATGGGGCTGTAGGTAGAAACATGTACACTTCCTAAGTCCTAAGAAAAGGCGGTCCCTTTAAAATAAATAGATGGTTTTTCTGAGAGTAAGAGAGGGAGGTTATGTGCTGCATTGTCTTCTCCCCTACTTTCTACAGAGCTTTCACATACTTTATACTCTCTGTGTGGGACTTTTGTTTTCAGTATGTGCAGTATCTAGCATATTCATAATTTGGAGAGTATGCTTATGGTTTAAGATGTTGATATGCTGATACGTGGGTAATTGTGCCCCAGTTCCTGCTCATACCTAAATATCAATCTTAAGGTAAATAAAGCAGTAGCTGATTGCTACACCTCTGGGGTTTAAATTTGCCATCTCATTAATCTGAGCATTTTTTCTTGAGAAAAAATTATGCATGATTGGATCAGTTATATCAGTACATGAGGAGATGAAGCTGCTGTGACAGAATAGAAAAAATCTCCTTAGGAATGAGAATTATCAGTGATGTACAGTATCTATTCACATGCTAAAAGATTGAATTAAAAGTGATAATTATGTGCTGGTTTTGCTGCTTAACTAGGTTAATTCATTATGACTGTGTTACTTAATGGAAAAGCTTGGAATCAGACTAGAATGGGAATACTAAAATTTTTAATGGATTTCTGCTCAAGTCATTCTTTCTATTATGAAAAAAACCCCCACCAAATATATATAACTAAGACTTTGGATTCAATTACTAACCCTGTCTTCTAATTTGAAGAGCAAAATTATCACTTAACAGCAGTTCTCTGAAACAGAATTTTAATGATTCTAGTCATCTCATAGTTGAACATGTTTTTTTCCTGATCAGTATAAAGTTAGAAGATTCTCAGTGCTGAATCAATTTTAATTATTAATCTCAACCAGATAAAAAATACAGTGTCAACAGCATGATGATGCTCAGACTGATGTCTTGAGCATCAGTCAAAGAAGCTGTCAGAAATGTTCTCCGTGGGTTGTCATGTGGTATCTGGCTTCTCTGCATGAGGAAAAGGCTCTGGTACATGGTATTGGAATGAGACTGTAGATATAATACATAGGAAGAGAAATATGCCATATGCCTTGAGGGATTCTTTTGGTCTGATCCCAGCATTTTATAGTTCTAAAACAAATTTGATGGGCTTCACCATAATGTGATCCTGTCTCTCCAAGGAAATTTGCAGTAGTTTAGGTGAAATGCTTGCTGTAACTTGGAAGGAAGAAAAGGAAGCAAGTAGCAGCCTGAACAGCTGTGCATCATCCTTTTATGGGTTGATGCTAAAACAAATGGATTGAGGTATCATGATGGTATAAACTCGTGTTGCTTGAATGTGTATTCATGGTTTATTGAGAGATGCTATTGGAGACAACTGCTGTTGCAAATTCAAAATCAGAAATAATCTTTTGCAGAAGCTCTGCAAAACCTTTCTATTATGAACACAGTTAAATGTAGGAAGACCAAGTTAAAAAAACTCTTCTGTTTTTATTCTAAACTGCGTATTTTCATCTGTTCATGCATCTGGTTATTCCTTGAGATTTTTTTACTTCCCCTCTGAAGACTCTGTAACTCAGGGGAGAATCTCTTCCTTGGTGTTTACTACCAAAGCTGCTTTGTTTCCAGTGTCTCATGTCAACTATCTGTGCTTTTTGATTCTGATGCTAGAGAACGAAAGTTATTTAAGTGTTTATTCTACAGAGTGCATGTTATTTGACACAACAGTAATTTACCATTAGCAACTTCCTGGCACATCTAAAAATTGAGTCACCTCTTTAGGCCAGCAAGATATCAGTCCTTCCTCACTGCTGGCATTTTAGTATTTTGTATAACATAAATCAAGTTGAGACTGACCAAGATGTTTGTTTGGCCTGTTAGTAAGTAGTAAAATTCTGGGCATTCTACAGAGAATACCCAGTGTTGCAGCTTGCCAATCTGTTTAGATTATTACACACTTTGCCTTTTCCATGTATTTGTATTTTGTTTTGGCTCTTTCCATACTTTTGGACAAAAAAAGGTGCAATAGATTAATATTTTATGTTTCCAGGGTCTTTCTGATGGAAGTGTTGGGACTTCTTTACAGTTGTACTTAATTTGGTGACTTACAGCAGGAAAACAGAGCAGTCCCACAGCAATAGACACATATTGTGAGGTTAAATTTATTTCCCTTTGAAAATGTGAACTTGATACAAGTTGGCAGAAACACTCAAATGCAAACAAGAGTCTTGAAAGGCTGACTGAGGTCCTCTGATGCTACTGGGATCAATGGAAATATTGATGCTTCATTTTCTGCTGTGGTCCAGAAATGTCTGTCTGCAGTAGCTAGGCTAATTGTGTGAGTTTTATTTTCTGGGATTTTTCTGGATGGATGTCTGTCAGGAATGACACCATGGTCAACAATAATATAGATCTTAATGCCATTCTCCCTCCTCAGCTCGAAGTGAAAGGGATCTGGGAGTGTAGGATCAAGTCCTTGATTTGTTACTTACAGTTAATCTGAGACTTATTGTCCAAGGTCAAACTAAAAGAGTAACAGAATAACTCAGGCCTGTGAACAACTTACCATGTTAGACAGAAAGCAATTGGGTCCAAAGCACAGGATGTTGGAGCTTTGCCACTTTCTTTCTCTTTCAGTACTGTTTTGCCTTCTCAGTCCTGTAAACAGTCTCTTCATCCCGTGCTATGGGTAACTGGACTTCCTTCCTGAAACCTTCCCAAATTCAAACTGCATTTGGCAGTAATTTTGTATTTGTGCTTGATACAAAAGTTTTCAAAGGAGCTTCACAGACTAATCAGGGTAAAAATGCACATCTACAATCTGTCTTATTCTAAAGTTTCCTTTGGAAACCATTTAATCTTTTACAAGCACACTTTGGCAAATTATGTGGCCCCTATAGTAATAAATCACAGGAACATGAGACACTTCACTGCAGCTGTGACATGGCTAGTTAGGATCCTATTCAAGAAAAAGGCTTAGGCAATGTATTTTCTCTCCCATACTTTGCTATACCATTTCTCCCCCATATAGTTCAAGTGAAAAGATTCTCAGAATATTCTTATAATTGTCTCCTTAGAGTTACAATCTGAAAATGCTTTTTTTCCTAAAAGATAAAAATACCCAGATCTTAATGGAGCGTTTTAAAATGGCACATCAGCAGTAACTCTCCAATCTCCTTCATGGTTTTGTAAATCTCTTTAATAAGGGCGAGAAGGAGCTTACAGAGGTCTCTCTTATTAAAGGTTTGACCTGGAATTACTTTGAATTTGTATTATGGAGTCAGCAGGTTTACTGTCGTAAGTCTTACCAGAGAATCTTTTGAAGTGCTTTGCAGGTAGAGCTGTAAAGACATAAGTATTCTATAAAACTTGGTAAAACCAAAACAGAATCAGTTGAGCCTCAGGGCACTATGTTGGAAAGCCATATCCACAGAGCACAGGGAACAGGATCCCTTAATAGTTTAAAACCTGGGTTGGCTAATCTTGTGAGAGGGATTATATGGCACTATTTCAAGAAAAGGAGGCTGGATTCAGTCATCCATTAGGTTCCTTCCACCCTATAGCCAGAATCACTAAAAGAATAACAGTCCTAAGAAATTACTCAAATCAGTAAGAAATAGAGTCAGAACAGTGAGTTTCATGGAAATTAATATGCTCAGTGCTTCATCTCCATGCATGACTTCACTCAAAGGAAGTAATCAAGGACACAAAAGCCTGTGAGGCCTTTTAACTCCACTGATTTTGAGTTTTATATTTGTACATTTCTTACGAGGTGATGTTCTCCTGAAGGTCACCTAACTCTGCTAACAGATTTGTTTTATTTGTCTGTGGTGGTCTTGTAATTCTGCTGAATGGAAATGCTTCTCTAGAGGATGCGTGGCCTCTAAGGCTTGGGCAAAGCTTTCAGTATGGGGCAGTGGTATTGCCCCATACATAACCAGTATTTAATGGTTGATTGCAGGTGTATTTAGGAGCAGAGCCATCCAACATCTACAGTACTCATCAGTCTTGGGACAGATTTTCATTGGCAATGTCCTTTTTCTTTAATTTTTTGCTTTTGTGGTTGGACCTTTTGGCATGAATATACCGACAGCATTCCTGTAACTGCCAGCTAAGGACAGGAAATTGCAGCTTACAGAAGTCAGCTTGCAATATGGCAAGCTGGTGTTTGCTTTGGAGTGTCTGTTTGCTAAGTCTATATGTCAAATATCAGTACAAAGGCAGCACCATCTCTCTAACAGTGATGATATTTTTCACCCTTTTAGACAGTGTGTCAGGATCTTCCCTCCTTGCTGCACCCAGCTCCTGCTGCTCTGCTTTTTGCAAGGTGTCAGGATGTGTACTGGAGGCAAGAGTGTGAAGCAGCCAAAAGGAGCTTGGTTCTCCTGTTGTCTGTCTCATCTACCCAAGGTCCAGGCTGTGCCACCCACAGCAGCCTCTTCCCCAACACATAGTGTCACTCTGCACTGGCAGTTTCCTGGGCAGAGAGGGAAGCACGGCTCATGGGGAATGGGAAGAGATGAGATGAGAAGAGAGGAATGTATTTTTCCTGTCCCAACTGCTTGAACAGAAAGGCTGTTCAAGGGGGACCCAGATGTGGAAAAGGGAATCAGGAAGAACCCTCAGATGGATTGGACAGAACACAGATGGTGGATAACAGGACATGAAAGTGGCACAGCAGAAAGCTCTTTTAACTTTAAAGAAAAGTGAAAAGTTTTGCAGCTCATGAAGGAAAGCCTTTTCAGGGGCTGTGGGTAGGGCTTTTTGCCAGTTTTCAGGCAATGTTAAAACCCCAGACTTCTGTTGCTCTGATTTTTTTTTTTTT
>VXBR01002683.1:700-20468 GCA_013400215.1 Cisticola juncidis | reverse complement strand
TTTTTTTTTTTAAGAAAAAAATGTAAATACAAATTTCTTAAAGAGCAGTACTACAGTACCTGCCTCCATATGTGGCCAAATAGGACAGTTCAACAGCAAACTGACCAAAGTAAAGAATTTGGTTAATTTTGTTGTTCTGGGATGCATTTCCTTTATGATTCCTCAGCAATCTGCATACATCTTCCCGGAGAGAGAGAAGTGATCATTCCTGCCTGTGACAGCCTAGGCTTTTTTGGAAATGATAGTGCACTATTTGTTTACTTGAATGCTGGATAACAGGAGCCAGGACAAAACCTCAGTCTCTGTTCAGTTCTGATATAATTGATGGGCTGGTCTGAGAGTAATGAGATGAAAGGGCTCCAGGTCCCTGTTCCCTTTTATGTCCGTGGAGAATACTGTCCTTCATCCTGGGTTTGATCCAGCTCTAATTAATATGATGCAAAAACACCCACACACTTTTCTATTATATTATTTTCAAAACAGTAGCAGATTATGAGGCGAGTCCAGCAGCCTTTCAGGTGAAGGGGATTAACAAACCCTTCCTTGTTTTAGACTGGTGATAAAATCCCATACATGAAATCACAGTGCAAAACTGGCAACATTATACAGAATGAACTGCAGTGTTGTATGTATAAGGTTCTTGGCACAGTATTAATCTTGGTCTGTGAGGAGGATTCTCACAAAGTAAATTTAAAAATTTGCATAACATTTCCTTATGTGAGGCATTCATTCTATCTCTGTCAGCTCTGCAGTGCCTTCTACAAGGCTTGAAACCAGATCTCTACAAAAGCACAGATCTGTACAATGGCACAGTTGAACAAAAGCACCTTGGGTGAGACCTCTGGTTAATGAACAAACTGGTTATTGCTTCAAAGTCTTTGCTTTAGAGGTTGACTGCAGAATAGATTAAAGATTTGGGAGTAACAGGGGAATCAATGTTTTCCCATTTTCCTGCTTTTTTTCTGTATGATCAGCGGAGATAAAAGTGTGTGCTGGATCCACCTCAGCATGGTAAGGCACGAATAGGTGAGAGCTAACTTCCAGTTGGTGCCTCTGTGCCCTCTGAAGGAGATGACCGTACTGCTGTACTGCAGGAAGGGATGAAGGCTCTGAAGGACTGGTGCTACTCCTCCCATTTCCTAGTCATGCAATTAGAAAGATCTAGTATTTGACTACAGTCCCTGAGCCTGGCTTCTTCTACATCTTAAAATAATGTCTTGAAAGTAGGAAGGACCAGGTCTGACCTTCTTGCTGTAAAACATTTCTCCTAACGTTTTAGTCTCTAGAGAGGCTGGCTGAGCTGCAAATTGCACGGATAGAGGGGCTGTTAATAAAAAAGGATGACTGTGGTGGTGGGGCTGTGCAGGAGTTTGGTAGGCAGCTCCTACAGCAATTAACCCAGGGCTCTGCTGGATCCCACTGGTCTGATTTGTGCTCGGTCGGTGGTGGAAGTGATCTCGACTCACAATACAGAATGGAGCATACTAGCCTATTTAAAGAAAAAAAGTCAAAATTTTTAAGTACAGCAAATGGACTGAATGTTGGATGTAGAGCCCACATGTGTCACTCAGTGAAGCTGAAATAGCATCATGAGACTTAAAACCCTGACAGCTTTCTGGTTCAATAGTGGCTCTAGAAATAAAAATCTGTTTTTCTGAGTGAGATTCTGATGTGCGTATTAGTGAGTGCCAGGCTGCAAGCTGACTGTGCTCTTTGACAATGAGATGAGGAGTTGGGCAGTGAAAAGAATGGATAGGGAAGCTCTCATGGCCCTGGCTTCCTTTCCTCTTGCTGGATCAAACAAGTGACCCTGAGGCTTGAGAACACTGTAAAATAGCAGGTGTATGTGGGTCAAGCCTAACTATTCTAGATGGAGTCGGGACGAACATGTTTGACTCAATTTTTCTGTTTTTCTCTTTTTTATTCTTCCTACAGATGGGTTATTTTGTTTCTACTTTAGTTATATTCACATCTGCTTCTCAACAGAGATGTTTGTTTTTATACCAGGGAGCTGAGGCTTTTCATAGAAGATGAATTATAAAGTACTTAATTAGAAGGATGGAGAGCTGCTTGAAATGAAACCTACAGCTTCCAGTGAGAGTGACATAGTACTTCTCAGCTGTACAGGCTGTATTGATTAATTCATGCTGCCTTGATATGCTATTGTTCTACTTACCTTAACTCCAGCAAATTGGGTTTTTATAATGAAGTGGAAAGGGTTTGAAATAATGAGGCACAAAAATGATCATTCTGCTGGAGCAATAGAAAACTCGGTCTTCTTATGTACAAAGCAGCTAGCACAATGGCAGAGCAGCACATCACCGAGGCTGCTCTGCTTTCTTCCATCTGAGATGATGGGGAAGGCAATGTCTGAAAATGAGAACACAATGAAGGTACTTCAAGCATGCCAGACTCCTTGGTCAGTGTGATGAGTAAACTTAGACAAGGAGCAGTGAAACCATATCAATTCATTTCAAGCAAAAAACCATATCAATTATGATCTATTTGAAGAGGAGTGAGAAGGGAACTCTTCCTCATTCCCCCCAAACCCATCAAAACTAAGCCCCCAACAGTCAGGCTATTTCCTGACTATTTTGAAAGCAAACAGTTTGTCATGCATCTAGCTCTAATCAACTGGTATTTGAGAGAAAGGAAACCAAATTTCTGAATATTAGTGGTATAGTGCCATGGGTATCTATCTTGTGGCATATTCATTGTAGGAAGAAACTAGAGGTGGAGAGGAGAAAGAGAAGGGAGACTCTTGTCAATATTCTCATTGTGTACATAAAATAAGTTTGAAAATATTTATTTGAACTGAGGGGGTCACACCCTTTGAGTAAAGGGAGTGAAGAAAGGGTGTATAAGTTTAATTGCCTTTGAAATAGTATTTTCTAGCAGCAGAAATTGTCAGCTGCTAGTCACAATTCTTAATTGCTTTTATGTAAATCAGACAAAGCATCTAAAATCAAAACCCACTTTCATAGTTCTCAATTTTTATATATCATTCTCTATTTCATACTGAAAATAATTCTACAAGCTTAGCGTGACTTCAGCTGGCAATAGACCGAAAAGTAGTTATTAATATTTGTCTCTTATAAATGGGGGGGTCTCAGTTAAGCTCAGTTAATTTTGAATTGTAATCATCAGAACAGTTGCCGCCTTATACTCCAGTTGAAGACAAGGGTAGCTGGAGAAGCTTCTCTTAAGAGAGGATTCCACTGGGGTAGGTTGGTAATGGTGCTGTGCTAACACAAGTAACCCAGCTGAGAGCAGGAACAGAAGACTTTGCCTCTGTCTGCACCTACATTTCCCAGAAAGCCCTAAATTACTTGGTAGGAATAGAAACCAGGTCTGTGCTGTGGTAATGGTGTTTCTCTTCTCTGGCTGTATTTTTGAGATGAACACATGTTAAAACTTACCTAGTAGCCATAAAAATCAGTAAAAATTAATTTTTTGACATAAAAATGTCAGCCCTACTTGTGATTATTTAAATGGAAATAGTCACCATGTGCTGCATTAGTGGTGAGGCCTGTGAAGCAGAGATTTTTAGGAGATTCTCTGTATTCTCAGGCCAGCACTGATAGCTACTCTGGAGCACAGTGATTTTAAATAATAGTTTCACTTCATTAAACTCTAAGTTTCTCACATAGAAAGTACAGCCTAGAGAGAAGTATTTTTTAGTATACTCTTAAGAAGTCAAGAGTTCATTGCTTACTTGTGTATATCCTTGACTGTGGAGACAAATGGTGCTGTAGCTACTCTGAGTCCTATCCTTGCTCAAAGAGGCGAAGTATCTGTCTAATTTAAAAAAAAGTTGTGATTGTCTAAATTTTTCTGGGTAACCTGAGTTTGCAAGGTGTGGATTTGGGTCCCTGTGTAATACAGACGCAACTGTAAAAATCAATGCATAAAACAGAGCCCAGAAGAGAATTACGTTTAACAGGAGTCAGAAAATCAAAACAGATTCCAAACAAACTAGAAATCAAGACTGCAGCACCTTGAACTGAGTTTGCCTTCTAGGATAAGCTCATTAATGTAAATAAGGAGATCTTTTTTTTGCCAGGATTCCCCATCAGTACTATTTGCCTGTGTCACATCTCTGTTCTGTGACTTAGCAGAATGATTCATGTAGCAGATCTACTATGGTAAAATGGCAAGAAGATAATTAGAGCTTCAGAACATGCTGAAATTTAAAGATATTGGAAGGAGCTAAAACAAATTATGAGCACCTGAGCTGTGCCAAAATCACCCAACCCAATTTGGCTTGTAATGCAAAATGGTCTGTTGTGCCAAGCCTGGTGTGAGAAATGAAAGCATACTTAGAAGAAGCATGCCAGCAAGCAGCAATAGGAGTGTGTCCAGTGCTGGATGGCCTATTGTGGGAGAAGGAGACACCTGAGACCATCTCTCTCATCTGAAACTGTTGTTCACCCTATGACAGCAGGGTCCCTGTAACTAAAATCTGAAACAGACAATTTTTGATGCTTTATGAAGGATTTCTGTTTACCCAGACAAGGGGAAAGTGAGCAACTTTTGTCAGAGTTAATAAAGGAGCTGTCCGAGATGGTGGAACAGCAGCTGATGGGAGTTGTCTGTGGAGTGATCTGCAGTTCCTTCCCTCTGGTGAGAGTGAAGGCTGCAGTCAGAGCCTATGACCCAGTGGCTGGCATGCCACCTTCATCCCTCCTGAATCTTGGCTGCACACTACTCCACTGTCCTTCAACCTCACTAAATCCAGTACCTTTTGCATGTGACTGTGTTAATCTAAACTGGTATTAGCAGGCAAGCCTGTGCTTGTGCTGGGAACTGGAGAGTTGGGTCCAATACCAGCTTTATATTTAGGCTTTGCGGACATACTAGCCTCCACAAAATGTGCTTTTTGTGATGGATAAGTAGTGAGATGCATTTCTATGGCAACTGTTATGGTATGTGATGCAGTCTGGGGCAGTACTAAATTTTTTCCTTGAAAGACAGCAAGCTCTAAGTTGCACAGAAAGAGCTGGGAAACGTGTCAATAATCTTTTGTGGATGTGAGTTTGTTTGCAGCATAAGCCTCTCCTTGTATTACCTACTCTGCTGACCTTAAAATTTTAGTTTAGTTTTTGAAGCCTTTGACAGAAGGCTGGTTATGTTACTTCAGTCACCTCACTACTGTGAAAAATACCTTAACAGTGAAATTTGGCACTTTCATTTCTTTTTTTGGCAAAGTGCTTTGTTGCCTTAACAGCCTCATCCCTGGCAGAATCAGTTAAAATGGAAAGTTATGCTAGCATGAAGATCCGATCAAATACTCTGATGGAGTGCAGCTGGTTCAAATCAGTCTTGATTAATCCATCACCTGTCACTGGTGGTGTAAAGTTCTCAAGGTCACTTCATATAATGGTGGTTATTCCTTGAGGGTCTGGGATTTCACCCACATTCACATGGAGCCCTAAATCAATAATACTTAAAGGGAAGCAGTGGTGTCTAGCAATGGCCGATTCCCTTCTTTCTGAATTTACTTGGGCTTAGATCCTCAAGAAGACAGTTATGGGACAAGATACTACTTTTGCAACCCAAAGTCCAAAGCTAAAATCCCTATAACTATTAATCCTGGAGGAGCTCATGTTTTCAGGTGTATCGGGGTTTTGTTAATGAAGTGTTACAGGTACCCTAAATTCTGCTGTTTGTCTCAGACAGAGATCAATCCCATCTGTGCTGGGTGGCTTAACTGGGGCCACTGATCTAGTAAGTATTTGTTAGGGCCTGGGTGGGGGTTCTCTGCTGCTCTGTAGAAAGGAGAAGTGGTAATAAGGGAGGATTAATATTAATGAATTGACCCAGCTTGTGGGTGAGTGTTCTGAGGGGTGAACCATATCTTCTTTGGAGAAGCGGACAGATGGTTCCCAGCCAGTAGCTGCTGAGATAAGTCAGAGTGAGTATAATGTTTTCACTTTGGGATTTGGGCACATTGGGATGGGGAGAAACTGGGAACTTTATGATATATATAGAATAGGAATAAATTGAGGGAGTGATGGAAGAAGAAAAGAAGGACTGCAATCTAAGTTTGTTTCCTCTTCTAGTGTGCTGTGCTTCTCTCTGGTCAGTAACCATCTAACAAGTCAACATGGAATAGATCTGCCTCAGTTTGTAAGAGAGGAAGCAATGCTTTTTCTTCTATGTCCCAAGCATCCTGTTGCTAAAACACTATCCTTGAAAGAGTGTACTTGAGTTTCCTCTGGCAAAGAGGTGTCTGAACCTATGCCTTTCTGTATACTTGATCACAGGGTTAGTTGAGCTTCTTTATACCAGAGCCTAAAGTTCCCAGTGACTCTATAATTGGTCTTTTCTGGCCAGGTCAACAGGTTTTGTGTGTTAGTAGAAAAAATTGCAGGTTGCAACAATAGCTGGGGGAAAGGTGTTCAAAGAACAAA
Organism: Cisticola juncidis; assembly: GCA_013400215.1. Classification (NCBI taxonomy): domain Eukaryota; kingdom Metazoa; phylum Chordata; class Aves; order Passeriformes; family Cisticolidae; genus Cisticola; species Cisticola juncidis. The sequence continues at coordinate 14,055 of VXBR01002683.1, read as the reverse complement.
CAAGAAGAAAGGAGTAATGCTTAAAAAAAGGCTTCTTTACACTGAAGAAGTTACTGAGACCTTTTGACTTACGTAGAGATGTCTGCACCTGAAAAAGAAAGCACTTTGGAGAAATGGGCTTTCTGTGCTCTTAGCTGTTCCTACTGCTAGCCTTAGGAAATCTGTTGTGCTCTTGGGAGTTCCCATTACTTACCACAGGAGTCAGACTTGTAATGATTGAGAACCCTGAACATCATAAATACCACCATCACTCCCTCCCAGGTTCCTCCTGCCATGGTTTTTAGTTATTTTGCTCCTGGACTTTGTAGTGACTGGTGGCCCTTGTATACTGGGTGTTACAACAATTGGGTTATGCTTCAGCTGAAGCCTCACCAAGGGCTCTGTGCTCAGTGAGTGGGCTGTTGTGGTTCCCCTTGTGCAGGACACCAAGGTTTGTGTGGTGTGTAGGGACTCTGGGAATGTTCAGGTGTCACAGGCTTCTTCACAAGGCAAAACTACACCAAAATGAGGGGAACCACAAAATTTTGTGGTGATGTTTTGTGGCTGCAGCTTTCATTTATTTTGAATTGGTGCATTTGAATGCTGAAAGAACACAGCTTTGTAATTAGCTGGGTCTTATTTTTCTGGTATTGCTTAAGTCTTAATATCCTGCAAAACATGGTATTTTTCTATCAGAAGGGAAGGTTTATGGTCTGTGTTTCCAGAGAACCTCATCATTAAGGAGGAACAGTCCAGAATACATTTAATAAATATTTCTTAATATTATTTGCTTAATAGAATTATTAGTAGCATAATTATAAAGAGAAATGCCAAATAACCAGAAAAATGCTCTGTGGGTCTCAGGCTGTAGTACTTATAATGCTGCTATGTGCTTATAAGCAAGGAGGTCCCTCTATTTATTTTGAAAACTGGTATCATATTAATAAGCTGAAGGCTTCTTTACAGCAAGTCTTCAGGACAGTCAGACCCTACTGAACTTGTAATTGCTGTTTGGTGGCAAGGTCAACAACTTTCAAATCTCAGTAGAATACTGAATGGTTGCAAACTATGCTATCCAAATACAGCTGAAAATATATCACTCTCCACCTCTGTTCCACCCACATATCACACACAGCTGCAAGAGGAAAACATCTACTGCTGTGCAAGAAGATTCCTAAATTATAGACATCAGTATTTTAATCAATTGTAATTTATTCTGTCATTATTCATTTCACTATGGCTAAAATTAATGTTTTTGTGATTTGCTATTTTCTAGTACTATTACTGTAAGTAGAGGTTCTATTATTATTTTTTTTAAATCCTGCAGATTCAGTGCATCTACAGGTAACAATTTATCACAGCAGTGGGAACTAGTGTAGGCAAAGAATTACAGGCTGAGAGTTGCTCTGCTCACAAAACCCATGGGCAGGCAATTTCTACAGCACTCAGGAGGCTGGGCAGGAGGGGGAAATATGTGCTTTTGGTTAGGTAAGAAGTTACACTGGCCATCAGGAGTTTTATTGTGCATTATTTTTCTTTGAAATCTGTAAAGTAGCTAACCTAAGGTTAGTACTCATTCTGAAAAGAATCTGTGTAGTAATGTGCCCTGAAAGTGGCTGCTGAACACAAAACGTGCCATTGTAACCACTGCCATCAAGGAGAGGCAGCGTGGTTTGAGGGTGTCTGTACCCACTAAACAGTCTGTTCACTGCAGCTTAGTGTTGAGTAAAATCAAGTTTATTCTGTGTTAGAAGCCAGATACTTCAACCAAAAGGAAGCTTGAAGATAGGGTGTTGCTCTGGATGCACAGGCTTCCATAACACATTGAAGTAATATTGCTTATAGAGAATACAAAAGCAAAGGGTCTATCCAGCTGAGTTCTAGGTATCAGCGAGGATGAAGTTGCCCTGCCCACTCTGTCTCCTGTTCTGGTGTTCGATCACATGCATGGTGGGGAAAAACAACAACAACAGAAAATAAAACCACCAAAAAAACCAACCAACCATGAAAATATCTGATCAGAATTTCAAGCACTGGTCTTAATTTGGTGTTGTCTGCAAACTTGTGGGGAGTGTTGCCTAGTTAATTTTAGAAAAGGACATTAAATAGCATTGACTCTAATATTTGTCTCAGGAATGTTACTAGTGGCACCAGTTGGACATGGTGCTATTGGTCACAAGGTTGGGGTTTTTCAATTAAGCCAGTTTGTTGATTATAGGAATAGGGCAGTAGGTGATGGACTTACATGTTTCACCCTGTTGCATGTAGCATGTCTGGATATATTTTCTGCTCTCGTTGACTGACACCCACTATGCCCTTCCCTCTGGAAAACAAAGCAAGTGAGCCATATGATCAGGATATCACTTTGTGAGCCACACACTCATAACTGACACTGAAATACATCTTGCTGAGCGGCCTCTGGAGTTTAGCACTAGTGGCCTAAGGGTCCCCTTTCCTTTTTTTTTTTCCTCTCCCCCTTCCTTTGCAGAGCACTTATGACCATGAACAGGCCATTCTGTGCATTGTATGGCTTGCAATTTGGGAGCAACAGATCCTCAGAAACTCCAGCTTTTATAGGTTTGGGAGTGAAGAGTCACTTAGGCCAGTGCTTTGTGGTGTGTAGAGGAACAGTGCAGGATGAGGGTTGGACAGGTGTGAGGATGGTGACATGTCCCAAATATCAGCAGTGATATCCACCATAGCTCTCTTTCTTTGGACTCATAGCTTTGGCTCTCTCCTGCCCAAGTTCAACTGCTGATGATGTCCTGAGAGTCAGGGCTGATTAGAGCACAAGGTTTGGGAATGGTTTGCTTTAGCAGTAATGTAGTTTAGTATAAACAGATGGTGGTTGCTTAGTTCCTGTTAATTGCTTTGGATACCAGGTGCTCTACGCCAGTAGAGGGTAAACAAGTAAGGTGTCAGGGAGCAGAGGCCAGACTGCTCTGCAAGGGCAGGTGGGCTGGGAAGCCAAGGGTGATGCTGAGCCTGGAAGAGCTGAGCAATGACCTCCCCAAACCATGGGTGAGTGAGACCTCTCCTGTAGCTTTTCCCCGAGTGGCTTTTACCCTGAGATATGGCTGCTGGGATCACTGTGTCAGGTCACAGCAGGCCTTGGGTAGCCAAACCCTGCCAGAGATAGAACATTTTGATGTTTTACATTACTGCAGGAGGTGTGAATCTCTCTAACATCTGAAACTTTGTAGGTGCTGCTGAAGATTAACTGCAGGACTTGTTATTTTATGATGTGGAGTGTTTTCTCATGGTTGATAAATTAGGAATTGGGACTTGAAATTTAGTGAGTTTTGTCTAGAGACTTAATCAGCTGTGAGACTGGCTGTGTAAAACAGATCATAGGCTGTTTATGAAGATTTCTCTGATTTGTGTAAGATCTGAGGTGTGTTGACAGCAGACAGAAATCAAAGGAAAATTTGTGTTTCAGCTGCAGACTTGACAGAAGGTGAATTTGAGAGCAGTAAACCCAGCTTGAGCATGGTGTCTAGACTGTATTATGGGAACTATATAAGTCCATAGCCTGGTCTCTCTGACTGAGTACAGGACCACTTGTTTCTTGCCTAATGTTGGCAAGTGTCAGCTTTTATTGCATTCCATCTTCCTTGCAGCTCAGGAAAAATTGCTTGCTAATTAACAAGAAAAATCTCCCAATATGTAATAAACATAGAGATCTTTCTTTTTAACTTTTCAGATTTCCTGAGAGGTGTCTGGTCTTCAGATATTTCCAAATGATGGTACATTTCATAAATAGCTGTCATGTCTACTGTAATCTGATCTACTCTGCTCAGGAAAATGGCAGCATATTTGGAAAACAGATGGCCTTAGTCATGGTTCTGCTACTCTGCTGGCCAAATGATGAGGCATGTCTTGCTCTTAGTGCTTTTGTGCTATTTTTCTTGCTGTAATGTTTTCATGCTTGTTAACATCATATATTTTTGTTGCATTGTAAGTAGTTGTGTGGTGACATTTCCAATTCAAACTGGCTTCTGTTTCTTCTATGCACTTACTATTCAGAAATTCAATATGCTACTTGTTTGTTTTTCCAGATGCTTCAGTAGAAATGTTCTATAAAATTTAGCCTGATGTTAATCTTTGTGGATGCACACTTATAGATGCCATTCTTGTTCAAAATACTGCAGCCCAGTGTTGCTCACTGCTTATGATTTCCAGTTTATTTTCCAGCCACCTGATGATTCTGTCCAAACCAATTTGATTCAAGCAGTTTGTAAGGTGTTGTAGTGGATGTTTGATGAAAGTCAAGATATTGTACCTCCTGCGTTCCCTTCAACTACTGTCGATCTTGGTTTTTGTAATTTAATCACTAAAAGCATTCAATCTTCCTTGTCCCAATTTGTTTTATTGCCCACTGTGCCACTGCAAGCAACAATGAGTGTGGCAACTTCTTCCTGGATTGAAGCAGGAAAGTTTTGGTGATACTTACCAGGGTTGTTCATTTCTGCCTACACAGACAGACATTCTGCTGCAGGTTGTTATAAATGCCAATCCAATAGTCCAATTAAAATATAATTTGGTTTATTAAAAGATCAAATTACAGAATTTTGGTAAAACCCCCAGCGGAGTTACATTGACAACTGACCTGGGGAATTGTCAAGGGTGAACTGGGATGCAGTATCTGGCACACTGCCGACCCCCCAAAGTTCACAAATTTGCCTTGTTTGGGGCTCGGGTTTTATACACTTTATTTTGCCTCTGGCACAAGATTTCTCCATAGTCTCTTTGTTCCCGGGGCTGGTTATTCAAATTCATCGTCGTCTCAGGTCTGCTGAAAAGATTTTCCTCCGGTACTGTGAGGTGTCAATTTCGGGCTTCCCTTGCATGAATGGAAACTGAAGTTTATGAATGGAGGGGCGTTATTCTCCGAGATCCAGGTGATGATGGTGCTCTGATGCCTCTGCTGCCCACGGGAGGAAGGACTGATTGCTTATTTTAATGTGTCCCCTTTTCTGATGCCAACGAAGGAGCCAGAATTTCCCGACAATTCTGTGTCTTTTCCTAAATTCTAGGGTGGTGCCTGCCTCAGGATCAGTGAATTCCAAGGTGGGCTGGAATTAAGGTTACATTCTCATATAACATATTTACTGTGATTACTTATGATTTTTAACATACCATAACCTATAAGAACACGAATTAACATCCCATGTTTTTTACAGGGTGATGGAAATGGAAAAGACCCACAGATAACAGTGACTAGAACTCAAGATCCAGCAACATTGGAAAACGTAGTCACAGGAGTTTGTACTTCCTGGTTGACTACAGTCAGAATTATAACAAACATTGACAAATATAAATTCTCTAGCACTCCTGCCTCTGGCCAGCACAGGAACCTACTGCAGTCAGCTCTGTACAACAACAACTGACTGCCACGGCCTTTGTAGCTTTTTATCTTCCCAACAAGCCTGCCAGCCTCCTCCTTTCAGAGCAACTGGAAGTGTCTCTCAGACCTGCTGTATGTTCTTCATATCTGCATGCTTCAGTGTTAGCACAAGGGAATCAGACAAAATGGGTTTATAGTTAGAAAAGTGCTCAGTTAGGAAGAGTCTTAAGGTATGGAAATATCACTAAAGGAAAACTTTCCAAGGTTATCTGCAGCTCCTGAACTGAGAAAGGGTGAGAGGGGAATGGGGTTGAGCCCAGAGCCTTCTGCTGTGCAGCGAGTGTGCAGGGCACAGCTAGTGTCCAGTTTGCACAATGTTGCAGTGTGATGTCTGCTTTCTTGGCAGAAATCCTGTGCTGAACAGGCTTCCCTTAATGCCTCTTGCATTTGGAAATTTGTGTAAAAGCAGCTGCTGTTGCAGCTGTTCAATGTGCAGCCTTGCAGGAGGAACTTCTTGCATGTGTCTGAAAGGTTTCCTGCTGGGGCACAGAGCAAGTTGCTTTCAGTGGTGTCATGTCCTGATGTTGTGAGGATTCACAACACTGCTGAGGTGGTGTGCTAAAAGAGTATGTATGTATTTTTTTTTTTCTAGTGTCTCTTGAAAGACAAGAATTCCTGCCTGTGTCTTGAGTCTGTGCTACACAATGCTTGCAGCTGGCAATTTGCCCAGGATATCACATGCAGAATTTGTGACTGTGGTTGGGGATAGTATTGATTTTATGTACTGTACATGAAATAAACATCATCTCTTGGGGGTCAGGATCACTACAACTGTGTTGAGAGCATTTTATTTCCCTCCCCGTACATTAACTGGCTAAAACAACCCAATACACAGATTTTTCTAGAAAACCTGGGAAGAATAGTGGAAAAAATATTCAAATGGATAACATTTCAAATGAATGAAATTGTAATGTTCCCCTGAGCAAATACGATTTATAGTAATTACAATATGTGTGTGTGAGGGGAAAAATACCCACAAGTGTAATAAAAGAAATATTGGTGGTTTTTTCAAGCAATCAGTGTGTAAAATACTGTCCTTGGGACAGAAAACTTACCTTGACCCTGAAAAAATGCATTGGACCTCTTCCTGTCTGCATTAGATCACAGCCTCAGTACATTTTTCATTCCTCCAGGAATTATTTTCCAGCTATTGTCCTCAGTACCAAACTCCATTCATAACATACATTTATATCTGGAGATTTTTCATACTATATAAGAATGAGGAAGTTGCCACAACAGGCTTTTGGTTTCCTCTGAGACTTGCAATATTCAAAGGAAGTGATTTAAGCCAGCAATTTTATTAAAAATGTATTATTGCCATTTGTAGTTTTCACAGTTATTCTTCAGAACTATCTCTGGCTTAAAGGCTTCCAAGAATGAAGTATGAAACTTTGACTCTGCCTCTTTGTTTTTAGTTTATTTTAAACTTTGACACAACAAATCTGCTGGACCAAGTTTATGCCAAATAAATGTGTACCAGAGTTATGCCAACAGAGCTTCTGTTTCAGTCTATGTCTCATTTTGGTGGGAGACAGTCAAGACAGGGAAATGAAGGACTAGCTGTTTTCAGATACTTAGTTATGCAGATCAATACCCATGTGGATTTACAAATGTCTAAGGAGGTTGTGTTTCCTTGCCATGGGTATTGGGAGTGAGACCTGCCTGAAAGCTGCAATAAGTACCAAGTACCATTTGAGAAAATCATCTGTGGGCCAGATGCATTTTTCCAAATCACATAGAAACTGGAATGGAGCAGGAATTTCCAACTAGATTTCTGTGTTCTAGCTGGTGACTTACTCCATTTGGAGGCCAGCTTGTACCACCTCTGGCTTGCTGATTTGGGGTCATAAGTTGCATATTGATCAAAGTCTCTTTCAACCTTTCATTTACTTCCAAATGATTAGCATGTGCCAGGCTGTGTTTCACTGGTCAGTCTGGTACACTGGTAGAAGTGATAGTGTTTAATGAAAAATTATAACATAGGCCAAGTAATGCTGTTGGTGAGTATGACACATAATTCAATATGAAGATCACAAATACCTCAAAGAAGGAGAAATCCACCTATTGCTATTGTGTAGAAGAGTGGTCATTATTTGAACTGATAAGCTTCTGAAGTGGCAGGACAAGACTGACTCTCAGGATAATAAATTCCCATTTGTGTTGTAGGATACCTGGCAAATGTGATATGTGAATAATAGTTTTGAAAATTTAAAGGTATCAGTGCTTTCTATGTACTTGTTCTGGTCCATGTGCACATATCAATTACTTCATGCAGACACCCTCTGAGCCAGAGGTAGGGGTTTTCCTTTGTGCATGACATAACATTATGTCCTGCTTTTGCTGCATGCTCCTGGGATTGAGGTGAAAGTGTTGCTGGCCTGCCCACCTCTCCTTTGCACCAACAGCATTAGGAGAGCTGGGAGAGAATTTAATCTTTGACCGTTCTAGAAGGTGGGTTTTTTTCCCTTCCTCTCTAATATTTGGCTTTATGTTGGCTTAGCTAGCTCATATGTTTTCTTGCTCTTCCGTTGTTTGGGGAGGAAGGAAAAATGTAGCAAAGACTTTGACTGTTCAATATAAGCTATTGACTAAGTTGATATGTATGTCAGAAGTAGTGGGAGAAATTCAGTTCAAGTTCGAGGTAATGTTTGTTCTGCACACCCTGCTTTGTGAGCCTATTTAGTGAGAGAAAACATTCTTTATATCTCAAGAAAGATTTTCATGCTACATTATGTAATGGAAAAATTATGTCATAAATTGCTGTTTTGTCACTAAAACTTACACTTTTTTTTTTAGGAAAATAATTAAAAATCAAAACAGCAGCATTAAAGCAGACAGGATATACTTCAGGGCAGAGGCTAGATCACTGCTTTTTCATCTCCTGTTTTTATTACTCTGCTTTTGCTGACAGCTTCTTCAGGGGAGATTTTAAAAATGGATTGCTTGTGATATTCTTCAGTGTCAGATATAAATAAAGGAAAACTACTGCATGTAATTTTTTTGGAAGCTTCTTGTGGAGCTGTGTAATCAGGGCAATTAAAACTTTGCCTATAGTGTGTCTTGTGGGTTTGCTGAGCATACCAATTTCATCAGTTAAGAACTGAACATAAGTGCCTGATCTCCTCATACATCTGGAGACTTTAGACAGTAATGGTTTCTAAGCTGTCATTTGTGACAACAGTTTTTTATTATCCCCTCAAAACTGTTTTGAGGGTGTTTTGCCTTTTTGCATTTTTCTTCATTTCTCACCTCAGTGTATGGATGAGAGTCTGCAGTGAATGATGTAAAAAGCCCAGAGCTATTGCTGTTACTGGAAGGAAATGAGAAGAAAGAGGCAGTAGAAGTGTGGTGCTGGAAGAGAATGATCTCTGTCAAGAAGCTATAATGCTTCCAGTACCTCCCAGGAAAGCCACTCCTGGGATGGATGCTTGTACTTGGTGTGTTCAGAGAGTAGTTAACTCTCTGCTTTTCTCTATCCAACTTGTTGACAGTGCCAATTTTGTGAGTGTTCTCACAATCCTCTAGATCTTGACATAAAGCTGTACTCTGGCTCTTGTGGATGCAATATTGGTTCTCCTTTTGAAGCATTTCCTTTGCATTTCTCAGATTATTAATAAATGTATAATTCTATTTAGAATTCGAGCATTAATAAGGTCATTTGTATGTTATGAGCTGTAGCTGTAGCACTTGGCAAAAAAAACCCCACCAAACCTGTGTCCCAGGATTAACCTCTTTTTCTCATAGTTGATGTAAACTAAAAATTGATGCAGCCTCAAAGATACCTTCTGAGTATACGTAGCAGACATGGTGAAAATCATAATCGAGGGTATTATTGCCAAATGTGCCTGATTTGTTCTTTTAAATACACATGAGCCAGTAGATGAGTTTCCATTATGCCACTGATTTACTGAAACTGTTCAATTGAGATAGAGAAGCTATATATGAGGATGTATTAAAGAATAGGCTTTTTATGGCACTATTAAAAAAATAGGTTTTTTAATACTAGGATGAGCTACTATTTCAGTGTCAGAAAAAAATTGGAGATTTTTGCTGCTTTTGGTGAGGTGAAGTCTAGCAGGTGTGGCTGTTGGTCAGAACTGGGGGGCTGTGTAGGGCAGCTCTACTCCCCAGCCCTGGGCAACTTTCCAGGGAGAATAGGAGCGACTTGGGCATCTTTAGAGCTCCAGTGTTCGTATCTTCAGGAATTTCAGAAAAACAGCAATAGATACATTTGTTTAAAACAGTAAAAAGTATCCTACAGCATGCAGCACAGCTGTACTTTTTTTGTTGAGCTCTGTATTTAATAAATGCCATTCAAATAACAGCAGTGTGTGAAATACACAGTTTTGTTTCAACAGAAGTGCTATCCATGTGCTGGCAGATCATAGTGATGTGTTACTATGGTGGCTGGAGTAGTTTTTGTTACATCCATTACAGGTTTGGCTGCACTGTTGTGGATGATGTTGCCTTCTGGAATGATATCCTGAGTGCTGATTAGATACTTGCACTGGATTTACATGTTTCTAAAGTCAGGTATGGGTAGAGAATAACTCTCAAGCAGGTATCTTGAGTAAGACCTTACCTGGTAACCCTTCTTAGGACTGGTTTTTCGGATCAAATTTATTCTGTTTCCCCTAAAGCATTCCCAGTGGCAATAGCTTTCCTACCTGCTGTGTCTGACCATGTAACCCCCAAGAGGGTGCTGCAGGAAACAATATGGAGTGGCCAATACAGAGGCTACAGCTATCATTATCTGACAGATCAGAGGAGATGCAAATATCTGGGCCAGATAATGCCAACTGCTGTGTGTGTAGCAAAGGTGAATACCTCCAACTGTGTCCTGTCTGCATGTCAGCAGTCTGTGCTTTTGAAGTATCCCAGCAAGTAGCTTGTTTGGCATATGCTGAGATGCTTGGCAATACAAGTCTTCAAATCAAATAGAAGTATTAGTATTAATTTTTTGTCAGTAATGTTGTGCCTCCTTTGTATGCTTTATGAGAGGATACTTGTGTTTCTGCTCCTTTGACTACTTTTCGAGTTGATAAGGGAGGTGTCTGTGGAGGGACACAGTGCTGGGCAGATAAAAAACCTGGGGATGGGAGAAAGCCTTGTTAAGAAATTAAGAAACAATAAACAGAGCTAGAAAACAATCGAGAAGGAAAATTTAGCTAGAAGACATGAAGGTCAAAGGAATGGACTTTTGTCAAGCTACAAATGCCACCTCCCCAATCAATTACTCCCACTCCCAAATCCTCACCTAACGGTCAAGTGAGTGGTGATGCCTACCGAGCATCATACTGATCCTGGAGCATCCAAGGAATTTTTCTTTCTCTAAATAACAAAGCCTCTAACATGATGTAATAAGATAACATCAAGAATAGTCCTTCATCCAGCATTATTTTCTGGCCTTTAGAGATATTTAAAACAACTTTGTCAGCTGCCAGAATTTAGCAGGAGTGAGCTTCTGAGATGCTTCTGTGATCCTTCCAGTGATGTGCTGGAGGGACAAAGCAAGGAATGATAAGCTGACAGTGGAGTGAAAAATATAGCATGGGATGGATGCAGAGAGCCTGGGAATAACTGTTGCCCTGGACTTCTTAGAGCTTTATTTTTCCTTGATATTTTTTAAAATTGAGACCTTGTTCTGTAGCACTTAAAACAAAATACATGTATCTGGGAAGGATTTGTTTGGATCCAGGCATTTGGTCATACCTGAGGAAAATTCAAGGTCAAGCTAGTGTTAGTTATCTAACTTAAAAATGCAGCCTGGCTGTGAATGTTGTTTTTTCTTTTTTCAGCATGAAATATTATTAAACTTGTGCCTCTCATCCAGGTCTTTTGGCAGTATGGGGTTCTACTACTATACAATTCATCAAATTGACTATTTTTCCTTTTAATTGCAATTTCTGGTCTAATCAATAGTATTATTAATCCCTGTCCCCCCCACTTTTGAGCAGTAGAAACTGCAAGGTGTTTCCTTCTCTTGGAGCACACGTTGAACATCAGTTGAAACGATGGAAGTTCAACCACTGAAAAACCAAGCCATAGGCCTGGCTTTAAGTTCTGAGTGTTTTCCCTGCCTCCCGTGTGTGGTGTTGTGCACATCTGTCCTTCCACTGTCACTACAAACAGTTACAGTGGCAGGGCTGATGCCACAGCATGACCTTACCCCGTCAGTGAGTTTCATACCAGGTGGTTAGGAATGAAAAGTCCTCTCTCTGGGAAGACCTTCTGGGTTATATCCAAACTTTGGGCCACTGTAGATCTTATTCCCTGTAGGAAGGATGTGTCCAATTTTGCATTTTGAATTGAAATTTAATTTTAGCCTAATGATGATGTGTACTTCAGCACCTTATGGAATGATTTTTTTTCCTTTGTAGAAACACTGCTGAGTTAACTATTCCTGGAAGAGATATCTTGATCCCAAAACACTAATTGCATCCTGTTTGCATTGAAGAATTTGTTCTGCATTTGTGAATCATCTGTGAGAGCTGGTTGTGATTCAGTGCCTCCTACAATCACACCTGGTCAGGCCTTCATTTGGACAATCTCCATGGCTGTGATTCAGCTGAAACAGGACCTCATCTGCTGGATTCTTAGGGTTGCTGTAACTCAGAAGAAATTTTATGGGATAGTCAAAACCTGTGCATCCTAGGAGAACCTGGAGGCTCAGGAATCCATTACCTCTGTACTTTTTTTTTGCCTCTTGCAAGAATTGGTGCCCAAAGGGCAGGTATGTTGCATATTTTGAAAGTGTTTGCTACAGGAGAGCAAGTGTTCCCTCTACATTAGCATTTTAGCTTGAAGAGTGAATGTTTGAATTTTGTATCGAAACTGTCCTTGGTTAGAGTACCTTTGTTCCCATCATGGGACTGTCTGAGAGCATACATTATAGTCTAGTTTTCTTCTGTATTCTGCAGTTCAGTTTCATCCAGTCTAGGATTCCACTTAATAGGCTCTGATGACCAATGAGCATTTTTGTTAGTGGGACCAACAAGATTTGAGCTGAAGTAACATCTCTAGGAAATGGTTTTAACACAATTATTTGGTCTTTACCACCTATTTACTCTGTAGATCTGTCCCCATTGTGCTTTTCTACTTGTCAGAGTAGGCATATTACCTGAGCCCTTCCGGAAGCTGGTGGCGAAGAACCTTTCTTAGGCAGGAATTCTTTCAGTGTTAAGAAGATAATCCTGTAGAATATATGAAGATTGTCAGTACACAATCTATTCTTTTAAATATGTAATCTTTGAAGCCTCTCTGTGGAATGTTTGGTTGCATAGAAGTTCTTCAACGTTTCTTCAAAAAGGCTTTTCAGTGTTTGAAGTAAGCACTCAGCACACCCAGGAATACAGCTTGTCCTCAGGAATTGTGAAGGTTAGAAGAAGAATACTTGGCAAAACACAAGGCTTCATCTTAGAGGGTACCCCCAAGTGGAAGTGGTAGGATCTAACCTTTCATAACTATGAACATCATCACAACCGTGGGCAATCTCTGCTCCCTGCTTCTTTTTTTATTCCCATGTTTTCCACTTTCAGTGTCAGCAGAGGGTGACTTTCTGGAGAGAGTTGTGGTGGTGTGTTTTTCTTTATGAATATTTTTTAAAAACCCCGTTGAATGGTTTGTTCCTATTTTTTCCCTGATATGTATTGTTTCACCCGGGGTTTTCTCCTCCCTCTCCTGGGTGTCATTCGTCCCCTAGATGTACCTGTTACCTCATCTACATAATGCCAATCCTCCCTTATTCCCACCCCTTGCTCTGGAGAATTCCCTGTCAATCCTTGGAATTCCCCTATTCCGAGGTCCCTTGGTCCACGTGACTCTTTCCACTCCCTTTGCTTTATCTATTGGTTGTCAGATTTTGAGTCCCTCCTTAATCTCCCAGTTGTACCCCTGATTGGTTCAAGCATTGTATCTTCCCCCCGTTCCTCCCCCGCCTAAAAGACTGTGAAAGCGCGGGGTTTTCGTG
>VXBR01002682.1:91616-104659 GCA_013400215.1 Cisticola juncidis | reverse complement strand
GCCCCCAGTGTTTGTGAGCACTCCCTGCGCTGATTGTGGGGCAGGGAGAGGGACAGGGGCAGGGACAGGGGCAGAGCTGTTGGGGCCGGTGAGCAGAACCTCACCTGGACCAGCTCCGGCTCCCAGAGACTGTCCTGGCCCCTCTCCCCCAGGTAACTCCTGTATTATCCTTCCTATCCATCCTTTATTATCCTTCCTATCCTTCCTATCCTTTATTATCCTTCATACCTTTCCTCCCTTTCCTCTCCTTCCTCCCTTTCCTCTCCTTCCTCCCTTTCCTCTCCTTCCTCCCTTTCCTCTCCTCCCTCTCCTTCCTCCCTTTCCTCCCCTTCCTCCCCTAATGTGCAGCTCTGCTGCTGCTTTGGCTTTTCCTGGGTTTTGCCTTTTCCAGAGCATTTTTTGATTCTCTTTTTGCTGCTCTGCTCCCGCTGTCCTGCCTGTGCTCCCCTGCTCGAGGACCTTGAGGGCTCCTGCAAGTCTTGTTTTCTTTTTTTGGGGTCTTCAAGCTGCTGCTGTGCCTTTCCCCCGAGGTGTCCTGGCTTTCCCTGAGGGAGGACAGCGGGATGGGGGCACAGCCTGGTGCCACAGCCTGGTGACAGCCTGGTGGCACATCCTGGTGCCAGCCTGGTGTGACAGCCTGGTGCCACAGCCTGGTGACAGCCTGGTGTCACAGTCTGGTGTGACAGCCTGGTGTGACAGCCTGGTGGCACAGCCCGGTACCAGAGCCTGGTGGCAGAGCCTGGTACCAGAGCCTGGTGGCACAGCCCGGTGGCACAGCCTGGGGTCACAGCCTGGTGACAGCCCGGTGGCACGGCCTGGTGGCACAGCCTGGTGACAGCCTGGTGACAGCCTAGTGCCACAGCCAGGTTGTACAGCCTGGTGCCACAGCCTGGTGACAGCCTGGTGTCACAGTCTGGTGTGACAGCCTGGTGTGACAGCCTGGTGGCACAGCCCGGTGGCACAGCCTGGGGTCACGGCCTGGTGACAGCCCGGTGGCACGGCCTGGTGGCACAGCATGGTGACAGCCTGATGCCACAGCCTGGTGGCACAGCCCGGTGGCACAGCCTTTCCCCAGCCACCTGGGCTCACCTGGTGGCTTTGTGGCGCTGTCCCCTCCCTGAGGGCGTGGATGTTTGAACTATTTTGCTTTCCCTCTTGGCTGCAGTGTGGAGTGGCTGCAGGAATGGTCCCACTGCCCCAGGGCTGGCACTCAGCGTGCCCTGCGTGCCCAGCCCTGCCAGGCTGCACTCGAGGTGCTCTGGGTGTTCCTTGTTTGTGCAGGTGACTCATCCCCAGCTGGTCCCTGCTGCTGTCCCTGCTGCTGTCCCTGCTCTGTCCCTCTGTCCCACTGCTCCTCCCCGGGCTCAGCCACCTCTCCTGGCTCCCAGCACGTGTCCCTGGTGCCTCTCCCTGCAGGGAAAGCAGAGCTCAAGGTAAGCACAATTCCTGAATTCCATCCTCTTATCGGCCCTTTCTCTGCTCCACATCGAGCTGAGCTGAAATTCTGCTTTTCCCCCACGTCCTCGAGCTCTCCTGGGCTCCGAGGGCAGGAAATGGATTTTTTCTCTGGTGTTTAAATACAACATATGGCAAGTTTCAGTGAGGAGTTCATTGTTATTTTGGCATTAATAGACAGGGGTTATTGCAATATTCCAGGCTGTTCTGTACATCAGGAAGGTGAGGCTTGGCTGCCTTTAGGAGTACACAGCAGATCACAGATTTTGCTGTAGTTTTCTCTCATGTTTTCAAAGTTTTTATCGTTCTGCCAGGACCAAAACAATGATTTTTGAAAGAGAGAGAGAGTGGAAAAGGAGGATTTTCCCAAGCCTTGAACTTGGCACACCACAGACCACATAACATTAAAACCAATTAAAAATACATTTATTTTCCTTTTGAATTATTTTCTGCTTTACAATGGAAGCAGTGGAGCATAATTTGGGAAAGGGATTGTTGCAGAGCTGTAGAAGGTTCATGTTCCTTTTGGAACCAGCTGGGCTGGATTCCAGCTGGCCTGAGGGAGCCCCCACAAGGAGAAATCCTTGGGATTTGCTGAAAAACCTGTACCCAGAAAGGAAACCCAGAAAGGAAACCTAAGGATGGGAATTACTCCAGCTCCTCCTGATTTTTGAGGGCTTTCTTCTAGTTTTGAAGAATGCTCTTGTATCAGAATCATCTCTTTTCCTCTCTCAGTCCTCAAAATTTGTCTTCTATAAAAGTTGTCATTTTTTCTCTCACTTTGTGAGGAAGAGCCTCTTCCCACAGAGCCCTGGAAGGGCCCCTGTCCCCCTGTGACACCCCAAACCCCCTGGATGGCTCCTGTGTCACCTGTGTCACCTGCTGCAGGTGACTCTGCCCGGCTGTGCCTGGGGGTCTCCAGAGGGCCCTTTCCTTCTGCAATTCCCTGAGCATCTAATTCACAAAAAAACCATGAGAGCCCCTTCGTTTCCAGAAAAACTCTGTACCTTCACATTGGATAGCTTCAACTTCATGAGGTGGTGTGTCAAATGAGAGAGAAATGAGAGAAAAGTGAGAGAAAATGAGAGAAAGGTGAGAGAAAAGGGAGAGAAAGGTGAGAGAAAAGTGAGAGAAAATGAGAGAAAGATGAGAGAAAATGAGAGAAAGATGAGAGAAAGGTGAGAGAAAAATGAGAGAAAAAGTGAGAGAAAAGTAGAGAAAAAGTGAGAGAAAAGTAGAGAAAAAGTGAGAGAAAGATGAGAGAAAAAGTGTGAGAAAAAGTGTGAGAAAAATGAGAGAAAGGTGAGAGACAGGTGAGAGAAAAGTGAGAGAAAAATGAGAAAAAGTGAGAGAAAAAGTGAGAGAAAATGAGAGAAAGGTGAGATAAAAAAGAGAAAAAAAAGAGAGAAAAGTGAGAGAAAAGTGAGAGAAAAGGGAGAGAAAGATGAGAGAAAAGTGAGAGAGAAAAGTGAGAGAGAAAAGAGAGAGAGAAAGGAGAGAGAAATGAGAGAAAAGCGAGAGAGAAAGATAGAGAAAAATAAGAAAAATAAGAGAGAAAGGAGAGAGAAAGGAGAGAAAAGCGAGAGAGAAAGATAGAGAAAAATAAGAAAAATAAGAGAGAAAGGAGAGAGAAATGAGAGAAAAGCGAGAGAGAAAGATAGAGAAAAATAAGAAAAATAAGAGAGAAAGGAGAGAGAAAGGAGAGAAAAGCGAGAGAGAAAGATAGAGAAAAATAAGAAAAATAAGAGAGAAAGGAGAGAGAAATGAGAGAAAAGCGAGAGAGAAAGATAGAGAAAAATAAGAAAAATAAGAGAGAAAGGAGAGAGAAAGGAGAGAAAAGCGAGAGAGAAAGATAGAGAAAAATAAGAAAAATAAGAGAGAAAGGAGAGAGAAATGAGAGAAAAGCGAGAGAGAAAGATAGAGAAAAATAAGAAAAATAAGAGAGAAAGGAGAGAGAAAGGAGAGAAAAGCGAGAGAGAAAGATAGAGAAAAATAAGAAAAATAAGAGAGAAAGGAGAGAGAAATGAGAGAAAAGCGAGAGAGAAAGATAGAGAAAAATAAGAAAAATAAGAGAGAAAGGAGAGAGAAAGGAGAGAAAAGCGAGAGAGAAAGATAGAGAAAAATAAGAAAAATAAGAGAGAAAGGAGAGAGAAAGGAGAGAAAAGTGAGAGAGAAATGAGAGAGAAAGGAGAGAAAAGTGAGAGAGAAAGGAGAGAAAAGTGAGAGAGAAATGAGAGAAAATGAGAGATAAATGAGAGAAAATGAGAGATAAATGAGAGAAAATGAGAGCAAAGCATATCTGACCACACAAACAGAGGCCTGAGCACCGTGGAGAAGCAGAACCCTCCCCTGGGAGTGCCAGGCTGGAGCTGTTGTGTGCCCAGCCCTGCCACCCCCGATCAGCTGCAGGGGCTGGCACAGGCAGCGCTGACATCACCCCTGGCAGTGCCAACGCTGCCAGCCCCGTTCCTGTGCTTGTGTCACCGCTGCCGCTGCTCACAGCTGTCTGTAGGTGGCACTGACCTGTCATTTTTCTGTAA
Source organism: Cisticola juncidis (assembly GCA_013400215.1). Classification (NCBI taxonomy): domain Eukaryota; kingdom Metazoa; phylum Chordata; class Aves; order Passeriformes; family Cisticolidae; genus Cisticola; species Cisticola juncidis. Next base: position 100,664 of record VXBR01002682.1, on the reverse strand, counting down.
AACAGGGCAGAAGTGGCACACGTGGATATTTTCTATGTCACGGAGTGGTTTGGGGTGGAAGGGACCTTAAAGGCCACCCAGTGCCACCCCTGCCGTGGCAGGGACACCTCCCAGTGTCCCTGCCTGGGCACTGCCAGGGATGGGGCAGCCACAGCTCCTCTGTTCCACGTGCACAGCAAACTCCAGTTTGGTGTTTTGGGATCACGTTTCCCAAGTTTTCCCATTTTTAGCCAGAAATCCCCTCCCATTCATCTCCATCTTTTTCTCCATCTTTTTCTCCATCTTTTTCTCCATCTTTTTCTCCATCTTTTTCTCCATCTTTTTCTCCATCTTTTTCTCCATCCTTCTCCATCCTTCTCCATCCTTCTCCATCCTTCTCCATCCTTCTCCATCTTTCATTGAGAGAGTTCTTGTGAGTGAAGATGTTTGGAAATTCCACATGGCTGCTGTGTTTTGTGTCTGTGAGAATTATAAACTGGATTTTAGGAAATGGCTGAGCTCTCCTGGAGCCAAATCTGCCAGAGCAGCCGTGAGCCCGGAGCTCGATGTGTTTGTGTCAGTCTGGTTGGGGCAGGTGCCTTGGGAGTTCAGGATTTGGGGATTTCAGGGGGTTTCACAGCCTGTCCCCACTGGCTGTCTCACATTAAAGGGTTATTTGGGGTTTTTCTCTCCTGCACCTCCCAGGAGCCATGGGGAACACCCCGGGAGTGCCAGAGGAGGCTGAGGATGACAGCGGCTGCACGGTGAAGAGTTACCAGGTGAGCAGCCCCCTCCCACCTCCCCCGGGTGCTGCCGGTGCAATTCTGCCCCCTTGACATCCTAAAAACCCTGTTCTGTTTATTCCAGCCCTAAAAACCCTGCTCTTGGTTATCCCAGCCCTAAAAACCCTGCTGTTGGTTATCCCAGCCCTAAAACCCTGCTTTTTGTTATCCCAGCCCTAAAAACCCTGCTCTTGGTTATCCCAGCCCTAAAAACCCTGCTGTTGGTTATCCCAGCCCTAAAACCCTGCTCTTTGTTATCCCAGCCCTAAAACCCCACTCTTTGTTATTCCAGTCCTAAAACCCCTGCTCTTTGTCATCCCAGCCCTAAAAACCCTGTTCTGTTTATTCCAGCCCTAAAACCCTGTTCTTTGTTATCCCAGCCCTAAAAACCCTGTTCTTTGTTTTTCCAGCCCCTCTCGGACTCTCCCGATGTTCAGAACGGATCTGTGGTGTTTGCTCAGAACCCTCCCCTGGCGGTGAACGGTGAAGGTACAGACTGGAAATGGGTTTGGGAGGTTTGGACTGAAGGGTCAGGATGGGATGGTCCCCAAAGTCCCTCCCACCCCAAACCATTCCACCATCCTGGGCTTTATGGAAAATCCCAGTTCCAGCTCCTCAGGAGCAGCCTGTGTCCAGTGGGGATGCTCAACCATGGAACTGAGGCTGTGGGAAAAGGAATCTCCTGGCCCTGGGCTCTGCTCTGGGTGTCCCAGGGATGTCCCAGCACCCCTGGGTGCTGCCACGGGAGGACAGGACCTGCTGGATCCACACATCAGCCCGGGAGCTGCTGATATTTTGTGGGATTCTCCAGAATCCCTGGGGAGAGGGGGGAATTTTGCTGTGAAAATCCAAAGGAAGACAGAACCTGCTGGATCCACACATCAGCCCGGGAGCTGCTGATATTTTGTGGGATTCTCCAGAATCCCTGGGGAGAGGGGGGAATTTTGCTGTGAAAATCCAAAGGAAGACAGAACCTGCTGGATCCACACATCAGCCCGGGAGCTGCTGATATTTTGTGGGATTCTCCAGAATCCCTGGGGAGAGGGGGGAATTTTGCTGTGAAAATCCAAGGGAAAGCTGGGATCTAAAATTGTTCTCTTTTCCTAATCTCAAATAATTTCAAACTGAAGGTCTGTGCTGTGTGGAAGATGTGTTTCAGTCAGGTTTTTTTTTTTTTTTTGGTATCTGGGGTTTTCTTTCTCTTAAAGGAAAATGTGAAAGGCATAATATTGACTAGACTATTACAATTATAATTTGAAATAATTTCAATTTTGCATTGAAACTGACAATTTTCCCGTTCTGATTCAGCAAAGCCGGTGTGAGCCTGTCAGTTTTCCACAGTTATAATTAAACAGATCTAAATTCATCCCTGAAATGTGGTGATGACTGACAGGGAAATCAGATCCATATTCCAGTCCAAGTAGGGAAGAGCAGCTGAGGGGGAATTTTAACATTTTCCTCTTGACAAGACCCTTTTTTGTTGGGGTTTCACACCACAGCATCTGTGGTTCTGCCTCCCAGCCACAAAACTGATCCAAGCAAGATTCTTTTTCTTACATCTCTTATTTCTTTTGTCTTGTGTAAAGCAGGAGCTGCATTTCCCCCTCTGTCAGTCCCATCCAGGGGTTTTCCCCTCAATGTTTTATAAAATCATAAAATACAATTTTAAATCAAAAGGGATTGATGGCCACGTGTGTACATGTGGAAGTGTTTGTGTGAATTTTGGGGAGGAAATGTGATTCTGAGCCACAGTTTGTGGGTAAAGAGGAGAAATGTAAAATGTAAAGAGAAATGTAAGGATAAGAAACCTGGCTCGGGTGTGATTTATCAATATTCAAATCAGGATTAAAATAACCTGCAGGCAAAGGAGAGGTGCAGGTAGGAGCCAGGAAATGGGATCAGTTCTGGTGCTTTCCATTCCTTGTGTTTCTTTAGCTTTGACAGAGGAGAGGGTGATAAATTGATATACTGATATACTGATATACTGATATACTGATATACTGATATACTGATATATTGATATATTGATATATTGATATATTGATATATTGATATATTGATATATAACTGTCTCAGTTTTACTGGGGTGGTTTTATTCTCTATATCACTATTTTTTAATTTGCTGTCCACTGGGCTGAGTAGTGCCAAACAGGGCTGGTGCTGCCTTTGGCAGTGTGAGGGGTTGTGCAGGGGGTAAAATCTGCACTGATTTCAGTGGGGATGGCAGAGGAGCCAAAATCAGCTCTGGGGAATGAGCAGAAGGTAAAATTTGCACTGATTTCAGGGTGTAGAGGTGCCAAAATCATCTCTGGGGGATGAGCAGCAGCCCTGAGTGCTCCACCTGTCCAAAGCAGCTCAGCACAGGTCAAGTGGCCGCGCCTGAGGAGGTTGCACTGCTGAGGGATAATTTGGGGATAATTCCCTTTCTCCCTCTGTTCCCTTTCTCCCTTTGTTCCAGGGGATGCCAGGGCTCCTCCTGGCTGGGATAACAATGCCTCATTCCTGAGGGATAATTCCTTTCTCCCTCTGTTGCAGGGGATTCCAGGGTGGATCCTGGCCAGGATAATGCTGTCCTGTCACTGAGGGATAATTTTCTTTCTCCTTCTGTTCCAGGGGATGCTGGGGCATCTCCTGGCTGGGATAATGGTGCCCTGTCACTGAGGGATAATTGGGGATAATTCCTTTCTCCCTGTGTTGCAGGGGATGCCAGGGCAGCTCCTGGCTGGGATAACACTGCCCTGTCTCTGAGGGGTAATTCCTTTCTCCCTCTGTTCCAGGGGATGCCAAGGTTGCTGCTGGCAGGATAATTCTGCCCCATCACTGAGGGATAATTGAGGATAATTCCTCTCTCTGTATTCTAGGGGATGCCAGGGCAGCTCCTGGCTGGGATAACACTGCCCTGTCACTGAGGGATAATTCCTTTCTCCCTCTGTTCCAGGGGATGCCAAGGTTGCTGCTGGCAGGATAATTCTGCCCCATCACTGAGGGATAATTGAGGATAATTCCTCTCTCTGTATTCTAGGGGATGCCAGGGCAGCTCCTGGCTGGGATAACACTGCCCTGTCACTGAGGGATAATTCCTTTCTCCCTCTGTTCCAGGGGATGCCAAGGTTGCTGCTGGCAGGATAATTCTGCCCCATCACTGAGGGATAATTGAGGATAATTCCTCTCTCTGTATTCTAGGGGATGCCAGGGCAGCTCCTGGCTGGGATAACACTGCCCTGTCACTGAGGGATAATTCCTTTCTCCCTCTGTTCCAGGGGATGCCAAGGTTGCTGCTGGCAGGATAATTCTGCCCCATCACTGAGGGATAATTGAGGATAATTCCTCTCTCTGTATTCTAGGGGATGCCAGGGCAGCTCCTGGCTGGGATAACACTGCCCTGTCACTGAGGGTTAATTCCTTTCTCCCTCTGNCTCTGTTCCAGGGGATGCCAGGGCTGCTCCTGGCCAGGATAGCCCCATCACTGAGGGATAATTGGGAATAATTCCTCTCTATTCCAGGGGATGCCAGGGCTGCTCCTGGCCAGGATAACCCCATCACTGAGGGATAATTGGGAATAATTCCCTTTCTCGCTCTGTTCCAGGGGATGCCAGGGTGGATCCTGGCCAGGATAACCCCATCACTGAGGGATAATTGGGGATAATTTCCTTTCTCCCTCTGTTCCAGGGGATGCCAGGGCTGCTCCTGGCCGGGATGCAGGCGGGCAGGCTGGCGGGAGCGCTGCCAGCGGGGCCGTGCCAGCTGCCAGGACCGTGCCCGCTGCCAGGGCCCGCGCCGCGCTCGCCTTCCCCTGGGCTGTGCCAGGGCGCTCCGAGGAGCAGGCAGAGCCTGCAGAGCCCTCTCCTGATGCCACCGGGCTGAGCAGAGCCCCGAGCGAGGGCACAGACCAGCCCAGGGCAGCCGTGCCCAGGCAGGAGAGCCAGAAAAGCCCGTGCCAGGCCCCGCTGCAGGACGTGGAGCTCGAGGAGACACCCGAGGGACGGGATGTGGCCGCCCCAAAGGCCAAGCCAGTGACGCTCCTGGACAGGATCTTCAGGCTGGAGAAGGGCAAGGCAAGGACACGAGGGGACCCTCAGGAGGGCAGGCAGGAGCTGGACGTGCCCGACGGGAGCATCGCGGCCGGAGCACCCAGCGCTGGGATCCCGCTGGGCAAGGCAAGTGCTGCTGTAAAATATTGTAACATTTCATAAAATATCCATTTATTCAGTTCTGCTAATGGAGCCTCGTGGGGATGCTGGCAAGATTCATCCAAGTTCCATCCCCTAGCTCTGTGTGGGGGTGGGAATGAATCAGTGTGGCACCCTAAAATGACCTAAAATGCCCTAAAATGACCCTAGAATGACCTAAAATGACTTTAAATTACCCTAAAATGACCCCAAAATGACCCCAAAATGACCCCAAAATGACCCTAAAATGACCCTAAAATGACCTAAAATTACTTCAAATGCCCCTAAAATGCCCCTAAAATGCCCCTAAAATGCCCCTAAAATGCCCCTAAAATGTCCCTAAAATGCTCCTAAAATGCCCCTAAAATGCCCCTAAAACGACCCTAGAATGACCTAAAATGCCCCTAAAATGACCCTAGAATGACCCTAGAATGGCCCTAGAATGGCCCTAGAATGGCCCTAAAATGACCCTAAAATGACCCTAAAACGACCTAAAACGACCTAAAATGACCCTAAAATGACCCTAAAATGACCTAAAATGACCCCAAAATGACCTCAAAATGACCTAAAATGACCCTAAAATGATTTAAAATGACCCTAAAATGACCACAGGTGACACCCCAGGTGCAGCAGGACAGAGGCGTGGAAGAGGCACCTGTGGCCAAGGAGTGGAGCTCTGCCTCATGACTCCATCACCTCCAGTTTAATTTAATTTATAATTCCCTGAAAGGGCTGGGCAGCACAGCTCCAGCTGCCAGGAGGAAGCAGATGCAAATGAAAGCAAAAATACCAGAAATTAAAACTCTTTCTTGTGCTTTAGGTCCTTGGAGTTTGACACAGGGTGGTTTTCTAGAAGTTCTTTGGTGTGTTTTGTGCTGTTTTTAAAATAGTTCTATTTCTTGAGCAATAGATGCTGGATACCCTGTTCATCAAAATAGGGAAAGGAATATTCCAAAAAAAGGAATATTATGCAGTACAAACGATTTTTGTACTCCAGATTATTGTGATGTTTTAATCAAGGAAAGGTTGTGCATTAGAAAGGATTTTACAGGATGAGGATGTGGTATAAGAAAATACAGATCTTAACTGAAAGAGCTCTCTGGTCAAAGGAGCTGAAAGTTGAGTTTAGATTTTGGATTTCCTCTGAGTTTGATTTCAGCAAGGGTATTATAAAATTAATTTTCAGGGAATTATCTGCAGAAAAAGCCCATCCTCTGAAAGGGAATAGTGGTGTAACTGAGCTCTGCTGGAGAGCTGGGACACAGGAATTGTGATCAAACTGAAACCCTGCCTGATGTCAGGAACAGGAGGGAAAAAACAATGTGTAAATACCATTTTAATAACTGCTTTTATTGGCCAATTCAGTCTCACAAATAAGATTGTGGTCACTGATGCTTTGGGTAGTGTTGAATTTAACTCATGAGACACTCACTGCCTGCACTGCCAGCATTGCAGGTTTCCCCAAAATTCTTTTATTTTTAATCTTTGTCTTCTCTATTTTAGACATTCTCAAATTTGAAGATCATGTTTCTTGTATACATTTACCCACTGTAATATTTTTCTGAGGGTTCAATTTTAAGACAAAAGCAGTCTCATTTTTCAACCCTGCCTTTCAGGAGTGCTCCCATCACTGATATTTCAGAAAGCTCAGAGTGCACATTTAAAGAACTCATAAAGGAATTCAGCACCTAAGCAGAACAGGGTGGATAATTTGAAATGAATCCTCTGTTCAGGGCACACTGGCACACTCCTGTGTTCAACCTTTTAGAATGCAGCTTGTCAACACCCTGAATTCCTGCAGATATTTTTACTGTCACACACAATCTCCCCCATGGCTTGCAGGAATTCTCTCTTTTCCACCAAATGCCAAATTCTCATTTCCTAAGTGCTGTCACTGCAGTGACACTGCTCTCATTTACAGGGTGGGGAAGGAGTGGTGTGAAAGTCTAAGGAAATAACAATTGGAGCACTTTTAACCAGAATTCAGAATTAAACATGGCTGGGGCAAACAGTGCAGGTGAAAGCTCAGGTGAGGCAGTGCTGTATGAGCATGATCAGGGACAGAAGGGAATTTAAACCATTCTCCCACCTCAAACAGGGAAGCACTGCTCATCCAGATCAAGCTTTATTACATTAATAACCCCTGGATTTCTCATGAATTCCCACTGCCTTGCAGTTCTGCTCCAGTCCCCTTGGACCCATCCAAATCCTGGAGGTCCCTGCTGGGAATGACCTGGAAATCCCAGGCTGTGGGTGGTGTTGGGTCTGTCAGGGAGTTCTGCAGGATCCCAGCAGCTTTTTGGAACCCAGGAACATTCCTGAGAACAGCTCTGGTTATCAAAAATGCCTCTGCATCCCTTAGGTGTGTGCTTAAAGCTGCACTCAAAAAATCAGGGTTCAAAAACTGACAGATCTGGATCACAGGGAGAGGAATTTCAACCTTATGCTTGAATTTTTGGGTTATAATTTTGTCTTTGGTTCTTCAGACATGAAAAGGAATACATGGTGGGGCAGAGAGGAGTTAAGCACCTTTTCTGTGGAAAATACATCAGCTGAACACTGCAATGTGGTGCCAAATTCAACTCAACCCCTAAAACAAAGGCTGGGGCTCTGCCTTGCAGCACAGCTGCCTTCTGTTCCCTCTGAAATTCCAATTCTCCTGTTGGATGGCAGAATGACCAAGCCTAATTTAATTACTGTTACTGTAGTAATTACAAACTGTTACCAAATAATCATACTAAAAATCAAGATATCGCTGCCAACAGCTCCTTTTTTCTCTCTCTCTGCCTTTTTTTCTCTTTGTGGATTATGGCTTGGAGTATCTGTAAATGCTAAAAAGCAAAGTTTCCCTGCTCTGAGTGCCAAGACAAAACAAACAGCGTTGCTGGTGAGTAAGAGAGAGGCTCCACAGTTGTAGCTTAAGAGCTGCACAAACATTCTGTGTTTGCTGAGCCACTCTTTATTTTTGTGGTCTACAAAACTACATTCAGAGAGCAGCATAATTAAAACAAGGGCAGAATTCATGAATTCATGAAGCATTTACTATGTAAGCCAAAGAAAAGATAAATTCTATGCCTGAAATGTTTCACTGAGCCATGATTCATGCAAACAAAAGTGCTGGCAGGAATACATTCTTTTGATATGTTTGGGGTTTTTTTTTCCTGATGACTGAACTGAAAATACAGTATATTTAAGGTGTTTATTACCCCCAAATTTAGCTTCTCAAAGACATGAATTGAACATTTACATGGCATTTATTAACTCGTAATACTGATCTCCTGTTGTTCCTGGGGTTTCTTTCATTCTCTACCCCCAGGTTTTGAGCGGGGAGCAGCCACAGAGGCTTTTGTGGGGATTTTGTGGGGGTTTTGTGGGGATTTTGTGGGGATTTTGTGGGGATTTTGGTGATTTTGTGGTGATCCTGTAGGGCTGTGCACTCCCCATGCCTGATTTCTGTGCTGGTGGCCCCAGGCTGGGTTCTTCCTGCAGAAATATTCAGGAATATTCCTATGGGAGCACGGGATGGATCAGAGCCCCTCTCCAAGGCCAGATCTGAGTGATCCTCTGTGGTTTGGGAATCACAGAGAGGGATCCTCCAGCAGGGCAGGGTCATTTTTAGTGAGAAAAATCAGAATAAAAACGTTCTAAACAACCTTTCCCTATGCTGGTTGATTAAAATGCCACCATAATTTTATAATATGATTTTCTTTATGTCTCCAGTGGAAGGAACTGACTTTAAATGGTTTGAAACTCCAGAGGGATGAGGAGAGCTGGGTGTGGGGTGGATGTGCTCTGTGTATTCCAGCAGAACCCAGGGAGTTCAAGGGTCCATTGAAATGGGCACAGCAAATGGGCACAGCTGAGCTCTGAAGTTTGGGGTTCAGGGATTTGGTTTTCAGGATCTGCAGTGGTTTTCTCTTCAGTGTGGCCTCTTCAGGGAGATGTCCTGGATCAGCCAGAGGTGCTGGGAAGAGCTGTGTGAGCTGTGTGCAGCTCTCTCCTGAAATGCAGCACAAAGCCAGGCCTTGGGCTTGTATATAATTATAAAAAAAAACAAAACAAAAACAAACAAAAAAAAAAACCCCAAAAAACAAAAACAAAAACAAACCCAAAACCCC
>VXBR01002682.1:46523-57881 GCA_013400215.1 Cisticola juncidis | reverse complement strand
CTCAGGCTGGAGGTTGTGTCCCTGTGACTGCTCCCCTCCCTCGTGAAGAATAAAGCAGAATAAAGCCCCTGGATGGTTTCATCTCAATCCCCAATTTATAAATATAGATATTAATTTATATATTATTAATAAAGCAGAATAAAGCCCCTGGATGGTTTCATCTCAATCCCCAATTTATAAATATAGATATTAATTTATATATTATTAATAAAGCAGAATAAAGCCCCTGGATGGTTTCATCCCAATTCCTGGCCCAGAGAGCCCCAGTTTGGCACTGGTGGGGCCTCACTGGGGTTTCACTTCTGAAGATGCTCCAGGGGCAGCTCCACGTTGCTCAGTTTTCTGTCACACGATCAGCCACAAGTCATATTCTGTTACTGCTGTTTCCTGTCTGATGACAGAAATGAGAGATTTGCAGGTCTTGCACATTATCTGATCTGCTATGCAAATAACCCTGGCTCTGAGAACTGACCCAGGAATGCTTTCCCTGCAGACTGTTCCACCAAAAATGAGTTTGGCTTCAGGAACCCCTGGGACAGGAGAAGGAGCTGCTTTTCCTCGGTGTCCTGGAGAACAGCAGAGCTCAAATCTTTCTTCTTTGTCTTTGTGCACCTCTGGTTTCAAGCTCCCTCTGAGCAGTTTATTTGATTTATCACCTTCATCTCGTGTATTTGGGGCAGTTTCTTTTGTCTCCCTGTGCAGAGGCAGCTGGATTTTCCCATGTAAAGCAGCTCCAGGTACATTTGGGGGTGTTTTGGCACTAAATTCACATTGCAGGGTGGAATCATGGAATGGTTGGGTTGGAAGGGACCTCAAAGGTCTTCTCATCCCACCCTGCCATGGCAGGGACACCTTCCCCTGTCCCAGGCTGCTCCAGCCCTGTCCAGCCTGGACTGGGACACTTCCAGGGATTCCCAGTTGCTCTGGGAATTCCATCCCAGCCCCTCCCCACCCTCCCATCAAAGGTTCCAGCAGCTCCCTGTGGCACCCCAGGGTTGGATCCAGGACTCCGAGGTCAGAGCAGAGCCTGCAGTGCAATCCCAGAGCTCTGGCTCATTTCTGCATTTCAGCATCAAAGCTGGGCTGGGATAAGATCTCTGTTTATGGAGGGGTTGGGTGGTGTTTTCTTTGTTCTCTCCCTCTCTGGAGTGAGTTGGTTGCACTTTGGGAGCAGAAGGAGCTGTCAGCATCTCCCTCATCTCCTGCTGGAGAGACTTTGGGAACCTTTGGAGGCTCTGTTGTTACCCAGAATTATTATCAGAATTTATTAGCAGAATAAATCCAGAATAAATTCTGTGCCAGTCTCTAAAACTTGCACACATCAAATATTTTAGGTTGTTGTCATATCCTCCCTTAGTCATAATTTGGTCAAGTCATGCTCATCCAACCTTTCTCTTGTTGTCTTCTTTTTGCTTTGTAATAGATTAAATTACTTAATTTACTTTCTAGCCCCTGAATTAGCAATAGAGCTCTATAAGCAGATGGGCAATAAGGAGAAAGAAGGGGGAATTTTAAAAATCAAATTGAGTTCATATAGAAGCATTAGAAGTATTTTTAATGGAAAGTGATAAGAGGTTTTTGTTGGATTTTGTTTTTTCAATTCTGTTCTCAAGATTGCAACAATTGTGCAAATTAATCCTGGGAGGAATTGTGTGATTTTGTTTGTTTTGTGGTTTCTTTAAACAGTCCTCTCCTGCCAGTTCAGAGCTCCTGAACGATTCTGAAATTAGTCAGTGAATTTGTTAATTTTTTTCTGGGCTCTCTGATGGTGATTTAATTCGAGCACAGTTAAGATGGATGTGAGACAATAAATTGCACCTTTTACAGAATATCCTGGCTTTGGGAGAGGAGCTGGGGCTGGCACAGGAGCCAGCAGGGGCTGCCTGGAATTTCAAACTTTGGGGCAGGCAGGGAGGCTGCCCTGCTTTTCCTGGGGTGCAGGGATGGGGTTTCCTGTGGCTGGGAATTGTTCACAGCTGATCACTCCAGAAACAGCCTGGGAATAGGGAATTCCTGCCTCAGGGAGAAGCAAAATTCTCCAAAGGAGGGGATGGAGCCGTGGTGGCTCCTGGGTGGCCGGGCTGTCCCTGCTGGGAGTGAGCAGGTCCCATTCCCATCACATTTCCAGCAACAAAAACCCCAACCTGATCCATCCTTCCTCCCACAAAATCTGCCTTTCCTCCCCCTTTCCTGTCTCTTTTTCATTCAATTATCAATTAAAAATGGCAGAGTTTCTTCCAGTGGTGGGGAAATGGGATTTTTCCAGGAGGAAATGGGATTTTTCCAGGGAAAAATGGAGTTTTCCAGGGGGAACTGGAGTTTTCCAGGAGGAAAATGTTGTTTTCCAGGGGGAAATGTTGTTTTCCTGGAGGAAATTGTATTTTCCAGAGGGAAGTGCTGTTTTCCAGGAGGAAGGGCTATTTTCCTGGGGAAAATGGTGTTTTCCAGGGGGGAGTGCTGTTTTCCAGGAGGAAATTGTATTTTCCAGGGGGGAGTGCTGTTTTCCAGGAGGAAATTGTATTTTCCAGGGGGGAGTGCTGTTTTCCAGGAGGAAATTGTATTTTCCAGGGGGAAGTGCTGTTTTCCAGAAGGAATTTGTATTTTCCAGGGGGAAGTGCTGTTTTCCAGAAGGAATTTGTATTTTCCAGGGGGAAGTGCTGTTTTCCAGAAGGAATTTGTATTTTCCAGGGGGAAATTGTATTTTCCAGGGGGAAGTGCTCTTTTCCAGGAGGAAATGCCCTTTTCCAGGGGGAGATGAGAATCAAACTTTCCAGGCTGGAGGAGGGGAGCAACAACAAAGCGTTTATTCTTCCCTTTCCCCTCCCCCAGGAGAGGGAGGAAGCAGAGGAGCGGTGGCAGAAGTCGGAAGAAGAAAGGAATTAAAAACTAAAACGAGCTGAAAGCAGAGCAAGGGAGGAGTTTAAAGGGGAACTGAGCGATTCCAGTGGGACAGATCCAGCTCAAGACAGTTACCCCAATTTTAATTTTCTTTAATTTGCTTTAATTTCCCGTTTGCTGTCCCGCTGGCACCCGGGGCTGGCTCCAAGGTGTGTCCCCGAGGTTTGGGGTGCAGCAGGAGGGGATGGTTTGTGTAACATCCCCAAGCAGGGACAGGGAGTTTCACTGCAGAGGTTTCATAACCTTTAATCCTGGGCGTGTTGCTGATTCCGAGCAGAAGCGTGGCATTCACCATGCCCCTGCCTTTGTGAGCTGCTGTGGCTCCAGGATTAGCCCAGCCACCTGTTACTAAAACCTGAAACTGGGCAGGAAAACAGCCAGAGCCTTCCAGGGCCTCGGGGGAGGGATGGAGGGAAGGTTTCTGCAAGGAAACACAACTTTGGTTTGCAGTTTTTGGGGTTTTGGTGCTGCTGTGCCCAGTTTGGCCTTCTGTGATTTCTCACACATGTGAGGACACACGGACACACAGATGGGCTCAGCCCACAGCTACTCCTTTATATTTTTCCTCTGCTCACATGGGTGCTGATAAGCAAAGTTTGTGTCCATGCTCAAAATCACGTCCTCTTCCAGCTGTAGGTGTGAGTGCAGCTTAGGAAAAATACAGATAATATTGACCATTGTTCAGAATCTCTCCTGACTGATTCTCCTCTGAAATCCTGGTTTTAAACACAGAGATCTTGTTTGGTTTGGTTGTAATTTCTCCTGAGTGCAGCTGCCTTGAAAAGCGGGGTTTGCAGTTCATGGGGTTTCCTTTCCCTTTTTTTTGTTTGTTTGCTCATTTCCAGCTTGCTTTGGGGCTCGGGAAGTTGAAGTTTTTCAGTTTGGCTGCAAAGCAGCTCCACAGCCCTCCAGGAATATTGACAAGGACAGCAGGGACAAGGCAGGGGCTGGAGGGGCCCAGCAGCTGCCCCAGCCCCGGGCTGGACCTGCCCCAGCCCCGGTGCCTGCCCATCAAACCCAGGATATTTGAAATAACAAATCCCAGCCTTGGCAAACTGAGATTGCCCAACAAAACCTTGCTTTGTCACAAACCTCCTGCCCGGCTTTACTTTTGAGTAACGTTCTCCATCTGACCCAAGAGAGTAAAATCCTCTTTCTTGGGGCAGGGAAAATACAAACACCAGAGTTCTCCCCTGGGAATCAGTGCAGTCTGTCAATGTTGTTTTCTTGAATTAAATCTAGAGCCATCATTTGGTTTTGTACAGACCCAAACCTGCTTCCACCTTATTTATATTTGGGCCTGAATTTCTGGTCTGGGAGCTCTGAAACTACAGAAAACCAGACCCAGGAGGGTTCCTCATTCCTCGCTCCTCCCTGCAGGACAGAACTCTTTGTTTCTGACAGTGACCTGTACAAGCATTCCAGGCTGCTTACTAGCTGTTGGAAACTGGTTGTAGAGCCTTTGTACATGGTTTAGCAGCTGTAACAGGAGCCAGGGGTGTGTGGAAGCTCAGCCTCCTCTTCCTCATTCCCTGGCAAAGCTGCACCAGGACACACTTGGCAGCCCCAGGTTGGTTTTTTCCCATTTCCTTACCAGTGAGGTTTGGGGTTAAAAGAGGAAATAAAAATGTGCAGCTATTCCTATCTGAAAACCAGACCTTAGCTCCCGGTGGTTATTTTCCTTTCAAAACACGAGCAAGATTAAAAATAAAGAAGTGTCAGTGTGCTAATGTTTCAGTTTCTAATCAGTTCACAAATGGCAGGAAATTAACTGGCTTTTCATGAACATCTGTTCCACTTCTGGCTTGAAAGGTTGGAGGCAAATGCTATCTGTCAAATCTCATCTGAGAATCAGCAATAAATACACTTTGCATTTTCCACCCCCTTTCTCTATTAGCCATTCCAAATAGGACACCGTAGCCAAATGCACTTTTTCTTTTCCTCTGGTATTTTTTAGGGTCCTTTCCCTCTGGTAATTTTTAGGGTTCTTTCCCTCTGGTAATTTTTAGGGTTCTTTCCCTCTGGTATTTTTTGGGGTCCTTTTCCTCTGGTATTTTTTAGGGTCCTTTTCCTCTGGTATTTTTTAGGGTCCTTTTCCTCTGTTTTTTTTTTCGGGTCCTTTTCCTCTAGGTTTTTTTTAAGATTTTTTCCTCTGGTTTTTTTTTAAGATTTTTTTTCCTCTGGTATTTTTTAGGGGGGAGATGGAGAGGATGATGAGCTGCCTCAGAATAAGGATCAGGAGAAGTGGTGATTACAGCCCTGCAGTGCTGGATGTGCACAGCACCACTCACCCCGAGTTCTCCTCAGGTGAAATTTGCTTTTTTTGAACATTTCACAGGGGCTTGGGAAGCAGAATCTCTTTTTCCTGCTATTATTTATCTTTAAGTGACTTGAGGAACTAAAGGTCTTGTTGCTGCAGCAACAGTCTCTATGGGGATGTCACATCCAAGTGACTTTATTTAATCACCTTTGCATGGCTCATGTGCCCAGGTTCTCCAGCAGCAGCAGCTCCACAGGACAGGTGTGACTTGAGCTGCTTTTCTTCTGCTTGTGAATGAATGAATGAATTAATTAATGAATTAATTAATGACCATCCAGCCACTCTGAGGGTGACTTTGTCCCCCAGGAGAGGCTTTGGTGCCCCACACTGGGACTGAAATGCTGGCACATTGTGCTGGGTGCTGTCTCCTCCCCTTAAACCTGGACACATCCCAGATTTCCTGGTTGATAGGGCGTTCACAAACCCAAATTATCTGGAGTTTGTAAGAGCTGTGCCTTTCTTGGCTCCCTGCACATTCAGAGCTTGGAATCCTTGGCTGAGCAGACTCTGGGATATCTCCATTAAACTCCTGTAAAAGCTGATTATTCCTGAAATTGGTTTCAGTAGCAGTTCAGAGAAATCTGCTCTGGACAACAGAGAAGCAAAGCCTTAAGCAATGCACAGACCACTGGGTTTTAAGCAATGCAGAGATAAGGAATGACAGCACAGATAACGCAACAAGGGGCCTAAAAACCACCAAAAGCTGCCCAGATTCCCTGGTGGGGTCCAGAGAGGAGGGAATGAATCAGGCCAGAGTGAGCAATCTGGGACCAAACAGGTTTGGCCATTACACAAGAACACCATGCAAACATGAAATTGGAGAAAAAGATCTTTATCAGCCCCAAATGCAAAACCACAGAGGGGAAACTCAGAGTCCCTCTGCAGCTGCAGAGGGAGGGGGGACCCAGCAAATCCTGGTCCCACATGGAAAAATTCCCCTGTTTCCTGCCCAGCATCTGCCCTGCTTTTCCACCATTCTGGGGGCTGGAACTGGAAAAGGACTGGGGCTTTATGGGGCAGAGAGGCCCAGAGGGCTTAAGAACTGTCAATTTATCTTCAGCAGAATATCTCATTCTGCTTAAGGCATTCTATACCTTTCTATAAGTAGAAAACCTCATAATATTTTAGAGAAATCGGTGCACACTGTCATTAATCATGGGATGAGCTCAGCCCAGGCTGGTTTGATATCTTGGGGTGCAGGAGGTTCCTCTAACCCCTGAGGGGCTGATGCTGTGTGTGTCACCCAGGGACACCTCCCTGATTTCCCATTTTGCCCGTGGTTCTCCTCAGCCTCACCCAAGGCTCCCACTGTGGCTGCAGGGGAGCCTTTCCCTGCTGCTTCACCCACCCAAATCCCTGCAGGAGCTGCTGATTCCCACTTGGAAAGGCTTCTCAAGGAATTTCTGTGGTGGAAAGGGTTCCACTGGCAAAACACACCCCAAATTATGGTCACTGCTGTTGTTTTTTATTTTCTTTTTATCTTCTTTTAATTCTGCCAGAGTCAGGATTAAATGCTTGAGGCAGTATTTCGTGTTTGGACTCAGATGTTGATTAATTCTTATCTATGTTCCAGTCTCACAAAATGTGATTTCTACCTAACAAAGTAAAAAGTGGCCCCTATCTCCTTCTTTCCAAGGCCTTTTAAGGATAAACTGTCCAGTTAGGAAATGACACCTGAATTATTTTTACTTTTAACCCAATACCCAACCACCCTTGGCCCACAGTGTGGATTTTTCTACCAATTACAAAACACCACCATGGAGAAGAAAGTGAAAAAGGAGGACTGGCCTGTGCCCTAAAACCNATTTATATATATTACTATATTCTAAACCCTTAAACTCTGAGTTTTCCACCCTGTGATGTCACACACTTCTATTCAAACCCCACACCCACAATCCCAGAGCTGTCACTCAATTTTAGGAGCCTTTTCCATGGCCTCAGGTCAGTGCAATGTTCTCTTGGGGGCACAGAAAACCCAAAATTCTCAGTGCCCAGGGTGCCACCACCCTGTCACAGCTCTGCCCCTGCTGGGACCAAAAACCACAGGGGCCACAGAGGCTCCCGTCCCTCTGTCCTTATCCCTGTGTCTTATCAGCACTGCCTGGCAGAGGTTTAAAAAGAACATTTAGTAATTTATTATTGCTCAGCTCTGGATTCTCAGGGCTCCCTACAAGGCTGGGGAATAATTGTCCTTGCCTGACTTGTGGGAAAGTGAAGTGGAGCAGATGTGCTGAGAGATAGAGATTTGCTCACGCCACCAGAGTCAGGTTTCCTCCATTTATTCCTCATATTGTTCCTAGCAGTTAAAGAAATAATATAAACTTTGTACTGCATGGCTGCTGATTTATACACTCCTGTTCAAACAGATGCACAGATCTGGTTTAATGAAAGGACAAGAAATATTGCCTATTAATGAACTCTGGATAATTACATCATGCTCTAAGCATTGAGTACAACAGTGCTCGCTAGGGGAGGAAGAATCATTGGGCAAGAAAAATAATTGTCTGGCTGGCAATTACCATGAAAGTATTAAAGAAACCGATGTACTTCTCATTAAATAATCTCTCTGGAAGCCTTTGTTCCCTAATAAAGTGCTCATCTCCTGAAGTGCCATCAGGAGCACAGTAATTTGATTTGATTAGAGCCTTTACCTGCTTACTGGAGAATTGCTTGTAAATATTAATAATGGATTCTCACCGGGGAAAAGAAGGTACAAGGCACATTCTGAAATTAGGAAAATAAATCATTAGGTGCTCTCCTCATCCTCTGTTCTCGATGTCTTCATGAGTTTAAAATCACAGTTGTTACAGCAGGGTTTTTCCTTGATTGCACAGTTAATCCCTCTGAAATGGGATTTTTGATTCGTTTTTCCTTATCAGGATGGGCTCTCTGCAGTTTGGTGCTTACACTGAGTTTTTTCATCCCCTCATTACCTGGAGTTTTTAACCTGCAGGTGAAGAATCTCCCCCTGTGCTACACAGAACCTCCCAGCCAGACTGGGTGGGTGTGGAAAAGAGCTTTGCTCTGGCCAAAAATACCTCACAAATCTGCATTTTCACCATTTCAAAAATCCAAAGAATAAACACCTCTGTGCAAACCAAAAATGCCAGGAGGTTTCTACAGCCCCTCTCCAAATTACCAAGGCCCTTGTTCCACTTTCTGGGGGCACCACAGCCCCCTGTGAACCCAACCTGAGAAACTCAGAGCTCTGCAGGTTTGGCCTCGAGTTTCTCCCAGAACAACCTGTGGGTTCTTGAAAAACAGCCCAAAATAGCATCAAAATTGCAGTTTCATTTTTCAGTGTTGAGCTGCACGAGGATGCCTCAACAGGGAGCCTCAGAAGGAGAATTAAGGGGGGTTTTTTAAATATTTATTTGGTTTTAATATATTCAAAGCTTTGTCTGGCAGGCAGATGAAACCTCCCTGTCCCTGCACACCCTGAGCTTTCTTTGGACTCTGCTTTTTTGGCCTCCCTCTAACTCTCAGGTGTTGATATGATCAGCTCCTTTCATCCCTCCCATTTATCTTTATTTTATTGCACTTGCTGGCAATAAATGTGGGATAAGATGCCACATTTGTCCCTCAATGATATCAATTTATGATTTCATGCTGTGGGGTCAAAGTTTCCTGGCTGGGTTTGTTCTGAGCGTGGCCTTGTGGGGCCCTGAATGGCTCCTTTGTGCTGCAGTGGGAAAAACTTACCTGGGATCCCATGGAACAGAAATCAAAGAGACACTCCTGGTGCTGCTGGTTATTATCCTGTCAGACATTTAAACAGCACTTTATAGAGGAAAAAAGAGAAAAAAAACTTATTTTTGCCTCTTTTTTTGCCTAAAAAAATAGGCAAAATGCAGGAATATCTGTCTGGTTTTGTGTGGGTGAGGATTTCTAATGAAAGTTCCAGGAATTTTTTATGTGTCTTTTCTGTCAGTTTTATTTCCTCATTGCTTACAGGTATTTTTTGAATATTAGCACTAACCTTTGTGTCACCCACATCCTGGCATGCATCACCTCATCTTGTGTGTGAAGCACACGAGAATCTTTGCTTATTATCAGAAACACTCAGGACAATAATTTCTGGTTTTTTCCACTGAAAGGGGGAGGGCAGAGACCTGTCCTGGAAAAGTTCTACACAGAAATTTTCTGAAAAGGAACCATCTGTGGCACATGGGCTGCTCCTTGGTTTATTTAGTGTGTAGGGGGTGGCTCTTCAGGTCAAATTCTTCTTTAAAAACTGCTTTTCTCAGCAGGGTCGGTGTTCTCTGCCCTTGCCTCAGCTGGGAGATCAGTTTGGGAATACTGGGAATACTGGGAATACTGGGAATACTGGGAATGAGGGACCTTAGAGCCCCTCCAGTGCCACCCCTGCCCTGCCCGGGACACCTCCCCCCCCCCCAGGTTATCCCAGCCTGGCCCTGGGCACTGCCAGGACCCAGGGGCAGCCACAGCTCCCTGGGAATTCCATCCTGGCCAGGAATTCCTTCCCAAATATCCCACCCAAACCTCCCCTCTTTGAGCCTGAGACCAGTCCCCCTTTTCCTGCCACTCTGTAATTTACAATCCCCTGTAAATAGGAAAAATTCATTTATTTGGGTTAATTCATTTTCATAAATCTTGACCTATGGGCTTTGTCCTGTTTGGATTGCTTTGGGCCAGGATAATCAGGATTTTAACTATAAAATTAATCTGAATTTACACCAGAGTGAGGCAAGGATGGCATTATGGGATATAGCAGCAGCTGCTGGGTTTAGCTCAGGTAACACAGGTAAAATGNAGGAATAAAAATCCTCTTTTTTCAGGATATTTTAAGGCATTGATCCTTCTCCTTTCCACCTCCCCTTCCACCTGTGCCCTTGGGGTTCTGCTCCCAGGCCCAAGGGAAGGGCCAGGCAAGGCCAGGAGGGTGGGATGGGTCAGGGAGGTTCTCAGACCCCTCCCAGATAAATTCATTCATGCCCAGGGCCTTGCAGGGGGCTGTGGTGAAATTCTCCAGCTGGAAAATTCAGGCAGTGGCTCTTATTTAGCACTGACCCTTATGGAGAAGAGGTGTGAAAGCATTCCATGGAGTTGCATTATGGAATTACAGCTATGATGTAAAAAGCATTTTAAAAAAAAAAGAAAAAGAAAAAAAAAAAAAAAACAAAAAAAAAAAAAACCAAAAAAAAAAAAAAAAAAAAAAAAAAAAANCCTCTTTGAGCCTGAGACCAGTCCCCCTTTTCCTGCCACTCTGTAATTTACAATCCCCTGTAAATAGGAAAAATTCATTTATTTGGGTTAATTCATTTTCATAAATCTTGACCTATGGGCTTTGTCCTGTTTGGATTGCTTTGGGCCAGGATAATCAGGATTTTAACTATAAAATTAATCTGAATTTACACCAGAGTGAGGCAAGGATGGTATTATGGGATATAGCAGCAGCTGCTGGGTTTAGCTCAGGTAACACAGGTAAAATGATATTATATATAATATATATATAGTATATATAGTATATATAGTATTATGGGATATAGCCCAGCTGCTGCTGGGTTTGGTTCAGGTAACACAGGTAAAATTATATTATNAACAAAAAAACAAAAAACCAAAAAAAATCAACAAAAAAAAAAACAAACAAAAAAACAAAAAAAAAATTAAAAAAAAAAAACAAAAAAACAAAAAAAACCAGACAAGCTTTAAATACATAAAAACAGAAGTTACTAAATGTAAGCATTCTACAAAATGTTACAATCCCCTGTGGAATTTCAGAAATTTCATTTTATCCACAGAGCAAACAGAGGAGGGAGTGGAGCAGAACTCAATTTTTATCTCCTCATTTCAGTCAGGGGGAGGCGTGCAGCAAAAACAAACCCAGGCCCTTTGAGAACCTTAAACTCTCATTTGTAAAATTTGAGTGTTTGGGGAAGGGGGGTCCCAGCACTGAGCTCTGTCTGACCACAAACCAGAGCACCCAGGATATTTATGAAATCACTCATTTAATGAAATCACTCATTTAATGAAGTTACTCTATCTGGAGCTGGGAGAAATCCCTGGGATGTTGCAGCTCTTCTGAGAACCCCAAAGATTTTTTTTTTTTTTTTCCCCAGTAATTCAGCCCATACCTGACCTAAAAAAAAAAAAAAAAAAAAAAAAAAAAAAACATAAAA
>VXBR01002680.1:0-54210 GCA_013400215.1 Cisticola juncidis | reverse complement strand
AGGTATATACAGGTATATACAGTAATATATAGGTATATAAAGTAAATATGCTAGCCTGAAAGTTAGAAAAAACAGATTCTAATCCCTAGAAAAGTAAAACTTCACCATATCAGTTCAACAACAGGAGGCAAAATTAGAATTCTTTGCAGTACTTAGGTTCATAAATGTACATTTATGCAACATGGTTTTCTGTCATAATAGGTACCTATGAACAGCAATGCAGGAAGCCAATGAAATTCTATGCCCTATGTTCCAAATAGGAACTGCAAAAAGTTTATCTATTATTGTCTGTTACAGCCCATCAACTACAGGTTCATAAAATTATGTCTCTCAAAAGAGACATACTGCAGTTTGGAATGACAAGTTTTACTGCAGTCTTGAGCAGTGGGAGTGAATTTCACAGTACTTGAAAGAAATTAGGCATATTTGAAGAAAAGGAAAAGAAATTGATCCAGGATAAAAATCTGTTAAAATCTGTGGTAAAAAATTAACACTGGGTAGTACACAGATACTCTAGCATTTTTCAAAATCAGCTATACTGATCTGTACTAGTTCAACTTTTCTATTAAATATTTTCAATATATTTTCTAAAATACATTAAATAAATTATCACACATAAATCTCTCACCTTCTATCAAAATAAAAATATTGTTAAATATGTTATCTTTTTCCTTCAATTTTCTTATGTATTTTCACTACCAAGTCCTTACATCTTTGTAATCGTCAATCAAGAGCAGTTAAAATTTTATCTCCCACTTCAACCATTTTTGCTCTTTAACTCTTTCATTGCACATGAAGAGGAAATCTATCAACCACAGCCTATGTCTAGAAATCAGTTTTTTTCAACGTGAAAACATCTTAATTTACACATGAAAATTAAAGAAAATTAATCTATCCAAATATGACTTCTGTTTATTGGAAGCTTTGGAAATCACAAAGGAGAAAAATTAATATCAGTCAGAAAGTGAGGAATACTTAATGCTGATTTTAAACAGTTATTTTTACTCTGGATTTAGGAACCGAATAAACAACCTGACATATGTCAAAAAAGCAGTAAGGGCATAAGCAATGCATATGTTACCTTGTATAAAATTTGGAAAGTTTTAAAGTTTTAAAATAGACATTTATTTTACTTTTTTTTTATAAAAGCCTGAAAACTAAAGTATTGAAGTTTGTGTCAAGCAAAAGCATTTGTTCAATAGTAATAAACAGTTGTTCATTATTAAAGGAAATGCTCCACATCTCAAAAAGGGTAGCAGTTTTTCATATGTAATTTTGCATAAATTAAACACAAAATATTCTGGTGTACTGAAAGGAAAATGACATTTATTTATATATGCAAAACGAAAACCGGCATGGCAAGATACACTTACTAGATATTCACAGCAGCTCTTTATACTATGACAATATATTGTACCCCATATTCCTGTGCTGTATTGAACTGTATGAAATGCAGATTATGTCCACCTGCACGACAGAAAGCAGTTAATAGATTTTATGATAATGATATAAACTTCTGAAGTGATTGTTTTTAAACAACAATTAAATTAAATGTATGTTCTAAGCTTCTGCATTTTTCTGCATGTGCTATTTTTCTATAACGCAGTTGCAGAGATACTAAAGAAAAGCATAATTGTTACTGGTTTAGATATGTTGCTACTTGCAAAATGCAACATTTGCCAAGAATAATGCTATCTGTACATCATACAGTTACCAAAAGGTAAGAGATCTTATGTCTTAAAAGTAGCTTCAGCTCTGTGAATATCTCAAGAATTTCTCAGTTGGGAACAGGATTCCTCTCATGATCAGCTCTGAAAACGTATAAAGCAATCACAGCTTTTTCCCTTTTGCTGGAAAGGTGAATTATCTACTTTGATAGAATTAAAGTTTATGCAGCTGTGATTTCTTCTTCTTATTCCCTGATGGTTGTCTTAGTACATTCTGCTCTGCTTTTCCAGCACTATGGATACCTGGTTTGTCATGTTTGCTAAAGGTTGTAGTATCACTTCTGAATGTGAACTAGGTTGTGCTTAGAATGAGATAGTATAGATTAAACCAAAAATTATTTAGAACATGGTGAATTAGTTTATGTCTATCTCCAAACCAACCACAACTCTTCTTTCTCTTTAGTTAAAAAAAAAAAAAAAAAAAAAAAAAAAAAAAAAAAAAAAAAAAAAAAAAAAAGTAGGGGACATAAAATTTATCACCGCATGAAAAATCTTAGGAGATGTAATACATAGAGTCAGGGGAAACATGCATTTATCAGTGGCACCAGGTGAACAATACATGCTCAGAGAATATTAGAAAAAGCTAAGCTGAATAGCTACAAGTAATAAACAACCTTTAAGTAATTTCCAGATGTCCACAGTGTGAATACATCACCTAGTTTTGGGCCCCCTAGTAAAACAGAGACGTTCTCCTATGAAGTCGGGCTGAGAGCTGGTGTTCAGTCTGGAGAAGAGAAGGCTCTGGGGAAGATTTATTGTGGCTTTCAACTATTTAAAGGGGGCTTATATGAAATACAGAGAAAGGCTTTTTACTAGGGCCTGTACTGACAGGACAAGGAATAAGTGTTTTAAACTAAGAGAGAGGAGATTTAGATTGGAAATTCTTTGCTATGAGGCGGGAGAAACGCTGGCATAGGTTGTCCAGAGAAGCTGTGGGTGTCACACCATTGGAAGTGTTCAAGGCTAGGTTAGAGGGGACTTTGAGCAACCTGGTTCTCATTGTTAACTCATTCTCTGATTCTTACTCACAGGCTTTCAACCTGCTCATGGCTACTCTCCAGAGATAAAACTTTGTGAGAACATATTCAGTACTGGCATTACGGTGAGAATATTAAAATTATTAAATCCACAAAGATAAAAATTACACTTTTTTTTTTAAATGCTCTTAATAGCAGCCAGTGTTGGAATGATTGCTACTTTTTGATTTTTTAAAGAAAGATACATTTTTGAAGGAGGGGGTTAATTTTAATATCTTTTGTAGTTATTTAGTGTTTACTTCAATGTTTTTAAAGTATTAAAACCACTCTAGACTTATTCAAACTTTGACTGAAATTTTGCATTTTGAGGTGCACATAATCTTGATGGTGCCCCATTAACAAATTCCAGACATTAATTCATAGTTAGATCATTTGATACGACTTACTCAAATTTTGGTTAAAATAATTTGAAAAAAAAATCTACTTAGAATAAGATCTGAAGTTCCTTAGGTTCATAAAACTTTAAAAAATAAAGATTGAAAAAGAAATCCCATTATATCTAAGTCATAAGGGTTTATTTGTTTAAAAAGCTTCCTAGGTTGACAAATTCAAGGGAAGTATATACATTTAAATGAACAACACTGAAATAGGAACATCACTTGAAGACAATATCTGACTAAGAAAATTAAAACAAAAAATCCTGGGTTTGATAGGCAGACAGAGAAATAAATGATTGTACAGATAGGTAATGATGAATTTGAGTTGTTGAAACCCAGTCTTATTTCTCTGTGTATGCTGAAGGCAACTGGATGAAGGTTTAAGCTTTTTTCAGTTCATGGATTGATTTTACTTCCTTATTTTGCTCTCCTGGCATAATAGTTTATAGTAATATAGCTAGTCATTAATTTCATAAAGTACTCTTTACAAGTCTTTTTCTTCCAATATAGACATTTACAAAAGAATTACAGATGGGAAAGTATACCTAATGGAATTTCCTCTTCATTATAGAATTATCCCAGTCTTAGCATTTTGCAATCACATCATTGTGATTGTAGAACACATGGGAAAATCAAGTGTAGCTATTATGACAGCAATCTTTATTAACATTAGTTGTTAAAACCAAAAAAATGATGGATTGTCTCACTATGTAAGAAACACTTTTGAGGAAAAATTTCCTGTAGTAAATTATTAAACAGAATTTCTCTTTACTACCTGTTCAATTTGATAAAAAACATATTCAGTGGAGGTAGCTGCTGAGACTCCATTACCTTACAGCTGCTGTTAAACTTACCATTTCAGATCTGGTAGTAGCAAAACTTTCTCAATGTGAATAACTCTATTGTGGTGCCAACTCTTCTTCTTTGTTCTGTGGATTTATATTATACCCCTGTAATTTCTGGCCTCTACAGCTACCGTGATCAGTCCTGTAGAAAACAGTATCACGCATGTTGGCACTCAGATATTTATGAATGTAATGTCTCTTTATTTCATGTGTAGTTTTCTACTTGCTTCCTTTGTCCTCTCTACCTAGCAATACTGGAATATCTGGCTTTTGATAAGCTGAGAAAAAATTAAATGCCTTCTCTACTTTCTTTTTTTCCTGACATTTTTTCACAAACCTTTTAAATAAAAAGGAAACTGTTAAAGCCTGATTACAAGTAGCTTTTCAGAGTCTGAATTCACATTAACATAATGCCTAGAAAATTACAATGTTCCTTTAAAATGTGAGATTTGAATGCCATTCACAGTCTGAGGGTAGCCAGAGAGAGATTTGAATTTTCTTTAAACTTAAGAAACCTTTATGGGCACTAAGTGTTATCTGTAAGGTTTGGCTGCCATGAAGTATGGAGGTCTCAGAAGTACCTCTATTATCTTAATAACAAGTTTCTGAGTCCAATACATGATGGATGGAGAGGATCTAATCTTCCATACCTGTAGAGGATGAATTGAATTTCAGAATTTCTTCTTAGAAAGGTTTTAAAGTATGGGAATGGACCGCCCAGGGAGTGGTGGTAAAACAACTGGCCATGGCACTTAGTGCCATGATCAAGTTGACAAAGTTGTGATTGGTCATATCTTGGACTAGGGCACAGGATCTGGGGAATGGTATTTCTGCTTTCAGCTCCTCACCTGAATCCCTCTTGGAGACAAAGTGTAGTGGTTTCATGTTTGCTGAATTCTGTTTGCTAAATTTAGTGCAGTGGTCTAAATATTTTCTTGCTGTGAGATAGGATTATGAGGAAGAAGGCAAAACAAGCCTAATTTAAAGACAAAAACAAATAGATTTATTAACACACACAAAAAAGAAGGGGGGAAAAAAGAGAATTAAAAAGAAAGCTTTCAAAGCACTCCCCTTCCCACCACCAACAGTTCACTTTCCCACATACAACATAAAGAGACAAAATCTGTAAGTTTCAGTTAGTTTCATAATTTAAAAATTATCTTCCATCAGTTCTTTTAGGAAAGGAGTCTGTCTTAGAACTTCCATGGAGATTCCCCACTGACAACATAGAACAGTTCTCTTGTGGGTCTCATCTCTCACAAAGACAGCTGCCCAGGAACCTCCCCTTGTGAGGTCCCTCCCAATGGCAGCTTTCCCAACACTGCACATGGGCCATGTCTGCTAATTAGGGGTACTGTTTAATGATGTCTCTTCTACTATAAAACAAAGATGCTCTTCTTCTATCTCCAAAATCATCTTCATCTCAAAAAAAATAGAGATCTCCTTTCCCCTAGGAGCAAAGAGCTTCATATCACTTTCAACTAGAGACTTACATCCCCCCAATAGCATTCATATGTTACAGGAAAAATAGTCCATTATCCATAGTTTACTAGAGAAATCCAGCCAAATTAGGCCACTTCTCCAAGACTATTGTCCAATAGTCTTTTCACTCTCTCTTCACGACTTCCGTTTCATGTTATGTCTCTTTATAGTGCAATCACTCTGTCCTCACTCAGGGAAGGGCCAGTGCTCTGGAAGTTCATCTGCTGGCAGGAAAGAGTTAACACTGGCCCAGGCCTGAGGTGCTCATGTGGTTTCTGCCAGGCCACCAGGGTTTTCAAAAGCCCTGTGGGGATGGGGGAAGAGAGCTCAGGCCGGGGAAATTCAGAGCAGCCTGGCTGGTGGATGTCTCTTGCTTCCACCGCTCGGTCTCATCCAAGGGAGCTCAGCTCAGTTTGTTATCAGAGTCTGCCAGTTCCCCTTCCTCGCTGCCAGCTGTTAGCAGGCCTGGCCATGGCCCCTCTGCTGCGGCCCCAGCACACGGCCAGCCCTGCTGGGCTGAAACCTTCCCTTTTCCCCGCCGGCACAGGGGGAAAAGGGGCTCGGCCGGCCGGGCCGCTGCCCCCATAGGCAGCAGCTCCCAGAGACCCGGCCACGCCCGGCCCGGCTGCTGCCCACAGTGTTACCTGGTGGCTCGCCAAAAGAAGAGAGACCAGCTTCCCAAAATCCTCCTGAATTCAGACCGTGTTACCCAGAGGTGTACACCTGTATTTCATTGGCTAATCTGGTTTCAGTTTCAAAGAAAATCACTAATTGTTTTTTACCATCCATGCCAAGCTAACACACAAAGGCATGGAGTGACAAAACAAGTGGAATGGCCTCAAACCAACAGAGGGCAGGGTAAGATGTTAGAATGAAATTCTTTACTATAAGGTTTGGGAGACACTGGCAACTTTGCAAGACAGAGTGTTGACTCCCCATGCATGAAGGTGTCCAAGACAAGGCAGGATGGGGCTTTAAGTAACCTAGTCTAGTGGAAGCTGTCCCTGTCTGTGGCAGGTGATTGGAACCAGATGAGCTCTAAGATCCTTTCCAACCCAAACTATTCTGTGATTGTGTGATTCTGTGTTCTTGGCAGTCTTTGCCAGCCTAAGTGATTCTGTGATTCTATGAGGAGCCATACAATGCAAATTGTCGGTCATGATTTTTATAAGGCACACTCAGATATCCTCTCATTTCCTCCCTCATGTCCCGAATATAAGTCATTAAGCAGGTAAATGGGTCATAAAGGCAGTCCTTGAAGATCTGCAAGGGATGTATGACTGAAGCTACTGCCCTCTCTCCAGAGCAGCAGCTGGTCCTTCTCACCAACACATACAACAAAGAAAAAGGACAGTACGATGATTGTAAACTTTATTAGTGCCTTTGGAGAACTCGAGTTTCCCTCCTCTGTCACAGACCTTTGGCAGCAGCAAGCCTGTTTATGCATTTTGTCCTGGGTTTTTCTAGGTAACAATTGTGTATAATAAAATCTGCTGAACAACTAACCCATATTGTTTTAATATACCTATTACAATGGTAAGGAACTCCAATGTTGTGGTGATGGAAGACCATAAAATAGTGAACACACTTGCTCTGTTTTACAAGAAACAAATATAGGGATTCTTTCAGCAGTCTGCCTAATGTCAACATTTCAAATCTTGTTAGCTTCATGTTCACATCTTTTTTCTCTTGTACTAAATCTTTTATCTCCATTTTTCTTAGCTTTGATTATTCAATAGAGCAGAAACTGAATTCCTGTAATGAAACCTTAAATCATGAGTATGAGGCAGAAAATCAAACTTGACATCATTATATAAGGTACATAAGAAAGCAAAGTTTATGCAGCCAAGCAATTCCAGATGAGCAAACTTAAACCAGCATTTTAATACCACAGACATGTGTTATTCAGTGCAATAGACTTACACAGGACTATTCTTATCCACCCAGGGGTCAGTTGGCTTGCTGTCATAATTACGACATGACTACCTTTACCACATGGCAGTTAATGCCTTGTGGCAAGGAAAGCTTTGACAAGGATCCCTGGAACCTGTGCTCCTTTAAGTCATTTTCTCTCCTCTTCAAGGGAGTTCTGAGGAGTTTATCAAGCTATATGCCTTAACTGCTTAATTTTATGATCTATACAAAACTTTTTTCTTTCTAAAAGATGCTGATAATGACGATTATTAATAATTAATCAGTTACTCTGCACATCACAGTATCTTTAGCTATATATTGTTAGATGTGCTCTTAAAGCATGGTATAAGCAAATGTTGTACCACTCTGAATATCAAATCCAAATAGACTTATTATTTCCATTTCTACAGAAAAGAAAAAGATATAAGATTATAAGGCTTACCAGAATCACAAAATAAGCTGAAAAAAGATGGACTGTTTTTGGTTATCAGTTGTTTTCCTGATGTTTCAGTCTTTTGCATATACTGAAATATTGTTCTTTCTAAAAATAAGCCACTTGCATTTTTTCTTTGGGAAAGCAGCAAAAATCCATTCTTTTTTACTTTTTTCCTCTTTTAACTAATGTTTGCACATATGGAATACATTAGCATTCATAATAGTTAGTTTAACAAACTTGACCAAATAATTATGCTGTACTTGTGGAACGCTGCTGCACTTTCAGTATGAAAATTCAGCCCGTGGCT
Source organism: Cisticola juncidis (assembly GCA_013400215.1). Classification (NCBI taxonomy): domain Eukaryota; kingdom Metazoa; phylum Chordata; class Aves; order Passeriformes; family Cisticolidae; genus Cisticola; species Cisticola juncidis. Next base: position 46,085 of record VXBR01002680.1, on the reverse strand, counting down.
TGCTGTGATTATTCTCCATCTAGCTCTAACACAAATTCATTCCTGTTTTCATTCTATTTTTATCAGGATATAACTTGAAAGACTTGCCTTCTGCCATCTTGGTGGAAGAAATTCTATAGTCAGACTATAAAAGTTTTTCATCAAAGCCAATTACCTCCTTTTACTTCAAATTTCAAGCCCCACAGTTTGTAGATGTGAATGACCTTGTGGCTTTTATTTTTCACCTGTAGCTCTCTTTTTCACCTCCTATAATTATTGGGGTTTTTATTTGAAGTTTTAAAGGTAGTGATTGTAACTTCATAGATCATCATTTAATGGATAATGTGCCTATTGAATCTGAATAGAGAATATGTTTCTACATAAATTGTATTGGTTAGTAGTGCATAATATTGGTTTGTGTGACTGATTGAAAGGCAAACTTTGTAAGAATGAGAAGCTACATACCATAGAGAAAAAAAAAAAGCAAATTTCAAGCAAACGAGTGATTTCCTGGACATTCTCAGAGATCTTTGGGGTTTTGTTTTTTTGTTTTTTTTTTTTTTGGGGTTTTTTTGTTTTTTTGTTGGGTTTTTTTTTTTTTTTTTTTTTGTTTGTTTGTTTGTTTTTGGTGTTAGAAGAAGTCAATGAGAACAGTCCATTTATTATGAACTGGTGTTGGGACTCTAAAAAAACAACTATGTATTCTACTTTCATCCAGATACTGGCTGCTTATAGAAATCTCATACTTTTTTTTATTCAGCTTTGTTACCAGATGCCTTATGTTTGCTTATTTTTCTGATTGTCAGCAGCCAGCTGAGCAACAATCACATCTCTTTTGCAACTAATTCATATGCTATCTACAGCAATACTACTGAAATACCTACAGAGCTCTGAACCATGATTTTGTGCAATCCCTAGCAAAAACACAGACTGTGAACTGACTGTCTGGGGATCAGCTTTCAGAAAAGGCCCCAGGGGTTCTGACTGACAGCAGGCTGGGAATGAACCAGCAGGTGGAATGTTTGCATGAGTCCTTCATCTGGAAGCAAGGGAGGTCAGTACTGGGCCATATTAGTAGGAGAATAGTCAGAAGGTCAAGGGAAGTGATTATGTCCTCTGATCAACATCTGTTAGACTACATGTAGAGTTTTGCACTCCCATCCCCACCTCAGTACTAGAAAGATGTGGATAAAGTGAAGTGAGTTCAGTATAGGGTCACCAGGACAGAAGAGTCAGGGACCAAGGCACTTTCAACTATGAAGTGAGGTTGAGGGAACTGGGATTGCCAGCTGAGTGAAGAGCCCAACACTTCCTCCCCTACCTGTGGGAGCAGGTTCTCCACAGTGTATGCAGTGGCAAGGTGAAAGAAAATAGGCATGAAACAAGGCAAGTTCAGTTTGATATAAGGAGAATTTTTTTCCATGAGGACAGAAAGGTGGTGGAACATGTCACACAGAGAATTTGTGCAGTTTTTTCCATCCTTCAGGGTTTTAAAGGCCCAGTTACATAGCTCTGAGCTGTCTCATCTCATAACCGACCTTCCTTTGAGCCAGTGGCTATCCTAGAGACAACTTCAAGTTGCTCTTGAATTATCCAGTGATTCTAATCTGGAATAACAACTCCATGGATTAAAAGATGAGGAGGTAGTAAATGCATGCAGAACTAGGGTAACAAGGAACTTGTGGCACATCCTAAGGGCAAAGCACTGACTGGGTGACAATAACTTTCATTTCCTTCAGCCTGTTTGCACCTTTGCAAGGAGCCTATGTCTGCTGTGCTTGCATTGATGCTAAATAATTTCAGTATTGTGAACAATGGAAATTCGCCTCCCTAAAGATCCTGCAATACTTTAAAAGTGATTGCAACTATAGCAAGCTGTCTTTTTTACAATAAATAAGGGTAGGAAAATTCAGGTAGCACTTCTACTGTCTTCCTGCCTATTATTAGAGTTTAAAGAATTGATGGGTACTCGTCCAGTGTTTCTGTTGTAATGCCACATCACTGATCAGGCCTTGCAGTCAAACTATTGACATCATCAGTGTCAGTGAAGTTTAAACTCATCTTCTAGATATATCCATAAGACTTTAGAAAAACAAGTCTGCATCTTTACTTAGATGAAGCATGATTTACATTAAAGGAAATAGAAAACAGAGAAAGTCTATAATATATTGGACTTTTCCAAGAAAATAGCCTTGTATTATGCATGCAGAAAGCAGGAAAATGGTCTGTTAAATATTAAAAAGTATGTAAATCCCCATATATTCAATTCTACAACACTTTGAATATTATTTCACAGTGGAAAAATCAATTATACTCTCAAGATCAAGAATATTGTTCATATTTTTCTAACATGACTTTTTTTCAATGTCTGCAGAACAAAAGATTTACTTGTATCTTACTACACTGATAGATTTTTTCCTTTGAAAAAAATACTCAGAAAAAATTACTTAAAACAACATACATGCATGAATTCAGCATTAATACCTAGGTATAATGGTCTAAATAGTGCCTCAAGATGCCTAAAAATGTTCTTGTCAGAGGACAAAAACTTTTTTCTAGTTGTAGATCAACTATATGAAGAAGTACTTGTTCAAAGTAGAACTTGTAACGCATCCTGTCATCCAAATCAGGAATCAGAATATGATTTATTGTTTGACTTACTTTCTTCAGATAAACTAGATGAAATAAACACAATTACACCAAGTTTGATTTTACTTAGCAAATACTACACAGATTAAGACCCTGGATCACTGCCAAGTGTTTACACACATATGTGCAAAGACATTTAACTAAATCACAGGTGGAAAGTAGGAGTGGGCATGTTCTCTGATTTTATCAGTAGTTAATTTTACTTTCTTCTAAGTATTTGGAAAAGTCTCAACAGATAGAAGTCTCAACTTCAAAAGAAGAATGGTCCAGCACACATTTTCACCTTCCAGAAAAATGCTCTAAAGCCCAAGAGGTAAACTAGTCTGGGATGTAAAGGACATTTTCTTCATTCTCATTTGAGATGGGTGGCTACTCAACAGAGAGTGTTAAATTGACTAAGTTAAGAGTGTGCCTCTGAGTATAAAAGAGAGATTTATTTTGTGTTACATTTGCAGTCTTGTGTGCAGATGTAGATGTTACCTCTCTTCTCATCTCCTTCACCTGTCCTATGGCTGTCGAATGGACACCTAACATCCAGGGCATTCAGGATGCATTTTCTTTTGTGCGTGTAGTCTTGAAGATCCAGTTCTGAAACTAGTGTGATTCCAAGCTGCATGCTATTGTGACCATCTCACTTGGGATTGTGAATTTTACTATTATGATCAGGCTTAGTCAACTTTCTTTCCTGCTTGGCCTTGATTTTGATAATTTTCTGCAGCTCGTTGTCAATGAAAAACATCATTACAGCATGAATTTATGGATATGACAACCACACTGTGGTAAATCTGTCTATTGCTGATACTCCCTGCTCCAGAATAATTTTCAGCTTGGAATAATTTAAGAATTAAGCAGTAGTCCAAGAAACATTTCACAAGAAATATCTGGATTTTTAGGTTTCACTGGTAAATATGTACCACAAAAAGTTCATGCATTTGCAAGATCTTAATAAGTTCATAAACAGACATATAAAACCAGCTGGTATAGAAGGCATTTGGATTTAGTGATTGAATAGCAACCTAATAGTCCTGTCTTCCTAAAGTCAGATAGGGGGGAATAACAATTTGGTGAATGCTATTATTGAAAAATTTGTCTTGCTTTTTTTTTTTTCTAAAAAAGAGATCCGTTGCATCTAATTTTCTTCCTTTTAACATACTTCATATATTTGATCATTTACATGATGGTCTCCAATTACACATTTTGAACTTCATATACGTGTGTACTTTAGCAAAAGCATTTGCATTTTTTTTACTTTTTTAATATCTTTCTTTGAAGATATGCATTACCAGGAAAAGTTGAAGATATCAGAACTGATGGCAAATGGATCTGTGTATAGGTGTAGGATATATATTTACTCTATGTAAGCCATGTAAGGAGATTAAAATTAGGAATATAAACAGATACATACGTTCTATATACCTGTAAATATAAATGTTTATGATTCAGGATATTAGAAAAGTACACAAAAATGTACTAATTTTTTTATAAATGCAGGACAATAAAAGATTAGTTACCTTTTAAAGGATTTAAAATCTATGGGAAAAAAATATTAAACTCACGACTTAATCTGAGTTTGTTGATTGATACAATAAGTAGAATGCTGAAATTAAGTCTGTAGCCTTCCTCTTATCATCAAAAAGCAACTGGATGTAATAACTTTCAAACAGAAAAAGAAATTTAAGTGTCTGAGAATACATTCTCTCCTCTTTATAAAATGATGTGGATCTTTCCCTCACTAGAATGCCTTGTGGGTGGTTACTTCCAGATCATTCAATGCTGTGCTCACTGATTATTGAATAGGATGAGTCTTACTTTCCACATGTACAATTTCATCCCTAAATAATCACCTCTTCCATAAACTACTCCAAACTTTGTAGTCATTCTCAGCACAGAAAGCACATATCTCAAGTCATCCTGCCTTCAGCAATTAAAATAATGTAGGAGCAACTAGTTTGATATCTTTACTATATAACATTTACTTTGTAATTTATGTTCATGTTGGATAATGTCAAACAAATATGTCAGCATGGGAAAGAAATTATCTTCTGTTTTCTAAGAGTAGGATGTTATGCTGTGAGTGAATAAAAGATTAGCTGTTTGTTTTATGATTGCAGAAAATACATTAAAAAACTGGTAAGACTTTCTGTAAGTAGTAAAATGATAAAAAGTGCTTTGATTGATTTTTTAAGAAAGAAAAAGTGAGGATGCTGTGGTAGTACATTCCTAATTCTTTGCTATGATTGTCAGCTGTAGATCCAAATCATGCTGTAGACTAATGCTGAATACTGTCTGCTGATAGTTGAGATATTTATGGATATTTGATTATCAATGAAGTGATAATCAAATAAGTAAGTACCTGAAAATATTAATGGCTTTATAATTCCTAATTCTCGGGAAACACTTTGTTGTTAAATACAGTAGTTAAAAATGTCTAACTTTCAGAATCACCAGCTTGAACCATCCTAGCAAAGGATTGATAATCCCTTATTCTGTTAATGCTGCCTCTTTTGTAAGTACCATCCTGATCCAGGGAGGTCTGGAAGTTGTTGGGCTACTTAAGTGTGAATGGTATGTGTAATTAGCCAAATTTTTAGCCAATTAGCTTATCTGAGTATGGAGTGTAATTAGCAATGTCAGAAACAATAATAACTAAAATCTCCAATGCCCAGACACCAATCAGAGTAGTATGTTCACCTGTGTCCTTTTAAGAAGCCAGATTTATATAGTGAGATCTCCCTGTTCCCTAGAAGTTGCTGTGAGAAAAAATTACATTAACAGTTTAGAAAACCCATCCTCTGCTCTGATATAAACTAAATTAATGTGCAATGACTGGTGCAATAACTGTACCTCACTGTTCTGGAGATGCACCCGAAAAGCATGGAATTCTATACCCCTCTTCTGGCTCTGACTACACTGTGTTCAGGGATGAGCTTTCTGTATCAAAAAAATACAAGCACTTGATGAGAAAACTTGTAATTTGAACTCTTTTTGACAAAAAAAAAACCCAGGAAGAACAAATTCAGCCATTGCTGCTTGTCTCAATCTATCTCAGGATCAGCCAGTTCTAATACTGTACCATAGTACATTGTACATGAATGATGACATTGAAGAGTCCTAGCTGCAAGAGAAAAAAATAGGTAAAGCTATGTTAAAAATATGTGTTTTACAGATTAAAGAGCATTTCAGTGCTGAAGTGGGAAAATAGATTACTGACTAGAATACAATTGAGACACATAATTTGAGAAATATCAGTGAGCTCATTCAATTCAGTTCAGTTCGTCCTTGAAGTCAGTGGGCTTTAATATCACAGAACAATACAATAGATTTTGAGTTTTCTGGATTGGTCTCACTTGAATCACATTGTTAACTAATGTAATTGTTTAAAAAGAGAATGGAAATGTGGTTTTAACAGATCAAGAACACGATGAGGTGCTGATACAATATAGATTAAAAGATACTGATCATTGTTCAAATACGAAACTGAATCCACTATCTGACCATGTTAAACGTTGGTAGTGTGGAGTATGTAATCAAGAGATGCAAGAGGTGCCAAAATGAGCAAGCAGATGAAATAGATTACATAGATGAATGTTAGAAACAAAAGCTAGCAAATGAGCTGTGGGAACAGATGGAGTGTGAATCACTGCTATAAGGACTCAAATTCTGGGTAAACATGAGTAGAAATAAAAAAAATAATTTTCAAATAAAATTTTACAGCTTGTAAAAGAAAGTACAAAAAGCCAAGGAAGACAATACAGGAAAACAGAGGAACAAGAAAGTGTTGGACAAGTGTATAGTGACTAGTAGAGCACAATATACAACAAGGATGAAAAGAGTTTTCAGTTTCTTACTAAAATCTGAGCAGGCCCCTGAAGTGCTTTTGGCAGCCTGAACAAGTTTTAGGAATGTTTGTTTTAGCTACCTGTAACACAGGAATGTGTAGCTGTGAACTAATGGTAATATGAAGGGTCTATGCCTAGGATAAATATAAACTTCATAATTACAGAAAGACATTGAGAAAAAATATGCTAGTATATGTTAGGGTTTTTCAATTGTTACTGATATTAAATTTATCAAAACTTATACTCTAGAATTTCAATCATTGAGTAAGTACTTTTAACAGGCTGGTCTATGTTCTACAGTTTAAAATGCAAATGGATTCTGACATGATGGGACTCAATGAATTTTACTACAAATACATGAAATTCAATGATAAATCACACATGGTGAACAACAACTACCATCTGCCAGAAATTATGGGCAAAAAATTAGTTACTGAATTATTAATATGGTGCTATAAATCCAGAAATGGTTTGCTGATAGTTTGCTTTCTAGGTGTTTCATACAGCATCCTGTAAAGCATGTTGCAAATCACGGCCTGTATTAAAAACTGCTTAGGCCCTAAGCAATGGTGGGTTTCTTAGAGGAAAAACTCCAACCATATAAGACAAGCAGTCAAAGAACCACAACAAATGTATGCCAAATTTTTGTGGGGCTCTAAAGAATCTCTGACATGGCTTGTAATGAGAGAGGTATCAGCTCTGCCATCCTTACAGGAAACAACCTCTCTAAGACTTACACAAAACAGTGCCAGGAAAGTCTTCTTAGAATCTTTTTCTTCTGTTAAGACTTTTTTGAAAGTACTGATAGGCTATAATAGAGGCTTACATGGTTTTTGGATAGTAATGATTGGTTTCTCAAAAGTACTTAAGAGGAAAGGATGAGACAGATGGGTAATTAAACCTCAAGTGATTTTTTTATTTCTGGGTATATAAAGAAGTCTACATAGCCTTTAATGTTTTTTTATGTTATTAACTCTCTTACATAACTTTGTCTATTCTTTGAGGTAGTTTGGTTTCGTTTCAGACTTTATAATAAAATAATGGCAATATCATATATATATTCAGATAATTTTCCAGCAAGGCTGTGTGAAATGCAAAACCTCCTGGATTAAGGTTAGATCCACATTCAGATTACAGATATGTTTTCAACACAAATCTTTAGTTTGCTATGACTGATGCCTTCCTTTTTCTTGTAACTGGTCATTTTCGAAAGTTTTACTCTCCTCATTACTCATTTTGTTCTATCTTTTCTCCAGTCTTCAGGATTAGGATTTATCAAGCAGAAGTGCATTGTATTTTCTTAAATACAAGTATCTCTTTCCAGATCGCTTGCCATATGTTGTTTATCTAATTTTGCATTTGTGGATTTATATGTGTGTATATTTCACGTGTTGTGATTCAATTGTGGTTAAAAAATTTAATCAAAATTGCCTTTTTACTGCTGCCTAGATCAATAAAGAAAATATCAAATAATCTCAATTCCAATACACTAACTCCAGGAATAATGGTTCATTTCCTGTCTTAGAAATCTCACAGGAATTCTAGCATGAGGCAGGTTTTATTTCTGACTGATATTTTCCTTTGATTGATATTAATTAACCATGTAGCAATATAAGATGTCTGGGTTTGGTTTTTTTTATTATATCTATAGCAAAAAGTATGAACTAAACTAAACTTACCATCCTAGCCTTTACTCTGAAAGTCAGTGGCATAACTGATTATAAGTTACGTTGAAAAGACAAAGAGATAGGTCCTGACGACTTTTTAAAATAGTGTCATATTCATTTAAATAGGCCATATTCAATGTAAAGAGATCGTAAAACATATTAAAATGATGATTAAAATTTAATTGAAAGCTTGAGACATCAGTTTCAGAACTATTGAAACAAGTGACTGGAAACAGAATAATTTCATGGAATATGCTGATGATATAAAAAAATCCAGACCAGTAAAAGAGTGGGGTATTTGGAAATATAAGTCATTGTTACTGGCCTAGAAACAGTCAAAACCACATTGTGTTGGAAGAGAGGGAAAATGTTTTACTTACTGAAAAAGGCCAGTGGACATACAAGTTTTGCTTATAGCTGTCCATGTGTACCATACAGATACTAAAATTGCAAGAAAATAGAAACTGATAAGCCAAAGGCCAATGAAACTATTTTTTTAATGAAAGACAATCAATGAATAATCACATCTAAGCAATCATCTCAAAAATACTCACAAAGAATGTGAAAAAGCAGACCATGTGAGACTATCAAAAGCATAAAAAATAACTGTAGGAAAACATAACAGCACAATAAAATTGATATGTTCAAATAAGTTTTAGGACATCCTGCTGACAAAAAGGGCTACCTTCAGAGAGGAAAATTACGCTTTCAGAAAATGAGTAGAAAAGACGACCTTTTTCATGGATACAAAAGTCTCCTTTCAGCTAGTAGTAGCTTCTTAAATGAAGCAACTGATATTTTATATCTTTGCGTTAAATAATCTGATATTCATTATTTAAATATATGGAGAGAACAGAGAAAGATGAGCTAAAATATAGCCCTTCTGCATTTCATTAAAGGAGAAACATTAAAAGGATTCTCAGGATATTTTTCTGATAAGTAAAACTGTACCTAAATATCAAAAGATATTCCCACTCATTATTTTAAAAAATATAACATTTCTTTTCAATTTTCATTGCAAATCTGAAATGGAAAGTAAGTTCTGTACCGCAGCTGGCTTAGATTTTTTACTTATTCTACAGAAGAAGATAAAATAGTTTCTTCTTTTCTGAATCTAAAACTTTCTCCCTTCTTTATCACCCCTATGTATAAAGACCCCCTGAGAAATAAAATAAAGGCAGCTGGAGGCCAGACTTTTCTGAATATGATTCATTCTGAGGAAAAAATGAACATATTTTAAACAGCATTTTTAAACAGGAAGGAGAATCTGTTCTTCTAGGGTATTCCTTGTGTTCATTTGGATTTTAGAGTTTCAGACAAAAAACCATCAGTGACTGAGAAATATTTAAAACACAGTAGGTAGAACTGGGCAAATTTTAGATCCTATTTATCCAAAAGTGTCTCAGAGTGCAGTGAGTAGACAATTTCCTAAATTAAGGTTAATTGTTTTGCTTAAAAAGCAGCAAGATATTTGAATATTTTTCAGTGTTGTGATTTCTTGGCACTGTTAAAAAAAAAAAAGGAAAAATTTCTTCTACTATATTCAAGTTTTATCCCCAGTTTCAGTTTAGGGTAAAAATTGTATTTTCCTATTTGAGAAAGACATATACACGATGAAAAAAAATCTGGTTTCATCTACAGCAATACAAATCCTTAATTTTTCTACTTAATTTCAGCATTGCACTTTACTTATTTTTTGCCTTAATATTATTTTGATGCCCCATACTGTTATCATATTTTTGGATGATACATATGTGTGAAAAAATGTGGAAAAAATTCCAGCATACTTTTCTTTCCATGCATGATAGAGATTTTTGTCACCTATCATACATGCTGTAGACACATTGTGCACAGAGTAGTCTTGGACTGAGTATGAATGAAAGAGCAAAGAAATTTTTAGATTGACTCTTTTACTTCTTTATCCTTCTCCTTATTATTAAAAAAAATTTCATCATTTTTTAAAACTCCACAGCTGCAGTTCAAAACTGCTTAAACTCCCATTTAATCTCTTAAGCAAATAGCTAAGTCTTAAAAATAGCTTTTAAATAGGGACATTGGGAGACACTATGTTAAGTTCATCATGCAAAAAAGATTGGTGATCTCATGGAGAAGAATGCATGAGACCCTCTCTGAAACACATTTTCAGCTTTATTCTCTATCCTTTTCTACCTCTGTTATTTACATTCCTTAATAAGAACAAAGTTTGGGTTTTTTTTTTTCTCATCTACAGACCTAGACAAAATTATTTTAAGTATTCCAGCTCTTAAATTTCAGTGAATTTGAGTTAGAACAGAAACTGCATTGTTGCAGTATCAGTGAGCAAAATAAGTATTAAACCAAAATATTCTTCAGATTAGATGAGGATGAAAACTTTTATTAAAATGGCTGTTAAGTGGTACACACAAAATTACCAAGAAAGTATGTTTTAATTCACAGATGGAGAGAATAATTTTTCTATGTATGTGTGCCATAATTACAGGAATTATGCAACATTCTTAGAATTAGTTTGTTTCAACTTTATAGGGAAGTACTGACCTATTCTAAAAGAGTTCTTTTTCAAGTCTAGTTTCCAAGTCTAGATTTTTCTTTTAAAATTCATTGTAAAGCCACCATCATAGATCAAACCATTTTCCAGGATATAGACAAGACATAGGGATTCATCTCACCTTACCTGACATTCTTAGAAACTGAGCATCAAAATCTCTCCAATTACCCTACATCCCTCTAGAACACCATGGAGAGAAATATATTCTTCAAGAGTGATTTAACTCATCTACCCGAAGTCACACTGTGATGGAAAGTGTCCATCTCTCTCTGTGCACTATAAAAGGAGTTTTGTAGTTATCCTACAGTTTGGCATGCTGTACACTGTAGACTTCTGAAGCAAAAAGAAATCATCTTCTCTCATTTTGTTTCCTTAAAATTTGCTTATGAGTGGAATTCAGCACGTTTTCTTTTGTAGTGCAAGATTCCCTATAGCCTAAGAACTAAAGATATATATTCATTATATAGTCATTACAATATAATAACAATAATAATATTATATAAGATTATATAAGTGGCATCTATTGGATGATTAACTGAAAGTGGCAGCTTACTGGGTAATAACAATCTCTTCTTACACGTGAACCGCCCTGGATTTGAGAACATGTATTTCATTGCTGATCATCTGAATTTGTAGATTCCTAAATTCAAATTCTTTGGGTAGTGGTTAAATCTTAAACTCAGAATAATGTGCAAATATAAACATACATGGGCAGAAGAGGAAGCAGTAAATATGTACTACATTTCCTTAATTTTGCTGGAAAGGGTTGAGGAAATAAAAGTTTGTCTGCTCAGGCAGTGTAATAATCTATAGAAATTTCAAATGTAATAATACTAAAAGTATTCTTTGTTAAAGACAAAAAAATTATTTCACTTAAAACAAGAAACGGAAAAATTAACATTAGAATAAGTAGAACAGTGTAATTAACTAGATTTTCATTTGATCAAAACTGCTAAAATACTCAGCACATCTACCTTTGCATTGGTCCTCTTTGTGAGAGAGACTATTTCATCAAGTTTTGGTTGCTTCTGGAAAAGTGCTTTAATTTATTCCAGTTACAAATCTATCTCTTGTTTTTTAACCAGAGCTTGGTGTGATTAAAATTTACCTTCAGAGACACCTACAAAACAAGGAGAAGCAGTCAAAGTGTGCAGACCTGGAAGAGGCACCAGGAGGTCCAGTGGTCCACTCACAATTATAAACCCGGGAATAATAGGATAAATCTCATATGCCCAATTTGTTCCTGAAAATTTACTATAATGGAAATTTCCCTTTTTTCCCCAAGTCAGTGTGTCCAAGAGCTACTTATCTTTTGCTTTCAGAAGTTCAGTGTAAATCTCTATTGCTTTGTTTTCTTGTCTTGGGATGGTTTCTGCTTTTTTCACGGTTCTGTTATTTACTCTTGTGCAGTTCCCAGTCTATCCCGTATAGGTGTTTTTCCTGTATACAATGGACTTCCTTGTCTTTCTCTATCTATAGAATATTCCTACAACATTAGGAGAAATTTTTTATTTTCTGTTACCAACCAGACTGAATGCTTTTTATCCAAATATTTATTTTGTGTATAATCTTAATTTAATTATAACCCTGTTCCCTCTAAGACTTGCAGCTTTCTATAGTTTGTGTAGTCTGCAAATAGAAAAGCAACCCCTATTTTAGGCATCAATAACATTAACATAATTTTAAATAACATTAGACTATTCCAGAAAAGATCCTTCAGTGTCTCTTCATTGTTTTTTTGTCTTTTTTATTATCACTTCATGTAGCTCATTTAGTGTGGGGTATGTGATTTAACTCCAGAGAGTTAAAAATTAGATTTACCCTCACAAGTAATTTAGGATCTATTCTAAGCATTGAAGGAAAATCAATGTGCCCAGATGCTTAAAATTCATCCTCTTATGAGATATCTTTGACCCTGGGAATCTTTACCCATGCACAGGGAACATTTTCTTTTTTGACCTTTGCCCAGTATTCTCTGTTGGTGACCAGTCTTCATTGATTTGGTAGTTTCTTTCAGAACTGTCTTTCACAAAGAGACAAAACCTCCCTAAAATAAAGAAATTTTATATTAAGAAGACAAAAAAACCCCACCCCAAAACCAAAAAAAAACTTGTCTGTTTTCAGCAAAGCAAGAGAATTACAGAATAAAAACCATAAGAGTAAGCAAAAATTAAGATATAAAGTGACTCAGAGTATTCTGGAATAATATTTCCAACTATTTCAGCAAATGTTTCATTATTTCCCTACTCACACAAAGATAATTTATTCAAAAAAAAAAAAAAAAAAAAAGCAGTAAAAGTTCAATAAATTGAAAATCTGTAGGTATTACCTCAGCACATATACATTCTTTGTTAATGATATTTTTTTTTTCCTATGGACACCTTGGAGCACTTTATAGAGAACATCCTCCAAAACTCAATTCCATATATTTGTTAAAAACAGAAAGCATATTATTATAATTGTCTATGAGATAATAGAAACTGTTTCAGAAATTTTTGCCATTGTAATTTTGAAAATCTTGCTGCTATTCAATATCTGTCAGTAACTCTGTCAATTTACGGAACAAATATTCAAATATTCAAATATTTCCTGTCATTAGCTTTTTGAATTGCAATAGTATTTTTCTTTCCAATGAATTCATATCATCATTAAAACATCAAAGACATAATTTAAAATTATCACTTTTTATTCAAGTTTAAGCTAACTTTTTAAAACAACTTCTTTTCACTTATCAGACACCAGCCAGTAAGAACAATTCTTTTAGGTTTATAGGTGGTTTCCTTATGAAGAGTGTACAAAAATAATTTTACTCACATGTATTTCCTCAGTTTTCTAATTCAGGTTTTTGATTTAGGATTTGGAGTTGTTATATGATGATATGCTAGCATAGATTCAGCTTCTCAGATTAATTAAACAACTTTTAGAGAAATTTATATTGTGCACTGATTTCCTAATCTGCTTAAAATTATTGGGGAGCTGAAGACAATGAAAAATTGTGTAATGAAAAACATTATAATTTAATTAACACATATTGAGACTTTTTTAATATTAAAGGCTTATTGTCTTGAATTCTCTAATCAAATTTATGTCAAAGACTAATATTCCACAAATTTCAAGGCATTCCATTTATTTGATGATACTTTTGAAAAACCTGCTTTGCAAATTAATGTCCTTGATGAGGATTGCAAGAAGCCTTGTCCTAATATAACCTGAATTATCATAATTTATTATTCACAGCCTGCTGTCCAAGATTATCCCATCAACTTCTTAAAGCTAGTTAGGAGCTGACAGACCTGTGAATATGTTAGTTAATATATAGCAGTATATATGATGACACTATTTATTTATGTGTTCCAAATTCTTTTAGGTTTAAAACCTGTTATTTTCTGGTATTTGCTTGGAATAAATTTATCTTATTTTATATGCTACTGTAAATCTTTTGCTTACATTTTTTTTTTTGTTGGTATAAAATAATTGATCGATTCACATGACTTTACACACAGTCATGAGGGTACTTGATAGAACAAAAAAATAGACAAGTACTCTGTGGGAAAAAAAAACTTTTCATGCTTTAAATATATGAAAATGTGCAGATACAAGCTTATAAGACTTGCTATATTTTAACCAAGTTCTGTGATGAAACCTTAAAATCTATTTTTTCTCCTTTTCAGACTGGATTATGGAACATTAAAGCTCAAAGCTATTGTGCTTAAAACCCTGATAAGTAGATATTAATGTTCTCATTCAAAATTCAAAGAAAGAGTACCAGTTTCCAGGAAAACACTTCATCCATATAAACCAAATAAAATACTTTTTCAAAGAAGAAAGCAGAAATATGTGCAGAAAAAAAAAAATGCTCTTCTCCAGAATAGCTTTTGGGAAAAAAGAAGAAAGATTGTTATGTGGAGCTGGACAACAGGAAAAGAAGCTAGGAAGGGATGGTGTTGTCACTAAAACCCAGTGAGAACCTTCAGGAGAACCTTTCACTAGCTGGGCAGCAGCCATCATGTAGCACACACAGATGTATAAGCTATGGCCTGGACCGTGTGGATGGTTGCTAATAACCAGCTCACAAAACAAACACAATAGAGAAAATAGTGAATCAAATCAACTTAAGATTTCAGATGTATGAATTCTAAAGCAAAAAGTCATGAAAACACAGGAACAAATTTTAGTACATGATTATATATTTAACATATTTCTTCACTTAGTTGCACCTGATTCATTCATGTGACCCATTGATATGGAAGGCATCTGTTTTTTCATGCAGAATGAAACCAGGGAAAAAATTCCAAAGAGGTCTCTTTTTTTTTGCATGGTAAGGAAGGGGGATGTGTTCTGATTTACTGAGTATCTGAGGGTTGCAGCTAAAAAGAAGAAATTAAATCATGAGCCATGTCTTTTTGCACATAACAAAATTTTAATTTGGGGTAAATTATTTTCTGAAAGGTTAGTAGAAACTAAAGCATGGGACTTGGTGACAGAAAGAGAGTACAACTACATGGTTATCTATAAAGAAAGAATAGAGGAATAAATAGACACCAAAAAATATTTTAGAAAATGTGGGTAGAGACTATTGATATAGGACATGGAAAAGCATACATCCTTTTTGTCTGTGACTCCAGCAGTTATTAGTTGGCAACAATTAACTAAATTAACTAAAGTTCCCTGAATCAAGTCTCGTTTGCCCATTGCAGTACTTGGTGAGTGTTCCCCCTTTTTCTCATCTCAACTCATGAGTTTTTCATCTCCTTTTGTCCCCCTGTCCTGCTGAGGAGAGGAGAGAGAGAACGGCTCAGTGGGTGCCTGGCAGCCAGCCAAGGTTGTCCCACCACTCTTGTATGGAACATTGCTCCAAAGACACAACTGCTTTATTTTTACATTAAGGTCAGAAGCCAAATGAACTTGGAAATTGTTTTTCTGAACAAATTATGACTTCCTGGACACTGCCAGTTTCAGTGGTGGTCAATGCTATATCATCAAGACAATGAAATATGTTATTAAAATAGCAACATAAGTACTTACATTTTATAAGGGAAGTTGCCATACAGAAACTCAATTTCAGTTGTATCAAAGCGTAGAAGGGGAAAAAAATTGTATTGTCTTTCAACCATGAGACGTCATATTTCCATGCAATATGAACAGGCTTTTCCTTCCAATTTACACTTCTGAAGATATGTGTGAATTGTAAAGTAGATGTTATTTTCAGAATTTTTCCACTAAAGAGAACTTAAGAGGAAAAATGTACACTTATGTGGCACATTTAGCAAATCAGTTAAAGTATATAAATAATATTTAAAAGGGATAATATATTTTCCAAGGTGAAGAGGGAAAAAGATTCCAAATCGAGTCAGCTTTAATTTATTTTTCTTTAATGTGATACCATCTTGAACAAAAATGAAGATTTTTTTCCTTGAATAGACGGTGATACATAACAATATTTATATATATAAAAGCCTCTTTTTGAATGTGTGTGCATGTTTCAATAACTTAGAATATATAAAAGCATAACTGAGCAGCAAAATTAAATGGAGATTTTAATAATCTTAAACTTTCCATGCCAGGTGAATGACTAATTCTGTTAAAATTACCTTGTGGCCTTTCTGCTAAAACATACAAACAAAAAAATCTTTGTGATTTAAAGACTGAATCTTCTCCTAACTACTAATATTTGCGGAATGAGGTGTAATGTTCAGACTGTGAATAAATGTCAAGATATTCTAGTTAACTTATATCTTTTGTGTTAATAAATCCCAGAGATCAGCCATACTCAAGTTTGAAAGAGAGGTCATGAATGGAGAGCTCTGAGGACAACCAGTAATCAACACATATTTTCACTGGTCTAGATCCTCAATTGGTACAAATCAATACAATTACTGTGAAGAAAATGGGCTCATTATTGATTTACTTCTTTTGTGAAAATAAGCACAGCACTTGGCTCAGCTTCCTGTCTGAAGGAGAACTTTGCTTGGCACAAGAAGAAAATAAGAACTAAAATTGTCCAAGAACAAAAAAGAATTAAAACTGTCCAAGAACAGGTGTTTCATTAATGTTGGCTTTTCTGTATCTTTTCTAATGTTGGAAAGATTAAAGCATATTTATTAGGGAAACAGTGTTATTCTAAGTTTTCACAGTGTAATTCTGCACAGTATCACTTTTATTTGGAAATAGTATTAAGTTTTTTCAAAGACTCTTTAAAATTATGCATATTAATTAAATAAAGTTAGGAAAACCTTGTTAACATATTTTCAACAGGAAATTAGAATTTTCTGACATTTTCCATTGAAAATCAATGCTTCTGTACAGTCAATAAGGCACGTGTAAGAAGCAGATGCAGAATTGGTGCATAGATTGCTTACTGATAGGGAGAATGTCCAGATCTGAAGTCAACCTCACCTTTAGAGCTCTTCTACCTATATGCAACAGATAAACAGGAGATATCTGCTGATAGGGTAAGCGTCTCAGAAAATTCCGATCTGATATCATCTAAAATAAAAATGGCAGAGCTTCCCATTGGCTGTGGCACGTGCATGGTAAACTCCAAAGATGTAAAGGCAACAAAAAATCTTTTCATCAGTCAGGAAAGACAAAGGATTTTTTCCACATTTTTCAACAAGATATGTTCCTAGTTTATTCTACATAGAAATGTTGACAAAGAGGGAGGTGCCGTGTGTAATCAACAGAAAAGTAATTAATGCCTCAGATAAGGGAGAAAAGTCCACGTATGTGAAATAAAAGAAAATAAAAGTTTTATACACTTCCAAATATTTTAGTATAGTTTCCATCTTTCTCTCATCTAGGTAAAATCAAAATATTTGACCAATAAATGTTTCAATGTTTGGCTTAAATCCTATAATTATATTGGGAAAACTCTTCAATGTTGTGCAAACACGTTTCCATTGTTTCTGCATTGGATGCTGTGAAAGTGGAACGCAGGACACGGAGGCAAGAGGTCTGCAGTGAAAAGCTGCTCCCCCAAAAGGGGAGCTAGCTTGTTTATTTTTTTCATTTTTATCCATTTGTGGGTCTGGTTGTGGATTGGCTTCTGGGGTTACCATCTCTTCACCCCACTGGCCAGACCAGCTGTCAACTAACATTTTCAGGCTAGAAATATTTAAACAAAGGACAGTGAACAAAAACAAGAAGGGTTGTTCTCTCAAAGTGTGAGAAAGTGAAAAACTGCTTCTAATACTGTACAGAAGCTAAAGAACTGACCATTTTATGAACAAGTAGAAGGTTTAAAAAACTCAGAAAAAAACAAAGCAACAGTATGCTGCTTATGTGCAAAGCCAAGTCTAGTAAGTGTCAGGATTAGAGGCAGCTGGATTTAGGGAGGTGATATTTAAAAGATCAAATTTAGGTTTTGTTGCAGTGTGTTCAGTCATTTTTTTCTAAGACTCTATTGTATAGGTTCGTTCCTATGTGCCCCTATTGTTCTGTTATCAGTGGTTCATCCCTGAGTCCTCTCCCCTCTATCATTATTGCATCCTCTGCCTCTCCTCCCCTGAGTCCTGCCTGTCATCCTCAGGCACTCCCAAGGCTCTGGAAGGTTCCAGAACACTCGGTTGGTGATTGGGCAGAGACAGAGTAGGTTCCTCCCAACCATCCTCTGAATGGTTCTTGTGGTTGTCACTCTTCCCAGTTGTTCCCCATTGGTTGTCTGCCTGTTACCACCCTTTGTATAAATTGCTGCATCTCCCTGTTTCCGGGGCTGAGTTGGAGCTGTTATTTCAGCTTTGAGGAGGTGTTCAAGCTGTGAGGTGGAATAAAGTTCTGGATCAGCCCTCCACCTGAGTCTGACACTCATTACCCCACCTCTCATCGCCCGTGCCTCACCCGTGCCCGGGCAGCCCTGTGTCCCTGTGCGGTGTCCGAGGGGCAGCCCCGTGTCCCTGTGCGGTGTCCGAGGGGCAGCCCCTTTCCCTGTGCGGTGTCCGAGGGGCAGCCCCGTGTCCCTGTGCGGTGTCCGAGGGGCAGCCCCGTGTCCCTGTGCGGTGTCCGAGGGGCAGCTGCTGGTCAGCCCTGGGCGTGCGCTGCCGTGAGCTCCATGGGATCCCAGGCCTTTGGGAAGGCACCGCAACGAGGTTTTCTTTGCATTGAGAGAAAAAAGGAATTAACTTACAGAGCTAATGTTTTTACACCAATGGGTAAATTGATTGTGTGACAGTTACATCTGACAGCTTTATATGTAGTCTTTATGAGAGGGGATTATTTAAAATGAATTACTGCATTCAATTTATTTTTCTTGCTTGATAAGAGATTTTCATTTTAGTTCATCCTATAGGCATGAATGAAGGCATGTTCAAACTACTATCTAGTGCTTATTGGATTTTAAGAACATATAAGTTTACACAGGAAGCAGAATATGAGAAGAAAATCTTTATGTCTTTATTTTATATTAGTGTTGGGGTTTCTGAAAAAGGGAATTGTCTTCCCCAATTAAGGTTTCTTCAAAAAGTGAAAAGTTTCTAAAAGTACTTGGTACTTGATGAATTGACATTTTCAGACAAAAAACATTTTGTCCAGTTCTACTTAGTGTGCTGCTTCATTAAACAGATTTCCTGGTTCAAGTTGCAGCACACTCTGTGAAATTCCTTATGTTCCACTTTTTTTAGTCAGTGGAGAGTGGAATATCAATTACGATTATAATTTATTGTTATATCATCTTCAAAGACACTCTGTCCTTTCTTGAGAGCTGTTACAATTTGGTTCCTCCAAGGCAAAAAATACCAAACTAGAATTTTTCGTCAGCTGTCAGAAAATGATTTAATGTGAAGAATCAAGTGAGTAAGCCTGTTCACAAGACCACTCAGTCAGAACCACTTCACATCTGATAAGAAAGCTTTTCAAAGGAAAAAAAAAGTATCTATGTAAAGCCCTGAAAAAATGACAAGATTCAGGCTGTTGACTGTGATTACACTTACTGTTATCAATAGCTTTTTCTGGAGATATTTCCACTCTCACCAGTTTGCCACAAATAGTAGAAGAAAGTTTATGCCTTCTAAGATGCCTTATTTACAATGGTGATTCATGAGACCCTTGCCCAGGAGCTCTAAAAAGACAACACAGTGTTCTTTAACCTGGAAAAGGACTCTGGAGGCCATCTGGCCCAAAATGTTGCTAAAATCAGGGCAAACTCCAAAGCAGATTCAACACAAAGATATAAAAGTCAGTAATGAGAGTCACTGTTTCAAGGATCTCCATCTGAAACTGTTTTAGTATACAACTTCATTTTTATCAATACACATATTCAAAGTTCAAGTGTAAACCCGAAGACATAAATGTATAACACATATAATCAGAATATTCCTCATTGCTCTCAGAGTTTAATTACCAGTTACGAGCTGATTGCCTTTTCAGAAATTGTTGCTAGTTGAAAGTTAATTGGTAATGGATTTTAGAGCAACTGGGAGAACCAACAGTTTGCTTTATCAATATGAGTGTATTTTGTTACAAGACATCATACAATTACTTGAACTATCAGGGGAAGAACTGCAGAGACAGTGATGATTCACCAAATCCAAGCTCTAGGGCAGAACACAATCCAGACTGAAAAAAGCAAAAGCAGGGCCATTTGTTGCTTTAATAATTTCATAAAGACATTTGATTCCACATGGTAGAATGATCACAAGCTAGAAACTGCCAGTTGTGCTAAAAACCATGTATGAGCAGTTAGACAGAACACTGCTGGTCAACAACAACCTGAAGATTGATTCAAGCTGATGAGCAGTGTGTGGCCTATTCCACTCCGTATCCCCCAGCAGCTAGCACTGAGCCTGAGCAATAAAGCTGTGATAACTGTAAGCTTTATGCCACAAGCCAAGAACAAATAATTATAGTAACGATCCTAAAACCATAGTTGCTGGAAGAAACAAAACATCTGGTTCTTACTCTTAGAACCCCACAAAATAAGACACATACTCTAGGAAAAAACCTGAGGTGATATGATGAAGCAGGTCATGAAGCTGAATTCTGCCCTACCTAACAACATAATAAAGAATTAGAGAGAAAGTCATATTTGTTCTTGTGATTTTCAGACCCTGACACAAAGAAATGAAAAAACCCAACCTACATGATTCAGATAACGTTTTAGCAGTGGTTCTATGGTGATTTCTTTGAGGTATACGCTCACAAATATGACTAACTGATTTTTTTTTCCTCACTGTCTGGAAACACTGGGAAAATTCTAAAGCCAGATCAGAACCTGTCTGTGAAAACTTTTGCTAGAGGATTCACTTCCTTTTGGTGTTGTGAATCTGTTAATTTCATTTCATAACCTCTTATTGTTTTGGAAAATATGACAAGTTGACAATCTCTATATGCTCTCTTTTACTTCTTTTACAACCTACTGTGATGGTTTTGAAGGCTACAACTCAGAATTTTCATCTATTGTTTTATCAGGTGCAGTAAAAACACTGAAAAAAACGAGCTGACTCTACCCTTACTGCAGAGAAAAAAAAAAAAGCTGTGATCAAAATAGCAAATACATTTAGACTCAGATGCATTGCTTAATTTAAAAAATAAATTTATTTTGTGTCTCAGAAAATACAGTAGGGAAGAGAAAGGAGGAAGGCAATGCTCTAAAAAAATCACTAAACAATTTTTTAAAGAATTCATGCAGCAGCTTCAAAATGCATATGCTTTTTAGCCTAATTAAGCATATGCTTTAGCAATTATTGATTTGATGTGCTCACTCGAGGGCTCAGAATGCAGAAAGTATTTGGTGACACTGGGAAATACTTTGCTATGCAATTTTAAGAAAACTCTGGAGGCAGCAGAGTAGAGTTTATCTTACTAATGTTGTTTATAAAAGCAGATTCTTTTCTTTCAGATCTACCAAGGGAAAGACTCAGATCTAGACACATGAGACTATATGTGCAGAGTATGGACAGATGGAAAGAATGATATATAATACCTAACCCATTCCCTAAACTCTCCGTAAATTATCACATACTCAATGAGAGTTGAATAAATTGACTTAAAATCAAATAACTTTAGTCAAATACCAGCTATTTTTGCATCAAATTTAAGATTCAGTTCCCTTTCAATTTCTCCGTTAGGTGTGTAATAAGATAGTTTTGGCCTTCCCAGGATCCGTTGGTTTTTGATCTTTCTGGCTTGATGAAACATTTTCTTTATCATTGCTAAAGAAAATTTGCAGAGGAACAGATGTTCCAACCATCATTCTGTGAAGGGTGCATTGAAGAGGTGTCATTTTCTTCACAGACTTCTGAACTGAACCCATTTTAAATGGTTTTTTTTCCTAAATGAATTGATTATTGCTACAGTTTGACATGCACAAATAATTTAAGAACACTGCATATTGCATGCACCAAGACAGCCCAGTCCATTACTGTATGAAAGCACTTAAAAATATATAATTTTTCAGTGGTTAAGTTTCCTATGTTTTCCATTATATAAGGTATCAGTAACAGTATTGATCTTGAAGATGGTATTTTTGTTAATTTAATTTTAATGTGACAGTACTAAGAACAGAAGTTTTTCCTAGACCCAGAAATAGCATGTTTACTTCACTTGTGTAATTTATATGCTAATAATGTGCAGTCTTAGATTCCTTGAGATATTGTTTTACTGCTTATAAATTTGTTCCTGTGATACCGTCTGGCACAGCAATTTCATGTCAGCTATTATCTGTGGAAACAGATTAAAACATCCCTGAAGCTTTTTTTCTTTATTTGAAGAGAATTTTCAATACTCTAAAAGCATTCAGAGAAGGGGAGGGAACAGAAAGAAACATATTTTCCAGTTCAAGCATACTCTGGCTCTTTATTATGGACACAATATAAAAAATAGTACAGCCTTCATCAGTATTGTTTGACAAAAATTTACCACTCTCGATGAACATGGATTTTCGAGGCAATGAGCAGGGAGTAACATCACTACTGTCATCAGTTTATCAAAAAGTGTATTTGACAGAAAGGTAATAGAAAAAGTTAAAATTCATAGCCAGAAGAGATAGGAATTGAATTTTTTAGGTAACACCTTAAAACAGCTGTATTCTGATAAGCACTGGCTTAAATGTGTAAGTGCTATTTATATTTGTAATACAAATATTGAGGAAAAATTATATTTTAGTGAACATCAGGCTTTTTCGTATTTCTTCTCTGGTTTCAGAATAGCTGAATGTAGAGGTCTGTAAGTAAATTGCTTCATGGAAAAGTAGGGCTTTAAATTGGCATTTTGAATAATGGGCTGTCTCCTTTTGGATTCTTTAAGGGCATAGACCTCCCAGACAATATGCAGACTCTGGAGTGGAAACATGAGATTTCAAAAGGCAATTAAAAAATATATGTTATGGAAGGTCATAAAGATATTAGAGTCACTGAAGATTTCAAAAGAAGCATCTGAAGAAAGCAGGAAAGCTGAGAAGGAAAATGAAAGAGAGGATGAGAGACTTAGGAGGGGTGAGGTCTGACTGGTAGTAGGTGAAAGATAACTTCAAAGTAGTTTAAGGGAGGATTAGCTTTTCTAGGTGAATGTGAGTAAAACCCCTGAGTCCAAAACTTACATCAAGTGAGTTTTAAGACAACAAGAAGCTAAAATGTATCATTAAATTCCAGCAGTGAAATTGTTGTCTTTTTCCTTACTTGATAAAGGGACTGAACAGAGATTGACTCATGTATTAGATGAAACAGAAGTTGATTAATTGTCTAAGAAGGGGAATAATACTTAGGATTTCAAGAATCATCCTCAGAAAGAAAGGGAAATACTTTGTATCACTGGCTGCCCAAAAGAACATGCCATAGTATTTTCAGGTGATCAACCTTAAGATGAAATGTCTCAGAATGGTCTAAAATGGTTGTTTTGGTCAAAAAGGGGAAAAGTGAAAGTGATTTTTTTAAATTAAAAATATCTCAATTTGTAAAAAACCCCAACAATCCAGCTTTTTAAAGTATGTATTTTACTGAACTTAAGGACAAGTTCTTTGCACTTGATGATTTTAAACTATTTTTTCCTAATAAATGTTGTCCAATATCCTTCTTAGGATATGTATTTCATGACTTCCATATGGTGGGACTACATTCAAATAAAAATGGTACATTTTTTAAAAAAGATTTTTTTCTCCTGTATGTCTCATTATTAGCAATTTGATGATCACCATGAATTAAAACAAGCATGAAGAACCATGATGATTCATATAATCTGTTAATTTAGATTTCAAAGCATTTCAGGATCTCCTTAATCTCTGAATGAAAACTATCTAAAGTCTTTGATCCATTGAGAAGCTAAAGATGTCTGACAATGAAAAAGCTGCCTTTCTTAGCAGGATTTCACTGGCGCACAAAAACCATTGTATTACAAAATTGTTCGCAGAGGACAATTTTGCTATTGGATTTTCACCAAAGTTGTGAACAAAAGATCTTTCCATTTCCTTTCTTGATTTCTCATACTGTACCTCTGACAATACAGAATGTGGTTGGCTTTTTCTTAAGCCATTCTCTTTTTCTTAAGCTCATTCTCTGAGCACACAACAATTTTTGTAGTTGAGTTTAGGTAGCAGCAGTATTTATCCCAAGGTTGATTTAATTAATTTTAATTTTGCAGACTTGCTATCCAATCTCAGGAGCCACAAATTTATCATTTAAAGTCACGTATTTCTGCTTTCTTTTAAGCTTTCATGTTTACTGAGTGCCTATGTGATTCAATTTTTCTAATATTAACTCTAAGTATGTTGCAAATGTTACTTTATAGCATGTATTACTTCGGGCACAGAATACAGAGCTTTTTTTATGCGTTCTCTTGGTTTTGGGGAAAAAACATTTCCCCAAAATTCATTTCATTGGAATTAGCCACCTCACTAGTACCAATAGGAAGAAGTCTATGTTTATAGTCATAAAGATGTCGCTATCCATAAATATTAATTTTATAATTTATAAATAAAAATGGGAGACCTCTAATACACTCTTGAAACTTTATCTTCTCAACCTGTATATGTATAAAATCATGCAAAACCAAGGGAAATCAATACTAAAGCAACATTGACTTGAAAATCCTTTGGGAATCTTAGAATATATTTAATGGAATTGTGCACTTAAGAAATAAAAACAGATTTTAAACTGTGTACACAGAATGAGGTTATATTATCTCACTGGACCATAAATAGCTCCTCACCAGAGTCCAAGTTCAGCTGAATTCCTGTAAGAATCCTAGAAACGTGGAAATAAGAGATTTAAGTAAGGCTACATCCATGTTACATGGTGAATTGGTTCTTGGGGGACACTTTGGCCTATGGAAAAATTATCTCCTCTTTTAAAGAGAAGAGAGAAAAAACAAACCATAGAAAGTATCTGTATCAGCAAGGCTTGCAGCAACTTCATAAAATGGCAACAACCGGGAAGAATGATTGTTTTTTTCAAAGTAATTATTGCCAATGAACCAGTTGTTATTCAACAGCTATAGGAAAATACTGTTTTTATTAATTGTCTTCCTATTCCCTTTAATTTGTTTGAAAATTGCTGTAGAATCTGTAGGTGATACAAAATGTTCACGACAGTCAGATCTAAAAAGTACAATGAAGAATGACTAGCAATAAAATGATGGATGTAATGCTGTCAGCAATGCAAAATAATGGGCAGGGATGAAAACCCATCTTATCAACCTAAACTATGTTTATACACCAGCAGGCACAAAATTGACCATTATCTTCTGGGAACAAGGTCTCTCAGCCACTGTGAACTCTTCCCCGAAAGCATCTTGGAACACCAGCACACGAAAATGACAGACATGTTCCAAATTACTAGAAAAGAAATGGACCCAAACCAGGTTTGTTTGGTTTTTTTAATGCATAAATTCCTGAAGTGCCTACAGATAACATAATACTGTTCATTTCTGTTCACTCTATTGAAAACCAGTTAGAACACACATATGTTCTGAATCTGTACAGAGTAGCGGAAGTTTCAAGTGAAATAATTATGGCAGAAGCTCTCTAAGAAGGGGAAGAAATTCTAAGTGAGGGATTTTTAATTTTGTTTGGTTTATTGTCTGGATTTTTTCCCTAATTAATATGTGGGATTCTGAAAAGTTGCAGTCTGCTGTGGAAATCAAAATCAGGAAGGGGTGACATAACTCTGCAGGAAGGGTTTATTTATGAACCCCTTGAAAATTAACCTCTTGGCACTGCAGTCCTCCTCAATCATATGATGACAAGAGCCTCAAAAGTTCTTCGTGCCAACTGAGATGTCTCAGGATCTCACAAAAATAAACCTGGATCTACAGGTATCTCCTAGGATTCCTCCAAAACTGGTGGACTGAAATAGGAACTTGTTTCAGAAATCTGATTCAGATTAACGTCAAGTGCATCTTAAATTCTGTGGCTATGGCAAGAGTCAGATACACTGTATATTTATTACCTCAGGATGTTTCGAAGGCCAAACACTCACAAAAAGAATTGAACATGTTCACAACAAAGGGTTTCTTTGCAGCCCTTTAAGGTCAACATATCTGCATATCTGATACTACTTTTGGTACTACATATCCTACTACTGGCACTTGGAAAAATTGAGTAAAAAAATAAGACCATACATGGCTTTCATATTTCTAGGTCTAAAGGCTGAAGACTGAATTGGTTTGAAAATATTGCATTGCATAATTATTGCGTTGTTACCTTCTAGAAGGCAGATTGGTGACCTAGAGATGAAACACAGTTTTATGCTGGACTGATGTAGAATCACAACTACTGGTGGAGATTGGGTTGATGATCTTGTGGAAGGGAGTTCTTTTAATTCCGGCCTCAAGATTAGAGACAGAACTGAAAGGTTTGCTATTAAAAAAAAAAAAAAAAAAAAAGAAAGAAAAAAACCCCACAGAGAATAGCAGTAAACCTGTATTTTACAATATTTCTTTGTCCAAACTCTGCTCTCCTCCTCATTGTACAAGCAACCTCCTTATCTGTACAATCCAGAGTTGTATCTCAGAGCTGGTCACTTTGGGGTTGTTAAATCAGAGGCTTTGCGTTCACTGCAATTCTCCAGGCAGATGTATGCCCCTGACTTAAAACAAAATGATCAAGTGATAGATAGAAGGATAGGGTTTTTACACAGATGAATGATTCTAATTCATTTAATAGTACTTCATGCTTAAAAATTGCTTCAGGGGTTTTATGTTTTACTTTGCTTTACATTTGAGGTGTTACCTTCACATAACCATTGAGGTGTGTTTAGAGTTTCTGCTAACAAAATGCTGTTTCTAACATTTTGGTAGCAGAAACTTTAAATACATATGGATTACTCTCCTCCAAAATCTGTCCTAGCTGCTTCCTCCAACTCCTCCAGCTCTAACAGAAATCTTCACAAGCAGATTTATTTCATTACTGCACAATTGTGTCACTGGACTTTAATACCTTGCATATTAAATCAGATTCGTGTGTTAAATTTAAATTTTAGCAAGCAAAATTACTCAAGGTCTTCTTTATAGAACCAACTGATAAATTGAAAATAAATTCATGTAAACATGTTGCTTAGATCTTGCCCACCAATCCCAAGTACTTTGATCTGTCACGGTGCCTGCTTGCTTGAGGTGCCTTCTCAAGCCTGCCTGGCCAGTTCTGCAGCTTTGGGCACGGCCAGCAAGGCACACAAGCTGGGCAGACCTGGTGAGTTCCTGTCCAGAGCACCGGACAACACAGGGGGAAGGAGACCAAGGCAAGGAAGGAAGGGAGGGAGGACTCTGTGGAGTTGTCACAAGAATTTATTGGTGTCTCTTGCAAAACCTCCTCAGCTCTAGCAAGGCAACGATTGCTGGCTAACACCAGCTTTTATGGGGGGGGTGGAGAAAGGGNCTGTGGAGTTGTCACAAGAATTTATTGGTGTCTCTTGCAAAACCTCCTCAGCTCTAGCAAGGCAACGATTGCTGGCTAACACCAGCTTTTATGGGGGGGGTGGAGAAAGGGGAAGGGGCATGGGAGCAGCCAACCAGGGGAGTGGCTCCAGGGATAACAGGCATCCTCGGGAACCAACCCTGTAGGGTAAGGAGGGATCTCCTCTGATCCTGACCTATCACTCAACGCTCTCCTTANTTCTCAAGCCTGCCTGGCCAGTTCTGCAGCTTTGGGCACGGCCAGCAAGGCACACAAGCTGGGCAGACCTGGTGAGTTCCTGTCCAGAGCACCGGACAACACAGGGGGAAGGAGACCAAGGCAAGGAAGGAAGGGAGGGAGGACTCTGTGGAGTTGTCACAAGAATTTATTGGTGTCTCTTGCAAAACCTCCTCAGCTCTAGCAAGGCAACGATTGCTGGCTAACACCAGCTTTTATGGGGGGGGTGGAGAAAGGGGAAGGGGCATGGGAGCAGCCAACCAGGGGAGTGGCTCCAGGGATAACAGGCATCCTCGGGAACCAACCCTGTAGGGTAAGGAGGGATCTCCTCTGATCCTGACCTATCACTCAACGCTCTCCTTAGAACTTTTTAGCTCAGGGGAGAGGCTCCGAAATGACAGGCAGGCTCCCAAAGAGGGGGAGTAGGGGATTGACAGGTAACTGAAAGAGAGGAAATGCTAGGGTACAACCAAGTGGAAGTGGGAATAGGGGTACAAAGAACAAAACATTTAACATAGTAAACTCACATTAAATAAATGAACAAAACCACTCCACAACAGTGATCCTTGTCTTTTTAAGGGTAATTTGTCCTATTACATTTTCCAGATTGACATGCAAAGTGAAATATTGTCCATTCCTATCAATCCTGCTCCTGCATCCTGGGATTTTGGCTTTTTTGCTTCTGTTCGGGTTTTGGGTTGGTTGGTTGGTTGG
Source organism: Cisticola juncidis (assembly GCA_013400215.1). Lineage (NCBI taxonomy): Eukaryota > Metazoa > Chordata > Aves > Passeriformes > Cisticolidae > Cisticola > Cisticola juncidis. The sequence continues at coordinate 17,639 of VXBR01002680.1, read as the reverse complement.
TTGGGTTTTTTTAATAAAAGACGGAGCCAATATAATCAAAGTTTGTTCCTGCAAACATTCATCCTGAAACTGGTCAAATTCTGAAAGGACAAACAGAAATGCCCTCAATTTTCTTGTATTACGAACAGTTGCAAAAACCCCAAAACATTGTTCCTAACAACTGGGTGAACTGTAATGAACAGTACAAGTAGAAAACAACGTGCAAGATCCTGTCAGACACACAGAATGGAAAACAGAGAAGAATAGTGAGAATTTTAAAACACGTATTTTGAAACCTTCCTTCTTCACAGCTTATTAAATGTTTGAATTGGCTACATTGTGCAATAATATATTTTTGATTCCCTCCTGTTAGCAGTTGACTTGGAAGACGATGATAAAACCAAATTGCGTTTCAATTAAGAAAAAACTTAGCAAGTGTTTACATAAACTAATATTTATGTAAATCAAATATATATTTACTTGTCAATTTTTTTTTTCTCAGGCAACAACCAAGTAAAGCAAGTAGTAACATCATATTCAATATATGATTACATCATTTTATATATGCAAGGCATCATAAGTAGATTTTTAATGTTTAAATTTAAAACAATAACTTTTTTTGTTTTGAAAGGCAGAATGATTACATTACAATTTTTTGGCTTTTTCCTATGAACTCAGTGATAAGACTGTTTTCTGAAAGATGAACTTAATTTGTTTATGCAAATAAGGAAGAGCGACAGAATGCTATTACTACTTATACAACTAGAAGCAGATGAAGCCCTACACTGATTAAATTTGAAGTTACATTGACATCTAATTTAGATTTAGATTTAATATATTAATGTTACAGTGTAATGTGGAAAGATCAAAGTGTTGAATGCTAATTACTTTCAAATTTTCAGTATCATATTGCATTCGTTTCATTATTTGCTATGACTTGTAGATGATAGTGGGAGATTTCTTCTGAAACAATTTACAAATAAGCAACAAGGTTGCTTTACTTGTTAAATGAGACTAGACATGGAAAAATTGTGTATAGACTAAGAATCACACTTATTTGTGATCACCGGCAAGAAAACGAGTTTCAAATAAACAAAATTCTTATTCAGACATTTTTTATTTGGATAATATATTCTTGCTTTTTCAGTAACAAAGAAAAAAAAATCACTTTTTGTTACACCATTATCATATATTCACAGTGAAGGTATCACCTCTAAGTGGCAAATTCTCTCTTTAAACAGTCCCCACTCTAAAGAGACATCACCAGTGATTCAGAGGAAGTGACAATCTGACAAGTCGACCATCTGCTTCCCAAAACACAAAGTGACATAAAGTGACAAAGCTCCTATCCCAGGGAGCCTATTATCACGATTTGATAATGTAACAAATAATGTAAAACATAATATAGACATTTGCTGCTTGCAGTGAGCAGATGAATATGAAAAAAATGTGAACAAGGTAAGTTTGAAGAAATTTTGTAATTTCTTACTAGTAATTAAATTAGCAGGGAGAATCTTTCTGTATTGTTCCCACACACAACAAAAATCTATTTTATGAAACTAAATTTGTTCTTGCAATGTAAATTCCAAAATTCAGATCACTTTGCTTTCACTCCAATGTATTTCTATGAGGTCTCAAATGGCACAGCACACCTCTGGAGCTTCAGGAAACCTGAAGAACTAAACCAAGTTAAGCCTGAAAACTGAGTCACCCTTCCATTTCAAAGCAACTTCTGTCACTAAAGATGTAAAAAAGATTATTTTTTAGTTTTGTTAAATAGATATTGTAGAAGCTTCACTGATCCCTGAGTCCTCTCTTCTGTATGGAAATGTGTAGGATTTGACACTGAATGCTAAGTTAGGAGAGACTGATGGTCCCATTTCCAGCAATGAGCTCTCTGTCAGCATAGTAATATTTAAAACTATGTCTATATTCTCTTTTCTAAATCCTCCTTGCTCTCCAGGTTAGGGGAAGTGAAAAAATAAATCAGTAGAGATGGTATTATGTAAGCTTGTCCCTAGAAGGGTGGGAATGGTGTGAGAGTAACTGCAAGAGCAGAACCAGTCAACACAGTGACATAAAGCTTACATGTCACTTTCTAAGGAGAATGTTTGTAGCAGTGTAGAGATCTGTCCTGCCACACACAGGACACACACCAGGACACACACGGCCCTGTGTGTGCCTCTTGCCCTCGAGCACAGGGATCAGGCAGTCTCCTTGGGTGCCTGAGCTGTGGCAGTGTCTCTCTGTGTGTATGACTATCCCACCTCAGGATGGTCCTCAGCCTACTGCAGCACAGGAGACCCCTGTGGACATGTCCCCACTAAGGAGCTACTACTGCTTGTGTGCTTGTTTTCTGAGTTAAATGGTCAGTAGCCCTCACATAATCCTGCTGGTCACCCCTTCCCATTCTGGCTAACTTGCACCCTTTATTAAGGCTGTCAGCAGTGGCTTCCTGAAGTAATGCTGTCTTCTGATCTTCAGCCCAAAATGTGTTACCAAGATCCACCCAATGGGGTTAACAACTTGTATTCAGTTTTTTCTAGTGCATGTCTAAACCATTACAGAAGGGCAGATGTAGTTCATACCTCATCTAGCAGGACTTTCAGGTAAGAGTCCCTCATGATAATTATTTATGCTGCCTTGTCTTTCCAGTGCACAAGAGAATCACCAAATCAGTTGGACAGATTTTAAAGACCTCATTTTATCTGAGCTGTGCTTTTGGGTAGGTTTTATCCTGTCACAAGGCTACTGATTTTTTAATGTATACAACATTTCAAATCAAAAACTTTAGGTATAACAACCTATAGATAACACAAATTTTAGTGTGGGGTGCATTCTTGCTGTATCCCAGAAGAACCTTTTTCCTTTCCTCTGTTTTGCTTTAGCAAGAAACATGACAACTTACAAGTGACAAATCCTTACCCCAGATCCCAGTTCAGTTCAGTTTGTCAGTTTGCTGATTTTTGATTTCCTACTTCTGCTTTGCACTCCTGTATAAGCAGCTTCCATTTATTCTAAATCCATTTTGATAGATTTAGAGAGTTGAGAGAAAAAACCAAAGGAATATATTTAATATAACTAAGGTAGTTGACTCAGTCAAAGAAGGAAATAGTACTGGGAAGATATTGAGAACTAGTTGTTCTTCACTTTTTCCTCCAAGATTTGAAGCCGCAGTTTTGATACAACCCCTGAAGACAAGATCTCCAGGAGAAGCTGTGAAGGACAGATTTTTCCTCATCATCAATACCTCTGTTTTAATGTCTTGTGAAATAGTCCAAATATTATTAATGTGTCATATGTGCTGTTGCCTAAACAAATGCTGGTAGAGAGTGTTGCAGTGAACAATGTGAAATATACCACATGGCTGTCCATCTGCTTCCAGTCCTACAGCTACAAATCATAATCACTCTTTTTCATTTACCATTTGACACTGAGATTTGAAGTTTCATCTTCATCAATACATATGAAAATGTACCTTCATGTGGAAATATTATTCTTAAAGCTTCAGGGTGCAAGAAAACTCAAGAAAAATTTCTGCTGAATTTTTTTCCAGTTTCTTATGAAAGTGATTTTTTTTTTTTTTTGGTTTTTCAACCCTGCTTTGTTTCTTAAATGTCTTGGAACCATATAAGAATTTAGATAACAGCCCATTTTTTTCTGTGCAGTCCTTAAATGGTATTTTACCTACTTTGGTACTGAGAACGTCTAACTGAGGTACGAAACAACTGTTCATGGAAGGAGAGGAGCAACAAATGAAAATTGCAGTGGAAAACTGGAGCATTGGTTTCACTTGAAAAAGAAAGGAAAATCAGGGTTTGTAAGTAAAGAGATGGAATAGTGGTGAACTGCAAAGCTGAACATGGGATGCCTAAGAAAAAGGAAGAAAAAACTTGTAGAAAAATTATAAGAGAACATATGCACAAGATAGGTGTTTAAATTTGAGTTTGAATCATGGAAATGCATGATACTGAAATAGTTTAAAACTAATATATGATTAGAATACTGACAAGATTAGAAATAAAAAAAATCAGCTAATTTCAAACACAGATACTACCTAACATCAAGTAATATATTCTGTTTTCTAGATGAAAATTCTATAAATGGGTCACTAAATATTTATTATTCCTGCTCAGTGCACATATTTTTATTTTAAAATATTTTTTAAAGTTTTTTCTTTGAAAACTTGTTCTGTTTTATCTCTCACTATTCCAGCCACAGCAGCACATGGAAAGACTAAAGTAGAAATACTTGCAGGATTTGAATGTATCAATGCATTTGTCTCAGGCAGACTGCTTGATGATGAAACAGAACTGTGCCACCAGCATCAATTCTTCAGAAAAAAAAGTTTATTCATGGTCACGAGTCCCTCACCACCAGCCTAAACTAAAACAACAACCCCCAGGCAGGCCTAATTGCCATCAGTCAGTGTTTTATCATGAACTGTGGAACAAGCAACTCATCATATTTCTTCAGCAGTTACAAGGTGTCATGCATCATGTCAGTCTACAATGAGGGGAGGTTAATTAGGGCCTCTTTGACAAGACACAGAAAGCTAGCTTGTGCTACTGAGAGCCTGGCAAGCAGATGTGTGAGATTCTGGTAAAAGATAACTTCACAGAAAAACCACTGAACTCTGCGCAGTGGTTTAAACAAATGTTTAAAACTCTAAACAAATTTTAACACTACAGTGGAAGTACAAGATTATTGGTATTTTCTTGGGAGTAAATTTCCTCTAATGCTTAAAAGGCTAACTAAAGGAGATACTTTGTATCACGATGGGCCTGATTAATTTGTTTGATTATTGTTTTGAGCTCTTATACATCTATGCTTCATCCTGTTTCTTGTACAAATCTTACCCAATAAAATGATGCTCAGGATATACACCAAGTTATACTGACCAATGCCAGATTTATGTTACAAGTTGTTTGTATCTGCAAGGCAGAACTCACAACACCATGGAAACTTTCAATACATTTTCTTCAGGATGGGAACACAGTTTTGAGGCTGAGATGTTGGACTGATACTTCAGAACAGTTACTGAAATGTCAAATTTTCCTCTTAATTCAACAATTTAGCACAGAGCCAGCCTCTCCCACAAATAGACTTAGCACCAGAGGAGTGGTAGAAAACATGTTCTAAAATTATTTTGATGCTTTAGGGAGTTAAGTTTGGAAATCCTAGCTATATGTGTATGTCCTTTTTAAGCTTAAGGCATGAAGTCAGGTGTTAATCCCAGATACAAGGTTGTGGGGACAGCCACATATCGCTGCTACTATGTGTTGCCTTCCCCATCAAGATTATTTACATACACAAGGAAGTTCTTGTCACCCATGACAGAAAAAAAACACAATGGAGCAAAGAAAAATGTCTTCTTTAGACAGAAATCTCAGGTACTAAAAAGCAAACTAACAACAATAAATAGCAGTTCAGGTTGTGCGCTCTTCCTCAGCTGAAACAGGGGATTTAGCTGGAGAAGACACTGTTACTGGAGGCTACTGGGTCTTAGCTGTCATTTGACAGGTAGCAGCTGTTAAGTAGCAAAAAAGGATTTTCTAAACAGACGACAGTGTAAGAGATTAATTTTAGAGCTGAGCCAAGCACATGAAATCAGACTTCAAATACATAAATGTGATTCCAACTCACCCGCTTCATTTGCTTGGGAAGGCTCACCTTATCAGTTACCACTGGGGTTTTGTGTTAGAAAGCTGTGCCTTGCTTCCTGTCAGCTCTTACTTGGTCGTAGCAAACATCAGAATTCCCATCCTAGCTGTAGATTTGTTCAGTCTTTTTCTTTACACAGCAAATGATCTGCCCTATTCTTGAAATCAGAGCTCACAGCCACTCTCTATAATTGTACTGTTGGGTTTTACTTCATCAAAATGTGCAGCAAAGTGATTTACAAGACTCTCTGAAGGCCTGCTAATGTCTTAGCTTGCAAGGACTCAGTTATAGCAAAGGCATGAATGTTTTATAAGGCAGGCCATTCACACCTGGTGGCCTTACAACTGACTGCACCTGCTGGCACATACAGACGGTTGAGCTATACTTGGTGTATTGAGTATGGGAAGGTGAAATACAAAGTTCTGCCAAAGAAAAGAGGAAAATAAAATAGGAAACTGTGACTGTACTGCTTTAAAACCTAGCTAATATGGGCACAATAGCTGAAACTATATGCATTTTTCAAAGTTAGTACATTTTTATTTGATAGTATTACTTCAATAAGGGAAGGCTAAGTCTGATTTATTTAGGAAAGGTGTGAGTTTGTGTTGCTTTTTGTTTGTTTTTTTAGGAATTAAGCAGTGCCAAATGGTTAAGCAATAATTAAAGTAGAGTTAAAATTTGATTAAGCAGAACAGGATGAGGGGAAGAGGGAAATGAGGATAGCAGACAGCATTCCTAATTAACATTTATCCCTCTAACAACCATACAATTAAGATCCGACAGGAAGGGTCAGGAAAATATAATCATTTCCAAAAACTCCAAATCAGATGAAGCAGCAAATTGCAAGTTCTTATGTGGGATCCAGATGAATATATGGGTTGCGTAAGCCAAATCCTAAAGTGAGTTTTCCTGTCTGTGTGGAGCTCAGTTGGCTGCAAACAAGATTGATTCAGCGACATCCTCATTCATCTTTTTTCCCCCCAACTTTTTCATTTATTTGCTGCCTTTGATGTTGAGTAACAGGATTATGTCAAGGAAAATTAGCAACTTATACCCATCAATAGCTACACTAAATTTCTTGCAAGCTATATATTATAATCTCTCCTAGGGNAAAAAAAAAAAAAAATCAGGCTGGTGAACTGGGTCTTAGATATTAAATGTTTAAATCAGAAGCTGTAACCCTGAAAATCACAGTTTAGGTGCTATGTCATACCAAAACAGGCATCTTATTTTTACCTTAGCCCATAAGACTGTTTCTGTATTTCCAGCAGACATTAAAAAAAAGGGCAAAAACACCTCCCAAGTAATTCTTGTGACCATAGAATGCAAACACCTCAACTACCCATGCATACTAACCTTATCAATGCTTTACTTAATTCAGGATAATAAAGCTGAAATGTAGGGCTTTTTGACTGAAACACAATAATACACTACTTCAGTGTAAAAGACAGAGGAGAAATGAAGCTAAGTTTAAAACAAAGATTATATGGTAAAGTATCAGGACGGAGAGATACATGGCTCTATGAAGGTGGAGGGAGAGATTGACCAGCAAATACTTTTTCAGCTTTAGATGAGTTTGATTAACTATAGATCTACTGCATTATATGTTGTAGGTTTATACCTCCAGTTCTATCCATCTCTCTTCCTTACATTAGATTTTTGCACACATCTGCAGTGGTGGGTGCAGAGTGCCACAGGGTCTGTGCACTGCCATCCCTGAACTAGGGGCTGGGAGGAGTGCAGTGATAAGACTAATGAGCTGCACAAGTCCCCTTTGCATGGCTAAGCTGTGCTAAAAGTCCTTCTTTAGCCTTTCCTTCCCTCTCTGATGAATATCTTTGCGTTTTAAATGGCTGGCATGGCATTTCCCTGCTTTATGCAGGAGAACAGGCTTAATGTATTCAACCACAAAACATGTTCAGATTCTACAGTCATTAGTGCCGTATGGTTCAATGAAAGGAATTAAAGTGCATAAAATCACCAAGTGTGTTAAGTTGAAGAGATTCTATAATATGAAAGGACACATGTAAATTTTGATAACTTAAGAACTAGTTGCAGAACCAGGGAGCCTTCATTTCCCAGTGCTCTCACTCTTTTCAACCCTGAATAAAGAGAAAGCATGAAATCACAGACTTTATTTTAAAAATATTACCTTGCAAGATCTGCAAGGTTGGCTTATGTAACTATAATGGCATCTACAATTTGAATTTCATAATCTATGCTACAGTTTTCTACATATGCATCTATTCTACTTGGTTATAAAAACTTAAATGTGAAAGGTAAGTTGGTACTTCAGAGGAGGTTAATTCAAACCAGTCATTTTACTAGACTTTAGGCTGCTTGAAGGGACTTGCTGCCATGAACCTCAATTTGAAAAGGTTTTTTGTGCATGTAATACCAATCTGACTTACTGCAAAGTCCTCCTTTTGAACACATGGTCTTGTTAACAGTTTAAAGTGCTTCCCATTTACAACTGAGAGAATGCTTATTTATGATAACTATGAAAGTATTCAAAGAACTTTAGAATTAACAGTATTTCCTCCTTAAATAGGACAAAAGCAAATGATCTGAAAAAAGATATTTTACATTTCACAACCTTTGCAGAAGCTGTATTGATGCTTTTACTTTAATTGAAAGTCTTTTTTTATAGACTTCCCTGTCATGTCCTTAGCAGAAGTTACCATACACCAGGATAGCATACACTTGATTTGTTCTCATCACTTCCATTTCCTATAAAAACTAATATGCTATCAATTATCAGTGTATTATATTTCATTATTAAAATGAATAATATTATTGCTTTAACATAAAATTAGTGTATTATGCAACATGTTTCTTTGTCATCACAGTCTGTTAACAGTGCTGGTGTATATTTGCAAAGGCTCATAAAAACTACTGGACACCAGGGAGCAGTTCTTGTGGCTTCAGAAAAACAATTTTCATTTAGACTCTTACACATTGCCTTTAGTGCTCTTACAACAATATCAGTTCTCTGTAAATGGGTCAAAATAAAGCTTGTTGATGGCTGAATGGTCCATGGAATTGTGTATGCCCAAACACTTGCTGTCATGCAAACAGAAAAATCAAGACTCAAAACTGGCAGTGCGTTAAAGGCAGAATAAATATTAGATGTCAACAGTGAACACTGGAAGTAATCCCTTTCCTTCTCTCTCCCATGTGTGAAAATGTTTGTCTAGGTTCTCTTTAAGACTGGCAGTTCCTAGAGCAAAACTGAAGATTTTGCTTTATGGTTTACACATTGCATAGATGTTGTTTCACAGTAATTTTGTTAGATTGCAACATTACTTGACTTCCCTTTCCAGCTATGATACTTTTGAACAATGTAAATTCAACACTTAAAATCTACATATGCTAACTATCTATAAATCACAACACATGGAGCTAACAACATTAATCAACTCATGTAACGATGAAACTCTTTGGTTTGAATTAGCTCCAAATCTGTGAAGTTCAGTGTTGACATCTTGTCATAGAATAAATCAAAACAATTCCGTAAGATTTACTTTCTGTCTCCTGACATTCTAGTTTTTGGATGATTGTCCTCAGTCTTCATGCAAATGTACCAATACATTTCTCTGGACTGTAGAAATATATAGGAGTATTTCAGAATATATAGCTAAATAATTTTGGAACATTTTCTACAACTTGATGCACTGCTCTGGAACCAATGATGTTAAAATCACTAGTTAAAGGAGAGTCAAGGGGAAAAAGCAGGAAAGAACTTTATGAGTTAAAGGGGTTTCCTTCTCCATTGTTTGGCAGTTTTTCAAGCCATCAACCCTCCTGTAGTATAAATCAAGCAGGAACAAACTACTACTGCAAATTGCAATGTCAATAGTTTAATCAAAAACATAAAATGAGGGAAATTCTTAGTTTGACATTTTCTCCTTATTTGTCATTAAGCCACAACAATCAGGTATTTAAGCCTCAATCAGGACTCAAATTCACTGTTCATTCACATATTTAATGTCCTTAACCCTGATTTTCATTTGGGTCCTCAAGCTGTGCAACAACCAAGTATCTGGAAAAATTTCTCAGAGCAAGACAACAAGATAATGTTCCTGGTCCTGTCATGCTACCCAAGAGTGGTGATAGACAATCCTTCTCTCCATGCAAAAATTCCATCAATGAGCTAAAACCAACAACTAAAACAGCTGACCTATTTGACTTTGATTTTTAATAAAGATGGCAAAATACTTGCACATATGGCTGGGACACACTATCTTAATTAGTATGTCAAGTGTAGTACTGCTTGTGAATTTTTTCTTATTCCCGTCCAAAATCAAATTATTCAGCTTAACACCTTTTATTAGCTAAACTATCAGTTGAGTATAACAATAGCTTTCACTTCACATTAGGGAAGAAGGTGGAGGAGAAGCAATGGTGTGGGCATGGAAGCACAACCAACAGCTAAATGGTAAATCCTTTCCCATTTGATGACACTCTTGTATTTATGTGTCCAGATTTTGTTAGGATGCGATCCAAGTCAAAGTCCTACATTCTGGCTGAAGTGACAATTCTGTTTGTTAGGATCAGATCCAATCTACCCATTGTATACGCCAAACTAAGCACAAAACTCTGTGAGAATGTTATGGAAATTATTAATATGCATACTTATGGTTTTAATTGGAAGTAAATATTTCTTATGTTATATTGTACTTGCAAAGGCTGAAAAAAACTGAAAAAAATACAAGTAAAAGAAATCATTTTAAAAATGGCAAAAACCTTAAAATGTATGAACTCATTTCTGGAAAAGAGGAATAGAATTATTTTCAAAGTAAAACATCTTAAGTTGAGCTCATATCCTAAGTAAAAAAGTGAAAATTTGCACATCATTAGACGAGCTGAACTGGCTTAGTTCTGTTGAATTTAAAAAAAACCCATACTGGTATATCTTAGGTGAAGATCAGAACCTTAACCCATATCTGTAACTCAATACTTGAAAGTGGGAATCTCAACTTTAATGAGACTTCTTGGGTGGTCCTTTCATTTCATATGTGATTATGTGATTGCCTGCATTAAAATACAAAACAAAAGGAGTCAAATGTTCAGTTTTGTAAGGTACTTAGCACTTTCAATTCTATGGAAGTCAATTAAGGCTGAAGAATTTCAGTATATGCAGGACCAAAGTCTGGAGAGAATCAACTCACAAGAATTAGACAGTGTATTTTGTGAAATTTTTAAGATGTTATAGTTTCTGACATCTTATGCATATATTATTTTAACATCCCAATGAACCATTTGACACACTGAATTAAATTTAATTTCCTAATATCTCTTGATCTTAGAAGAGCTTTCAGAGATAAAAACACATGCAATTAAAGAGACACTGACTCCATCACGTTTCACTTGAAAAATTCTTATAAATTATTATGTAGAGAACATGGTCTGTGGACTGAAATCTGACAAAAAGTCTATAACAAAGAGTAATGAAAATTAACAATTATATAAGTAGATGGGAGGTATCTTGTGCTGACTCTAGAGGCCAGAGTTCTGACTTCCATTTAATATGCTCATTGATAAACTGGAAAAGATTTGAGAAAGTTAATAAAGCACACAGATGGTATTAAATAGAAGGATCTGAGGCAACTTTTCAAGATCAAGATGTACTCCAAAAGTTCCTGGATAACTGTAAATAAAGAGACTGAATGATTTTGATGTACAACTTAAACTTTGCAAACTGCATGATTGAATATATTTCTGCTGCGGGCTACTGCTGCAATCAATTTCTCTCCTAACAACTTACTGTACTTTGTACTTTCCCTTTCCAATTTTTTTTCTCTAGATGCTTTTATGAATCTTCATTGACTAGTTCCTGAATGGACTCTAGAGGTACTTTTCAAAATATCTGGTTTACATTTTCTGAAATTGGGCATTAATTTACAGCATAATAATCTCAAGACCTGTTAATACACATGCAGATAATATCAGACTCTGCTATTATTGCTTTACCCCCATTTTTCAGTGAGCAATAGACTGTCATTAGAATAAATACATGGATCATCTAGAGAAAATTTCAGACACAAGTAAAGGATATGAGTTTATTTTTCAAAAGTATTCAGAAGGACAAATTAGCTGCAGGTTTGACAAGATACTAAAAATACCCTCCTAATGTATTCATGTTCTTTTTGCACAAGCAAAAATTAGGAATTAGAACAGTGCAAAAATGATCAATTCTGTATTTTTCAACTTTAAATTTTGAACTTCTTCATTTGATCTCTACAAAGCTCTGATTTTTTGAAAACATTTTTTTCTTTCGATGCTTCTCTAGGTAACATAAAAAACCCAAAACCAATCGGTGTTGTAGAACACCCAAAATGAGAGTGATTCACCTAGCCAACTATAAGCATATCTGACTGTTTCATCTATTGTGCTTCTGTAATTCATGGTAAAAAGCAGGCCTCCCTGCGGCTTCACTGATTTTGTTCTAAAGGGATTGTTTAACTTAAGTCAGAAAAAATATGTATTCTTAAAGTTCCCACTTTTTAGACAGAACATTTCATTCCATGAATATGAAAGGATGCTATTTTGATATTTTTACAGTATTTCATTCACATTCTTTTAGTCAAATGAATGTCATTAGCATAAATGGATTTGTCTAAATATTTGGCACATGTTTGGAGAAAATGATTTTGATGCAAACTTTTAAATCCTCTCTGGTTATTTCTTATAAGTGTTATATTTTAAGGCATTTCTTTGCAATGAAATATTCTTTGTAATTGCCCAGTTCTTATAGTTTAATTTAATGAAAAGAAAACTAGTTTTGATGAATAACATGAATAGCAATTTGTAAAGTCCTTTTATAGTGCCAGAAATAGTTTGCTTCAGCTGTTTTAGCTATTAGCCATTCTGCTGCTGGACTCTTATTAACGAATAATCTTAGCAGGATGTTTGAAATGTTAGCTTCAATGCAGCTGGTTGTTTTCCATTTAATGTCCTTTGCTTTTCACAGTCACTGAAGCTTAAGCATTTATATGCCTGTTGAATCTCTTGATGTGGAGCCATTATCTGCTTCTTGGGTAGGAAACTGATGTGGTGCAAATAAGGAGAGCAATAAATCATTTCATCACCTTTGTTTAATGCCTTGAAGCCCTTTCACTCCTTTTTTTCCCTCCAACCAGAGACAGTGATCAGCTTCAAGAAAAATGACAAAAGCACAATCAGAGCCCTCCGCAGGCTTCCTAGGCCCTTGAACACTGGAATGTTAATGATCAGATCTTTTTTTTTTCAGTGCTCAAGTGCTAATACACTGTTCTAAAGGATAGAGAATGTTCAAATTTGCTATTGTATTGCTGACAACAGGAACAAAAGGTTTACAGATACAACATGTATTCCACATCTTTAAATGAGGAAGGCTGATAAATTCATAAAACTCTTGAAGGAATGCTACTAAAAATAAATTCTTTCTTGTTCCTCTCTGTTCCTAAGGAATCTGTATGCATCAAACCCCCTAAACTGGAGACCTTATTGCTCTCTGCAACCCTCTGAAAGAAGGTTTTAGTGGGTGGATATCAGCCTCTTCTTCCAGGCAACAAGTGAGAGGACAAGAGGAAATGGCCTCAAACTGCACCAGGGGAGCTTCAGGTCTGACATTGGCAGGAATTTCTTCATGAAAAGGCATGTTAAACATTGGAATGAACTGCTCAAGGAGATGGAGGAGTATTGTTCCTGGAGGGTTTCAAGAGACAACTGAGTGTGGGGCTCAGTGCTGTGGTCTAGCTGACAAGGTGGGGCTCAGTCAAAGGTTGGACTGCAAGATCTTAGAGATCCAATCCAAATGATTCTGTGATTTTGTAATTCTGGGAAGACAAAAATAGGTACCATAAATTAAAAAAAAACAACACATCAAAATAATCCCAACCCTACACACTAACAGCAATACCCTGGTATAAATAAACAAAACCAGCCCAAAAGACAGCAAAAAAATTAATCTTCCCCAAATACAGTTATCTAAAATGTGGTATTCTGATATGAGTTTTTTGACTCTGCTCTCTACAGAGAGCAGAGACTTTTGGAATTATGTGTAATACCTGTGGGAGTCGGTTCCTATTACACTTACTTCTTTCTTTTGGATCAAAGGAAACATCAAGAGGGTCAGGTCAGGTTAGACAATGAATTTGAAAGTCAATATACAAATACCATTCAAAACAGTAATTATGTTAGATTGCACCATACATAAATCTGGCTGCAGATTCCCTGTATACTTCTTCTGGAGACAAAGCAAAATATATCTGTCAAAAGGTATTAGATTGAAAAAACATCCAAATCTGTAGGTTATTCATTATGTGCATTCTCTGTCTGGCAGTTTGCAACTCCTGGATAGTGTAGATGAGAGTAATTGAGCCACATGCAGACATGGTTGATGAGGACATGCTCCCTGGCAAATAGAAAGGAAAAGGCACTTTCAGGGTTGCGATTCATTTCATTCTACAGCAGACTTCTAAAATAATCTGGATTAATTATCCCTATTTGTCTAGACTTGACTACAAATTCAACATCAGGTAGCTAGTAAAAGCACAAAGATTTACTGTAGAGGCATTTTAAGTTAGCTAATGTTATTCCTCTCTTGTGACATGTTATTTCAGATTAATGGTTTATTTATGATCTGCTAAAGATTTGATTATGTCTTGTCTAGGTGCAGCTAAAACAGGTTTAACCTGGCTGTGTGAAATACTAACAGTGTATTTCCTAGTGTGTTTCCATGGCAGAGCCGACCTCAGCAGAGAGCTATTTTCTCAGCTTCAAAAGCTGGCTTTGAATCTGAGGTCTGCTGTGCTAGGCTGTCAATGCTGGTTACCTAAAAGTTAGTCTCAGAAGTTTTGATCTTGTCTTAGGCTGCATGCACACGTAAAGCATTACAGTTTAACAGTGCTTTGGGCAACATTCATTTCAGCAATTCTTGTTTCCTGTGAACTTTTTAATAACCAACCACTTTTAATCTCTTCCATCCAGGTTGTTTGGCTTGAGGAGTGCCTAAGGCCTAGCAGGATTAGCTTTATTTTTTTTTTTTTTCTTTTTTCCTTTTTTTTTTTTTAAGTTTTCTTGGAGCATTCTTTAGGAACTGAAGTAAAAAATACTTTATGAATTTGAGACTTCATGTAACAGTATTTTTCTGAGCTTCGAGGCTGAAAATACTCTGTTTCCATGCACTTTAAACAATTATAATCCTTAAACCACTTACATGATTTTCTTCTCAACACCAAAAAAAGGTATTTTTTAAGAAGTTGAATTAAGAGAGTAATTTTATCTATTTGAATAAATAGTCTGAAATGGAATCTTAAATTCAGCTTTATGTATAGTGATGTCATTTGGGGGTTGCCTTTTCTTTCTTTTATATGTTGTCTGTATTCTCCACATATGTATTTGCAGCTCTGCAGCCTATTGTATTAATGGCTAGTGTTCCCAGTATTTCTCCATGGCCTTTTGCTAAGCAGAAAGACAAAACAAATTCTGGAGCTCCAAGCCCCAGGGGGTACAAGGCCCCGTGCTACCTTGGTTTTTCCTGGGAACCAAAGTTGAGAACAAGTGTTTGAGTTACATTCTCATGGACAAAATACAACTAATACAAAATGGGAGATTCCAGAGAAGGGGCTTGACCTGGGGGAAAATTGCATTACCGCTTGTCCTCCTAATTGGTGCATTTTATCAATTACGTTAATTTCCTGAAACCTCTAAATGTGTACACATCCCTGTAGGGGTGGGCTTTTCTGGACATCTTTCCACCACTTCCCCTGAAGATCCTCATTAAAGATCCTCTTTTATATTACCTTCTTACTAAAATTATCTTGAGTTTCATTTCCAGGTTGGGCAAAAGGCAGCAATAGCATATTGAAAATCCTTACCCCTTTACAGTATGTATGGTAATACATTTGTAATCCTCAAAATATTTATTTCTGGAAGAAATAGAACCGACCACATTGCTTAAAACATCACTGTACCCAATTAAAAGTCAAAAAAATTCCAAGAAAGATCAGAAAAAATCAAAATAAATGATCTTGCCTTACATTGTGGTAGGCTTTCCATAGGTACAGTCTTCAGGTGCTCTTGTATTTATTCTGAGACGAGAAAGAGAGTGGAGAGTGCCGCAGGAATGTGGCTTATTTCCCATGTAGTGCAAGGAACACCACTTACTCTGTTCACTACTGGAGGAAAAGCTTCAGTGAGCTTTTTCAGTTACATCACCTAAGACTTAAATGGGTATTGTTCATGTCCAAGTCTGCTAATGTAACACTACCTGAAGTCAGGGACAGACTGTCCAGTGAAATGGTACTAAAGGTGTAAGTCTGTAAATTGGCTACCAGCATACTTATAAAACCCCTTAAACTATTTTACTTTTTCAGAGACAAGTCTTGTTCAGGTGTGTTAAGTTTCCAAATGCAAACAGAAGTCACATCTCTCTTCATCTAAGAACACACAGGCATGCCCCTGATACTCTTTATCTCTTCCCTTACACCAAATCTCAGCAACGAAACACAGAGCTAAGGTGGGAGTATTAAGATTATAGTAAATATGTTGGCAGAAAAGCTGTTGGCAGCAAGGTATGTGGAGTAATAACGGCTTCCTAGGCTGCTTACTCCGGTTGTGTGCTTGACTAAGTATTCTCACTTGACAGACTGATATGCAGCTGTAGTACTTATTGCTCACTTTCCTTTGTGTCCCCATTCCTCCATCACATGTCTACCTCCATGGAAGAGGGAAGGAAGATTCTGCTACTCTGAGTGAGTGTACAGGCTTAACAGCAAATGAGAGTGGTCTGATTTATATTATAGACACCTCTTCTGTTCATAGAACCCTGAAGCTCTCTGTGTACATTTAAATGACGGTTTTGAACTATCTAAATTAATGTCTGACTATCTATATTTAAGGTCTTGGCGACATAGTGAAAAAATGCAAAAAAATGGAAAAAAAAAACCAAACCCAAACCACAGCAATTATCATAAGGATCAAATCCCAAATCCATCTCGCTCAGAATATGAATTTTGCATGAGACAAAAGCCATTATCAGACCACACAGAAAGGCATAAGACTCTGGCTCTAGAAAACAGAGATTGGTATGTTCTAGAGATTGGTTTGAGCCATAGAGCACAAGATATATTATTAATTTTTTAACATAAATTCTTTGTGTGTGCTGTCTGTAGATGACTCACTTTTTGACAACTGGAGTTTAATCCAACGTGGTCGGAGTGAAAATATTTTCTGGCAGGAGGACCTTGCTCAGGAGTGGTTGTTTGTATCACCTGAAAGAAAGAAGCCTAGGCTGTTAGGGCCTTAGTGTAATATGAAGTGAGCTGTAGCTTTCATGGTTTTGTAAGGATGGAGGTCCTAGTAGATGCACTTTAGGAGAACAGGTAGTCCAAGTTTACATAAACCTTGGTTATAAGAATTCCTTCCGGAGGTCCTTTAGTGCTGTTAGTGTAAAACTTTTGTGCAAAGTTACCTTTGGTTTAGGGAATTCATCGACCCTACTGCAGTTGCTTGTCTGTTTTTCAGTAATATTTGGATATCTTTGTTTGAAAAATGAATAAAATGAGAGCATTTTCTGAAATTGCCTGAAATGTGTCCTTTTTATTTAACCTACCATATCTTAAAGAATGGCCATCCAGTGCAACTTATGGAAAAAACTGTCAAAGTGACTGAAATGGGGATTGTGTCCAGCAGTTACTTGTATGGCGCTTTGAAGCAGGGCTATTCCTTTGGCCTCTTGAATTCAACCAGAAGTCATGATAGTCAAAACAGCTAGAATATTATTAACTATCAAGATCAATGTTCGTAGGGAAAAAGTTCTGCCTTCAATGACAAATAAAAGCCTGTGCCTTTACACTGGGAACATCCGTGGGTCACATCACCCAAATTTATACTTGACAAGGGTTGTGGCGGGGGTGCACTTGTGCCTCCCTTGCAAAGNTGCCGCCTGCCAGCTGCCGGGGCCCCGTCCTTGCTGCCGCTACCTGGCTGCGGCTCCTGGCCCCCAGTGT
>VXBR01002679.1:141446-174589 GCA_013400215.1 Cisticola juncidis | reverse complement strand
CTATTTCTCTTACTAACACAATTTAAAAAAACCCCACAAGTTTTAACTGTATTAAAACATAGAAACNCCACAAGTTTTAACTGTATTAAAACATAGAAACACCTAATTAAAAATAAAATTTAAAAATTCCATTTTAACCAACCCCAAACCCCAAACATTCCAAGCAAACTTGCTCCAAAACAAACATTGGAAATGCCAAAAGCCCTCAAACATCCAAAGTAACTACAACAAAAATGCCCTCTACCCTCTACGACACCAATATCACATAAAACAAATAAATGACCCTCTTCATACAGCACTCCCACACAAAAAATCAAAATCTCCCTAAAATCTTTAAAACAATCACAAATTAGCTAGAATTTAAAAACTTCAATCTCTTTACCAAAAACCTTAAAACAAACGCTAAATAAAAAACTCCACCATACAACCAAATGCCAGCAAACAAACCACACTGCACTCTTTTCACTAACAACTCCTCTCATAAAAATGAAACAAAAATGAAAAACAACCATATAGACCCCCACATAACAAATCACAAAAAATAGTAAAAACCAGAAATCAAACCAACTTACTAAGCTCAAAACTGTACAACTGACCCTAAACGCGACCAAAAAATCCTACACCTACTCAAAAATAATAACAGCACTCTATAAAATTAACCAAACTAATTAACATGAAAAAATGTAGACTTTACTTTAAAATAAGCATCACTACCCCAAAGAAACCTACCTGAAAAAATCCACAAAATCAATACCCACGTTCCCAAAAATAGATCTAAGAAAACCCACCAAAGTAACAAACAAATGAAACTACAAAAATAAAAATATCAGGAAAAGCCCCCCTCATCCCAAACCCACACTATCTCACCTGCTGCTGCCCTGTCTAGCACAAAGGTTCACTCCCCAGCACCCCCTTCAAGCAATGCCCCACATCCAAGTGCACCCAGCTGCTCCCCCAGACCCAAGGAGAGGCTCTCACCTTTGCTCCATGAGACACTCCAGGGACCCAGCACAGGCACCTCTCCTCCAGCAGCTCCATGGCAAAGTGAGCTGAGGGAAACCCCTCTTACAGCAGCCTCGGCAGGAGCCGCCCCTCCTCATCCTCACAGCTCTCAGTGGGGCTGATTGGAGCCCTCCTCATCCTCACAGCTCTCACTGGGGCTGATTGGAGCCCTCCTCATCCTCACAGCTCTCACTGGGGCTGATTGGAGCCCTCCTCATCCTCACAGCTCTCACTGGGGCTGATTGGAGCCCTCCTCATCCTCACAGCTCTCTGAGCTCTCAGACCTGCTGCTCCTTCCCTGCTCCAGCTCCGTGTGGGACTGTCCGGGTGTGCAGCTCCTCCCGGCTGTTTTAGTGCTGTTGATGCCTTGGGAAGGCTGACCTGAAACAGAGACCAGCCAGAGCTAGAGAATAAATCTGATATTTATTGAAAAACCTTTAGGGTACACCTTGGACAGGACAAGAGCCTGCCCAGGGCTACAGCCGAGGTGGACTAAGAATGGTCACTAAATGGGCCACCAGTCCCGAGGTGTCACACTTTTGTAAGTTTTAGTCCATCTGCATGTTGGGGGTTTAATTGTCCAATTACCACTTCAGGTTGTGAGGTCCCATCCTTCTTGTTCCTCTCTTCAGTCCACTGGTGTTTGTGCTTCTGAACCTCAAAGTTGTACTCGCTGTCCTTGGTTTCCAGCAGGAAAAGAATTTGTCTCCCTGCTCTGTGAAGAGAGTTTACTAGCACTTAATAGGAGGCTCAGAACTGCACCAGAGAATCTGGAAAACATGAAAGCTAAAACTTAAGGCACCACAGTGAGAGCAGTGTCATCGATTTCTTTGTAAGGTGGATTGAGGTGTGTGTCAGGGGGTAGGTGGTAACAGGTTAAGGTTAGGCACAGTCTGAGGGGTTGTTCTTCTCTGAGGCTGTAGGACTTAGCCTCAGAATCCCAAGGCCTTTTCCTGTGCGGGGTTAGGAGGCAAAGGTTGCTTTGATTTTGCTTGTTACTGGCCTTTTAGTCTTCTGTGTGTGTTCTGTGTTCATTTTCCCTCTTGCTTGTGGCTTCCCACGGCTCAGGTGCAGTGTGGGGGGTTTTGCTCCATGCTGGAGAATTGTCTTGAGAAGCTCTTCTATAAATCAGTTATGCTAAGCCTTGGTGTTTTTGCAGGTGAGAGGGATGTGTACTCCTGGGGTGTGTTGTCCAGGGAAGGCAGAGGTTTTCCTGCTTTCGTTTTTTTCTGGACTGCATATCGACACTGAAGATTTTAATTAGCCTTTAACTTGCAAAGAACATGGTAGGAAGAAACAACCTCTTAAAGGTTTGTATTCTTGGCTGATTAATGAAGCTACTTCAATAATAAAATTTCCATACAAGTTGCTATCAAGTTTGTAAGACCTACTCATTGGAAGTAGAGGCAGCTTTCAAGAAATGTGGAAATGTGGATTATTTCTGCTAGCTTAAGCTTTCCTTTTCAAGGCGATCAGGTAGCCTTTGGCTCCCTGTTTTATATGTTTGGTTGATACACTATTTACTCTGAGATTGTCTTCTGTGGCAGATAAATGTTGCCTGGGTTAAAGGTGTGTTGGGAATTCCTTTGACTGTGATAGGTTGACATGCAGGGCAGCTGCTGTGCTCAGCAGCAAGGCAAGAGTTGCTTACATAATGTGCAGCAAAAAATGAATCCTGGAATCTGAGTATTATCAGCAACTTCTTTCCATTTTGAAATGAATGAGTAAAGCTCCTGTGGAAGGCAGTGTTGTGGAATGCAGCAATGTCCTGCTAAGGGAAGTGTTAGTGGAAGGAAGCCCTCAGTGATGCCCTCATGCTGTCTGGAGTGCCGGAACATGTTTGTGTTTTTCTTTTCTCCCCTCTGTGAAATATAAGAAATGCTTTCTTGATTAAAAGGAAAGTGTGTAATCTCAGTCAAAAGTAATTTTTCTTCCTTCACACTGTTACTTCAGACTGCGTGGAGACAACTTGTTTAAACAAGTGAGTGTAATTTTTCTATCAAAAACATTAACTCTTGTCTGCTTTCCACTTAAAAATCACTTAAGGAAGCAGGTTGGGGTGTTTTTTTTTCCTATTGCAATGGCAATAAAGTAGTGTCTATCACCTAAAATATTAACATCCTGTCAACTCCATCAAGCCTTCTGATCTTCAACTTCCCAGCAAGTCCACAGGGTGTCTACTTATCTTATGTAAAAATGCATTTCAGTCAGAAGGATGGGATATTTAACAAAGCATGGCATTCTTTATTCTATTCTTCAGTTCCTAGAGGCTTTTTTTTTTTTTAAGCACATGCAGCTGCTGTCCTCAAAGGAAGTCTGGGATGTCTTTGAGAGCATATCACACTTCAAGCAGGCTGCTTCCCCTTGTGGCCAGGACCACTGCTGGCCAAAAAAAACCCCATGCCTTTCTCCCAGTCCTACAGACCAACTACCCACTTCCCTCCTGCCTTTCCTGCCTCCAGTGAGGTGCACTGATTGTCTTTCCAGTATGTAGTCCCTCTGGAAACAGCAATGTTGCCCCAGTTAAAGTCAGGAATAAGTAGCTCTACTCACAAATTCCTCTGTACAGCACAAATATAAGGAATGTTTCAACTGGAACGTAGCCATGATAAAATGAATCCAGAAATAAAATACAGACTGCATTAACTGCAATTTTGAAGGCATAGCAAAGACAAAGGCTGTTCCTCCCTGCTATTCTGAGGCTGCTGGTCTGGAATGCTGCTATCACTCTGCACAGCATTTAAGGGGCACTTTTTTAGTGGACTATGCAGTCTGTGGGCACTTAACTCTTTGGTAGATCAGCATGGCAGCAAGGCACTGAGGATGTGCAGGAAGTCCAGTCCAGTGGGCTTTGTGGCTCCTTTTTGAGCTGCCTTACCTAGGTGGGACAGGAAGGGTCACAGGCTCACCACCTCTGGCATGGTGGTAGGAACAAATCCATACAGGGAAAGCCAAGGGAAATATTAGAATAACAGGAAAATTCAAGGAGGAATTATCAGCCCAGCCATGTCCTTCTCATGACCCTAGTAACAAAACATCTACTGGAATACTCAGAACTGCTGAAGAGGCACCACAGTTACAGTGAAATACAACTGCTTGGACTCAGGTACCCAAGCTGAAGGAGAAATTGAAAAAGTGTTTTCCAGAGTTTCTTTTAAAACAGCAAGAAATACTGTATAAAAAACATTTTCATGTACAGTAACATTAAGAAGAGGAACATTAACATCTGCATCTTGCTTCAACTTATGTTAAATTTCAGCACAGCTCATGGAAACCACCAATGGCTGCTCTACAGCAGCCCTGAGAGCAAGGAGAAGGAGTTCACTGACAGGGAAAAACTGCAGACTGCTCCTAGCCCCATGCCATCTCAAAAACGGTTGTGGAGTGAAAAATCTTGTTCCCCTAGAAGGAAACAGTTCTTTAAAAAAACACCAAGAGAAAACCATGTTGTTTGCCTGGTTGAGACCTTCAACATTTCTGAAGGAGAGAAATTCCAGAGCCGCCCATTATGAAGAACTCTTCTCCTTGTATTTCTGGTAAGCATCCAATATCTCCTCGACAACACTTGGATCATCAAGTGTGGTGACATCTCCCATGTCACCTGATTGTTCAGTGACTACTTTCCTCAACAGCCTTCTCATGATCTTCCCTGATCGGGTTTTAGGGAGGCGCTTCACCACCTGCAAAGAAGGGAAAGTTCCAGTTTCCATCTTCCATAGAACTTGAGTCCTGCTGGAAACCAGGAGCAGATCTGGCTGGCACACTATATCCTAAGCCTGGCACACTATTTCACGGTCAGAGCTCCTTTGAGGCTCCTGGGAAATAGGTTATGGAGCACACTACATTACAACCAAGGAAAGGAGTGTCACTAGCTATACATCTTATTCTTATTTCAAGTGGATTTTTTTCCCCATTGCCATGTCCAGACTGAGTGCTGCAGGACACACAGCTCTTTTAGCAATCGGATTCTGAATATGCTGTTAACTATTAAAATCTAATTACACATGAAAACTTGAGCACCAGTGGTGACACAAATCTTAATGCATTACCAGAACAGACAGAAAAACTTACATTCAGCTGTAAAGGGCAGGAATATAAAGCAACACAAATCTGCACACCAGCTGCTGGGTCTCCTACTCAAGGGATATCTCTTGTCTCCTGATGTTTCTCTCTGCCTGATGTTTCTGTCAGCCTAAACGCGTTCCTTCATAACCAGAAGAATCTCAAAGGCCTTGGCTATGCCTCTTGGAGAGGACTTGGCAGCAAATTTAAAGGCTTTAGCATAAACATGAGCCTGATGAAGAGTTCTCAGTGAGCAGAGACACCAACAGGTCTCACACTTTGCTACATGATCAGGCCAGTAGGCTACAAAATTCCATAGCATTAACTGACGTGCAAGGAAAAAGAGTTAGGGGGCTTCTCTGCAGGACTACCCCAGAAGACAGGGAAATGGAGGCATTCCCTTGCACACCTGCAAGTTCTGGAAGCTTCTCCAATCCACTCAGGATATCCTAGGCTGTTCCAAGTTGAAGGAGCAACTTTGCTGCCTGTGCCTTGGTGTCCACCTTACCTGCATGTGGCTAAGGCAGAGCCCCTCAAGGAAGTATCTGGTCACTGCCTCCAAGAAGAGAGAAACAGATGCAGGCAGACCCTGGGGGACAGCTAAAAGGGGCAGCTTTATGAACTCTCCCCTAACATACAAAGGGAGCTGCTGAAAGGTGAGGAGCATTGAGACAGAGCTTGGAGCTCATCAGTGCTCTCCAGGGCCAGGCCTGTTGTACAACAGAAACAATCAGTGCTTTGAGGTCTGACATTGATGCTTCCATCACTGCAAGCTAGCTGGGCAGTGTCATTGCCTCTCAGTGCCTCTCACATGCAGACAGACCACTGCACCTGCCCTCCCCCTCCCAGGATCCCTCCAGCCAGCTCTGTTTTCCTGCCTCTTTATCCTGCAGGACAACAGCAGCACTGCAGGCAGGATGGTGAGAGTTGCCTGATGTGACCATTTCCTGTTCCTGGTACGAGTTTCAGTCTCCCACTTACCAGAATGTGGTCAGGCACTGCATACTTTGCTATCTTGGAAGCCACTATGGCTTTGAGCTCTTCTTTGATATGGTCTACACAAGCTGTCTGCTCCTTTAGCACTATGAAAGCAAAGGCACCTGGAAGACAAACGAGCAGAAGCCACAAACCTCGTTTTAGATACTGTCTGGAAAGACCTAGGATGCTCATTTGAATGACAAGGAGGGTTTTAAATCATTCCTACACACAATCTAGGGACTGACAAGAAAATCATGGATCTTTTTTACAAAAGCAAGTCAGACTCCAGCCCTCAGTCAATGGCTCAGCCTTTTCTTGGCATCTGTAACTGATCTCAGTGACAGTGACAAGTCAACATAAATTACCAAAGTGTTACTGGGATCAGAAGTTGGCCAGTGTAAATCAGCTATTCCCATTCTGTTCAAAGGACATTTTAAAGCACAATCCTATAAAAGGATGCTCTACCATATACATGAACACTATGTATGGAAACAGTTCAGGGAGTAACACCCAGGTTAGGAACATGCAGCTCTTTTCATGGCTGTCTTTGTCTGGTGGGGCTGCAGTGCCAGTCAGCCAAAGAACTGCCCTCCCATCCCTCAGCATCTCCTAACATGCCTGGGTTTGAATTTAAGGGAAGTGTTTGTGGATGTCCTGTCAGGACACTGCTTTTCACATACCTTCTCCTTTGATCTCATGTGGATACCCAACCACAGCTGTCTCAGGGACCTCAGGGTGATCAGCCTTCACAAAAAGTCAAGCAAAACCACACAAATCAGAAGTGCTTCAAGCCATACAGATTTTGTGCCAGTTGCTCTACAAACCAACTTGCCATATGTCACTCTCCCTTGACAGATGCTGCTGGAAGCACAGCAGGAAAGCTGGATGCCAGCTTCCTCCTGCAGGGCCAGCTGGTGCCCACGGCCACTGCCACATCTCAGGGAGCAGCTCTGAACTGGCCCTGCTTTTATACACACACAGAAGTACTCCTGCACCCCCTGCACACCAAGCTGAACTTGCAGCACCTGGAAACCTCCTTTCTCTTTCTTTGTGCACGACTGGGGTCCCAAATGCTGACTGGCCACTGCCCAACCACAAGCAAAACCAGTCCTGCAGTGCTCAGTGCTACAGAGAACTGTGGCCAGCAAAGGTAAAAAGCCAAGTTTCCAACATCACAGTCCACACTGGACTTGAGTTTATAAGTGCCCAAAGCATACCAGAAGGCAGAAGGAATCAGATTTCTTCATTCCCTAATCCAAATGCTTTTTTGTTATTATGCTACACAACAGTGATTCTGTTGCACTGCAGAGTTTAATTTAGCATTTCTCTGCAGTGAGAAGTGCACAGACCAGAAGAAATCACCTGTCTGCATCCCACACCAAAGAATGGATTATGTTATCCTTAATTAGATTAAAGTATGAAAGTAAACATCACAGAGCAATCTAGGCACATAAATATATTTTCTTTTACACATGCATACACATACATAAATTGTGAGAGGGACTGGATCCTATAGCTGTGATCAGAAAGTAGCACAGACAAAAGATTTACTCACCAAGGATAAAGTAGGATCCTGTGTTCCATTTGAACACAGCTCAGGTTCATCAGATTTTATATTTAAGTGTCATTTGCAAGCAAGGCAAATAATACAGAAATAAATATACAGGTCAAGGTTTTAAATATAAACACTCTGAGGGCTTTTTGTTTTCAGTTCCCAGAGATAATACTATTTTCATTCAAACCAACAAGCTAGCTTTGCAGTTGACATAAATCAAGGCTGCTTTATGCTTAACACTGCTCAATTCTGAGGCATCCCCGGGTAGTTCAAATAAGCAGCAGCCACAGGCTTAGGAAGGAGAAGTCAGGTGTTAGCAGAGGGGAAGAAGGAAATAGGTGAGACACTCAGGGAGTGTCCACCAGCATCCAAAACGCCAACAGCAATAGCACAACACCACAGAGAGGAAGCTCTGCCAGCTCAGTTGCAGGGACTGCCCACAGCGTGGCTCCCCTCACTTGCTCATTTGTTGTCTCCTCAAGAAGGGCTCCGTTTCCCCTTGCACCTTTGCTATTCACTGTGCTGTGTCTAGGCAGGGGCAGGGGTTTGCAGGCAAGAGACAAGGCTGCACTGAAAGGGTCCCCCTACCCCACAGACATTCCCTGCTTGGAACTCACCATGGCATCTTCTATTTCTGCTGTCCCCAGGCGGTGCCCGCTGACGTTGATGATGTCATCCATGCGCCCTGTGATCTGGTAATAGCCCTGCTGGCTCCTGTAAGCACCATCCCCTGTGAAGTAGTAACCTGCAGCAAGGACACGGGGCTCAGCAGCTGTTGGAGTCTAGAACATCCCTGTGGCCGCCCTGGTGGGTTTGGAGACCGGGCAGGGGGTCTGGGATCTGTCCAAGGGGGTCAGAGCNCAGGGGTGCTGTACATGAGGTGTGGGGCTCTCTGAGCCGCCCAGTCCTGCTCTGCTGGGGATGCCCTGCAGAGCTGAGACAGAACTGAGATAATGCCCCTGCCAGGGAGGCCTGGCAGAGCTGAGACAGAACTGAGATAATGCCCCTGCCAGGGAGGCCTGGCAGAGCTGAGACAGAACTGAGAGATAAATGAAGAATAAACAACCTTGGAACAGGCACTGGGGACTCAGCTTGTCGTCTCTACCTCTGGTGTGAAACACTTAGGGGCAAAGAGAAGACGAAAAACCTGATTACCTCAGGGAACAGCAACCCCAAGGAAACTCCCAGGGAACAGCAACCCTGGGGAGAAAACCTTATTACCTTGGGGAACAGCAACCCCGAGGAAAATCTCAGGGAAAAGCAACCCTGAGAAGCAGCAGCAGCAGCAGCTGCAGCAGCTCTGGGCTCTGCAGCAGGACAGACCATGCTGCAGCACGGAGAGAGGCCAGGCTGGAGCGGGCAGCTCACAGTTCTGGGACCTGCCCCACGCCATCTCCCACTCCCCTCTGCCATCCCTGCCCCTCCTCTGCTCTGCCTGGACTGTGCTGGCTCCTGACAAGCACCAAGACAGCGAAGCTCAGGTCTCTGCCAAGATGGACAAATCACTGCAGGCAATCAGCAGCAACCAGTGGCTGATTTTCCTGTAGTAAAACCAAGCCCAGCAACACAGCCCAGTGATGCCCAGCTGGATTCACAGAACCAGGAGGGGCTCTCGGATCTCTCCAGGCCATGCATGCCCACATCTGCACAGCAGCTGTGTGCTCAGACTTCCTGGTGCACACAGCACTAAGGCAAAAGCACTTCCAATGCCACTTGCCATCATGCCACAGGCTCAGATGGTCAAGCTCAGAACTGCTGCTGGCTACAGCTCAGCACACATGGAAAACCACAGCTGTTCAGCTGAGAGGGAGCAGCTCCGTTACATTCTGTACGTGGGAACACTGCCAGGTTTTGTTAATCACATACACCGGGATGGATGAAAAGCCATTCTCCCTCACAGCTAAACAAAATTCAGATCCCAGGTAAGAGTCACTCTCCAGCACGTGAGTGTGGGAGGAACTCTGCCATCAAATTAGCTAAAAACTCCAAACCACCCCATGATAAGCACAGAGGGTCTAAAACATTTGATGGAAACTGAAAAAGACCCAGGGTTTCCTGGAAGCTCCAGTGTCACTGAGGACACATCCGGTAACACAGATTGTGTTGGCTCTTCACCAAGGCCCTGTCTGCATCTGAATTGTTCCAGTGGCACATCTAAGAAGCAGCAGGCAGATACTGCTGTGAAATCTGAAGGTCTTCTTGCTAGGAGCCATTATTGCCCTATTCATGGACTTTCAGTCACAGTTTCTACCCTTCCAAATCAATTAAACAACTATCAACTAAATACGAACAAGACATCAGATGCAAATGTACTGAGTAATAAGGGACTATGGGGTCAATCAACTTCTTGTACCAGTTTCCCATTCTTATTATCCTGCCCTTTTTTATTATCCTGCCCTTTTGTACAATTTTCAGGAATGCCTGTCTAATTCTTGCCTACCCTGTAGCTTCCAAATCCCCTTTCAGTTTCTTCTCCTGAGTGAAGACAGTTGTCTTGTCCAATCTCCTACGAAAAATGTTTCCCTGCCACTTCTAGTACATCTTAACCACATTTTAAAAAGGAAGGTTGTAACACAGGGTTAAGATTCAGTGATGCAGGAGGTAATTCCCATACAATATGCCTTTTTCCAAGTGAGACACAAAGCTCCAGAGAAAAGGTATTTGGATTTCAAAGCTTGGGCATTAGAGTTTTCTAGAAAACACATCCCTTTTGACAGCTATAAAGGCCAACACTACCTCAAACCATCAGGGCATGCTTGCATCCTGTGACACACACCCCAAGCCACCATGGTACAGAAACAGCAGGAAGTACTGCTGAAAATATTCAGTGTGAAAATATTCACTGCAGTGAAACTGCCTTCCCTTGGCACTTCCCTTACCTGGGTAGGCTTTGAAATAGGCATCAATAAAGCGCTGGTGATCCCCATGGATGGTTCTTGCCATGCCAGGCCACGGCTGGGCAATGCAGAGTGCACCAGACACATCATTGCCCTCTATAACCTTCCCCTGCAGGTTCAAGCACAGGAAGGATGAACAGGTGAACAACAGAGGAATAATAAACAGCTTCTGTGTTATTGATCTGGCAAGAGTCACCCTGTTGCTCACTGCAGACTGCCAGTGGAGGGTCACAAGTGGAGAAAATAAATGCAAACAACTCTTCTAGACACCTGAAACGCCCTGTTGGCAAATCTGTATGGACAATTGAGATATGTTCTCTCTCTCTCTAAATTGCTCATCTATTCTGCCATTATTAGGGAGAAAAAAGCATCCTTCTGGGTCCTGTTCTTTGCTGTCCAAAAGGTAATTGCAGCAGAAACACACACCAGCTTTTCATTTGGGCACCCAGCAGAGGTCCAACTCACATTCTCATCCATGAGCACAGGCACAATCCCAAAGAAAGGTCTCATGGCCATAGCCGGAACAATCTCAGCTTTCTCCTCCGAGGGCCGTGGGGCAATGCAGATGCCACCAGTTTCTGGAAGAAGAATGAAAAACAAAGTATCTGTAGTAGTCCATCCACTGCTGGGTAAAAGCAAATTCCAGCTCTTCTTAGGTCAAGGAGAAAAGAGTGAAGCCCCCTTGCAAGAAAGAGGCACTGGGAATGACTTTTGCAGGCCCAAGGAGCACAGACATCTGACAGCAGCAGAGGCCTGGCATGGGCAGTACTCAGCAGCCCCACTTCCTACCAAAGATTTTACAGGGAAAGCATAAGCATGTCAGGATATTTATCTCCCTCTAGTGTTTCTACAGCTAAGGTTAGCAGGAAAAGCACTTCAGGAGTCTGAATTACTATTATTACAGAGTATGGGGTTAACCCATCCCTTACAAGCAGGTTGATCTTCATCTTATAGTCAAAATTGAACCTTTTAACCATCCTTTTTCATTCCTGCTGGGATGAGCATTAAATCAGACTCCAGCCTTAATGAGGTCTTTTCTATTCTAAATCTAATTCAGAACCACAGGAGAGAAACAAAAACAAAGGAGAATAAGGCTTTTAAAAATACAGCTCTATAAATGAAGGTATGTTCTGCCACACAGCGAGTGCATTCCTCTACCAGCTTTGCTGAGCTTGTGAATGTTGAAATCAGGGGCTGGAATGTGTGAATTTGACCCTGAACTTGCACAGCTACGAAGGAGGGTCTCTGATGGCTTTAAGCTTTAGACTTGTAGCAAATGTTTTCACACGTGGCTTACACATAGAAGTATTTACCATTTCACTGATGGGCATGCATTCACTTCATGCTTCTGTTAATTTTGAAAAGGGGAGCTTGAGTTGTTCCATGAAGAAGCACCCCAGACACCTGCTGTTCTCCCTTTGCACAGACAAAACCTGCATCAGGAGCAGGGACCCTGACTAAGCTGAAGGTTGCTCTTGCTAAGCCAGTACTCATCCCAAATACAGCACTGAGAGCTGTGCTTCAACATTTTTGCCACATCCCACACATCCTGCAGCCAACCACACACAAGGCAGTAAAGCCTCACTCCTGAGGGAGCTGCATGGCAGCAAGGGTGCCTTAAAAATTATTGGCACAGGGAAGACCTAGTATAAATTGGTTTAGAAGCACCAGTGTTAGCCACTGACAGGTGACATCAAGCAGAACTTCTAGGCTCTGCCCTGCCCTTATGAAGCCTTTCTACTCAGAAAGAAAAAGAGCTGTGTCTCCACATTACCTGTGCCCACGCTGCCAACACAGCACAAACCCACCCAGACTTTGGGCAAGGACAGCAGAGTCTGAGCAGGGGAGGGGTGTTTTGAACCAGGCTCCTCTCAGCCCTGCAGAGATCCCATCTGGCAGCACAGACAGACTGGAGTGACTGCTTTGGGGGGAATTTGTTTCAGAAGCACCAGCCCAGTCTAAATCAATGTGAGATGATGCCAACAACAAAAGCTTCCAGAGCCTATTCAGAGATGCCTTTCAAAATCAGCTTCTGTTCATGGCTGTTCTCTTTTTTTTATGAAATCAGTGACAGAAGTGAAAATACCTAGTGTCTCCGCTGCATCATGAAGAACTAAACCTAAAACTCAAACACAGCTTTGACTCTATTGCTGTCAATCACAACCTGGTACCTTAACAGCAAGAGCCATAGGAATTTTTCATCTGCACATACCACACCATTAAAATTGCTTCTCATAATTACTCTCTCACTCATTTGCCTCATCCAAAGACTTTAAGGTAGATTCTTAAATCAGCATTTGCTGATGCCTGCCAGGCTTTATTAGCTGGCAACAGGTTGCTGCTTGGGAGAGCAGTGTCCCGTGGAGGACATGGCACACAGCAGCACAATTAACCAGCTATTCTGAAACTCTACAGGGAAGGTGACACTGCAGGACTGCAGCCAGCATCCATCACATTGCTCCTGCCATCTCCTCCCACGCTCCTTTTACCTTGAAATGGCATATATCATCTTTCTAAGATTATTTTGGTTTCCTCTTTATTAAAGCATCAACTGTAGAAAAAGGTTGATTGCACTTTCTAATAAAATCAATGTCATGAATATTCATAATTATATTATGCTTCCAGGAGCTGGTAACTGTTTACCTACAAAACTATGCCTGGTTCAAGCTAAGACCAAGTACTCTGGACTTGGTGTAACAAGCTGTCCAGTGAGTGTATTTTAACCTCTCACCTGGCAGTTGTTGCTCCTAAATCCCACAAGAAATAAAGTTTAATACAAGATCTAACACTGTACTTTGGAGGAAAGAGATAACGCAGCATGAACACTGAATGCACCAGTTAAACAAAACAACCAACCAAAAAGTGTTAGGACAAAACTGGATTCTTCTCAATTACATCAATGTGCAGCAAATAACTGCTTCTCCATGGTGTTTTCTTTCAGAGCAGTGAGAAAGAAAGCACATGATGAGGAAAGACCTAGCCAGTCATCTTTGCTTCTGCTCAGCATGTAGGAACCCAAAAGATTTAAGAAATCAGCAGTTGAAGTAGATAGCAGTTAACATTGCTGCTCTGAATTCTGAGGTGGTTTTATTTCAAGTCTGAAAATTTAAAAAGAAAGAGCCTGCAAGTCAGGTCTGGATTAAATGGAACTTGCTTGTGTGCCAGAAGAGAATTTCTCACACTGAGATAGAGAGCCTGCTAGCAGGAATAAGGATGAAATCAGGAGCAGCTTGACTGGAAAGGGAATGAATAAGCTGCTCAGTGGCAGTTTAAGACTATTTTTCAGCAGAGGCAGAATGCCAGCAGCTGTGCTCCTGTCTCCATGGCAAACTGGATCTCACGACTTGAGAAGGACATATTGCAAGACACCTCTAGCAACTCCTGAGTGCTGGTGCCCAGAAAAGAGAGGACTAGGTGCTGAGGAAAGAGCCAGGAAGGAGCTGCAGGACTCCTTTGAGCAGAGAGCCCCACCAGGCAGCACAGCCCTAGTTTGGGTGCAGCACGTGGCCTCTCCCTGCTGCTGGCCAGGGAGGCCAGGAGGCAGAGCCAGCTCTGCTCTGTGTCCAGCAGCTTGTACACAGCAAAGCCCAGCCCAGGCACCCAGCAAAGCCCAAGCAAGCTGCCAATACTCCAGTGCATCCTTTCTGAGGCATCAAAGCTGCAGGGCCCACACAAGTACAGAATATCAACTCAGTCATGGGAGAAGGTGCTCCCCAGCAGCCCTGCTGGGTGATGGCCACTGCCCTCCAGCCACATGAT
The DNA here is from genome assembly GCA_013400215.1 of Cisticola juncidis. Lineage (NCBI taxonomy): Eukaryota > Metazoa > Chordata > Aves > Passeriformes > Cisticolidae > Cisticola > Cisticola juncidis. The sequence goes on along the minus strand of VXBR01002679.1, from coordinate 160,336 downwards.
GGGCAGCCAGCAAGTCTCCACTCACTGCTTTCCAGTCTGCCAGAGTCACAGTCAAAGCTTCCTTTGAGGACACAGCTTAGTTTTCCATCCTCCCCTGAGCATTCCCAGAAAGGAAAACAAAGCACACCTAAGTACAGATTGTGGCTATGTGGTGCTTCCAGTGCTTTTGCATGATGAGACCATAACAAGGTCAGTACAGCTAATAAACTGAAAACCAGTTTTGCAATTCAAGCTGGCTATTGCCAGTTTTGCCCAGAAATTCAAACTCTGCCTCATATTTCTAGCAGCAATTGGCATTTTCCAGCACTCAGAACATCAGAGAACATTTAGAGGAAAACAAAACCCACAACACTGCTATTGTTTTTACATGTTGTTACATTGCTGTTATGTTCAAAAACTCCCCAGAGACTTGAAAAAGTTGATCCAAACACCAGGAGGCGTTTTTTTGATGTACTTGTTGGATCAAATTGGAATGTGTTAACCCCTCTCTCCCCACCAGCAACCTGTCCGTGGTCAGGGTCCTCTCCAAGGCTGCCTCTTACCTGTCTGCCACCACGTGTCCACCAGGGCACAGCGCCCTTCTCCCACCACCTGGTGGAACCACTGCCAAGCTTCCTTGTTGATGGGCTCTCCCACTGCACCAAAACAGCAAAGAAAACAACCTGAGACCCAGAAGACTGCAGGAGTTCATTCCCCCTCTTGTTGCACAAGAAGCACAACAAGCTGGGTGCATCATCTCCCAGCAGAATGCTCACAGCACCTTTGCTGGGATGTACAAAGGACTGCAATGCACTCACATAACTGAGGACTGACTTTTTCCAGAAGAACCAAAAGGCAAGCAGTGAATACCACTAAAAGTAACTAACCAATGTAGGTCATGTAATAAAAACCTCCAGAATAGAAAATAATGCAGGAAAATGCTGCTTGGGTCACCTATGCCAGTAAAATTCAAAGCTATGCCCTTTAACATCAGATAAATCTTTTTAGCCAAGAACGTGATCCTGCAAAATAATCTAGGAAACAGGCAATCATACAAAAGTTCAGTGGACCCAAAACGTGATTTTGTTGCTTCCTCTGCTGAGAAAATATTTGAAAAGCCAGACACACAGCCTGCTTTATCATCTTTTTTTTAACCACATCCCATGTGGTCAGCTGAGCTCCTCTGGCACGTTCATCTCACCAGCTAGAACCCTTTGTCTTTTTCAGATTGAGATTTCATGCCCCTTACCTGAACCCAAAACCTTCAAGGAAGATCTGTCATATTTCTTCACCCACTCTTCTCCATAATTCAGCAGCAGGCGTATCGCTGTAGGTGCTCCATAAAACTGATTAATTTTCAACCTTTGCACCACTTCCCAGTAACGACCTGCAAAACCACAGACTGGCCTTTTACCCTCCCAGCACTGACGTACTGCTGCAAACACTCAGCCAAAAGGTTAGGAGACAAAGCTGGAGCTGTTGCTACTGTGAGTACAAAGCAAAAGCAATAACAGTTTTTTTTTTCCTTTCGTGGATTCACAGATTTTCCCGAGCGTTGCATACACATGACCCAGAGCAATGGAGCTTACCTCTCTGAGCAGGCAGGTCACACTGGACACGTCTCCAAACCCCTTTTGCCACATCCAGCCAAACCTTTTCCCACCACCTCCTCACCTGGGTCAGGGTACACTGGAGTGCTCTCAAACAGGACAGAGGTGGCTCCATTGCAGAGGGGTCCATACACGACATAGCTGTGTCCTGTGATCCAGCCAATGTCGGCCACGCAGCCAAAAACATCACCTTGCTGATAGTCAAACACATACTGCAAAAACAAAAGTGAGGCCAGTCAAACACACACACACTGCAACGAAAGACAGACGTGAGGCCAGTCAAACACACACACACTGCAAAGACAGACGTGAGGCCAGTAAAACACACACACACTGCAAAGACAGACGTGAGGCCAGTCAAACACACACACACTGCAAAGACAGACGTGAGGCCAGTCAAACACACACACACTGCAAAGACAGACGTGAGGCCAGTCAAACAAACACAGACTGCAAAGACAGACGTGAGGCCAGTCAAACACACACTGCAAAGACAGACGTGAGGCCAGTCAAACACACACAGACTGCAAAGACAAACCTGAGGCCAGTCAAACACACACTGCAAAGACAAACCTGAGGCCAGCTCATTCCCTGCTGGCAGGTGCCCAGAGGAAGGGCACTGGCCTGGGCATCCACAGGCAGCAGCAGGAGAGCACACGGGGCACGCAGAGCCGGGTGTGAGGGACACGGCCACACCAAGGCCAGCCCGAGGGGAGGTCACAGGGACCAGCACCAGGGCTCCCAGGCTCCTGGCACGTTCGCAAACACACAGGCAGCACGGCTGTATCAGCAGCTGCTCAGCTGGAGCAGCCCAGCTACAACCCAAGCTCAGAGCCTTGGACACCTAAAGTTGCCTGCTCCAGGTGGTGCATGTGGTAGAGCTGATTCTGAGCCACAGGGAAACTGCAGACCAGAGTCTCAGACCCTTCACCAATATCAACAGATTTCCATGGGAGATCTGGAGGAACTCATAGGTGTCCATAAAACATTCACTGAGAAATATTTTTAGCTGCTTAGCTTCTCTGTATGAGTGCATCACTTTCCAGATGCTACTCTCTCCTTGCTCATCAAATTCAAGATAAAGATCTCGGAGAACTCATTGTCTTGGATATGGAAAATGCTTCCCAGTGTAAATCCCACTGTAAATCAATGTAATCCCACTCCTCTACCATATGGTGAAGAGGTCCTGACTCATAAGGAGTCAGGTTTATGGATCAGAACTAAAATAAAAACCCCATGAGTGTGTGACAAGAGTGTCACATGTGAGTGTGCAAAGGCCACAGAGATCATAGAGGTCAGCTGATCCCTCTACCTAGGAAAGACAGTTCCCACCTTACTTTTCCAAGAGCCTTCCCCTCTCATGCACTCTGCAGGTGGAGAAAATGCACCAGGGTGCAGATCTACCTTCTGGACTAAGAAAGAGATGCCTTGATGTTTATGCTGTCACTTAAAAAAGCTAACATTACAAATGCCCTTCATGCAGAGAAGTCTGACACTTGAACATTCAAATCTCCTAAAAATTCAACCATGTCAGTCTAAAGAAAGAAAACCTTCACATGAATTGTGTGATTACAAACAGGGTGATACCACTGAAGCCAGATGGAGATCTTTCACCACAGTCCTCTCCTCACTTCACTGTTACCTTTTAATATGCAGAGCTCAGACCAGAAGCTTCAAGCAGCAGTGCCTTGACTCTCCATTTTCATAAGAAAGGAGGTTAAAACACTTTCCCTAGATCACTCAGAAAAGTAAAAGAGAGGTGCAACCACAAGAGAAGAAACACAGTTTTTGTTCTTCAGACAGCAAGTACTATGCAAAGCAAAGAGGCTGTTTTAAGAGTCCACATCCTCTCTGAAATACAAAGTCCAGCATCCCCATGCAAAATACTACAGTAACATCCACATCACCAATGTCAGATGCAAGATACTTTCCAGAGTCTCCTCAGCTGCAAATTCTGGGCAGCCAACACTGGCATATTTTAAATGCAAGAGCAGCACTGCCACTTCCTTGCTTTCATAACTCTGTGTTCAGGTTTGCACAGTATCGTATTCCTCAGAACAAATCCTGAAGATTATTCACACAGTGAGGTGTTTTCCAGCTTGTTCACAACCCATAAGCCCTCTGGGCAGCAAGCAGAGAGCACAGCATTCTTGCCTGAGCCAGGTCTCTTGTCAGCCCTGCTGAAGGGTGAAGGAACCTTTCCCAGAGGAGGCAGCTGCCTTACCTTGTGTGTGAGAGCAGCATACAGCAGGTACCCAGCCTGGGTGTGAACAATCCCTTTGGGTTTCCCAGTGCTGCCCGAGGTGTACAGCATGAAGAGCGTGTCCTCACTGTCCATGCTTTCTGGAATGCAGGTGGAATCTGCCTTGGACATCTCCTAAGAAAGAAAAGGTGGCAATGACAGAAAGGTTCTAGGGAGCCAACCATCACTCCCTCTGTAAGCCTGGCAACAGTATCCAGAGACAAGAGCCACCATTGCTTTTCCCGTCACAAATGTCCATGGATATAGGGGCTCACCTGGTGGAAAGGTTCTTCCTGTGGATGCACAGCATCTAACATTTCCACCAGAACTTCTGGTGGGCAGAGAAGTCAAGGACAACTGGCCAGATAAAGTAACATTTCAGGGGAAAATAATAGTAAGTCATAGATGCTTACATTTTGAGCCTTTGCAAGCACCTGAAATCCAGAATGTGACTGCAAACACTTGACAACAGCAGCAAAGCTTGACTAGGTGCTGCTTAGTACTTTCCTTCTCCTCTAAAAACTGCAGTGCTACAGTTCAACTGTGTGTTCACCTCCTTTCCCTGGCCCCAGCAATGGATCACTGTCCTGTCCATTTGATCCTCAAATTCTAATTTTCCTACCCAGAAGAAGAGGACTTTACTCTCGTGCCTCTGTCACTCTCTTCATACTCCCCTGTTTGGCCAGCTGGGTGAGATCTCTCCTCATCCCTACAGTCAGAACCACAGGAGAGAATGTCCTGCTAGTCAGAGCTTCTCTCAAGCTCTGTACTGTCTTACTGTCCTGATGAATGATTCCTGCTAGAGTTATTAGGTGGCTCCTTGGAGGAATTTCTTGGTACTGCCTTTTTATGAGAATACACTGTAAACACATTTTATTTACAAGTGAACATTAGCATCAGTAGGTCCAGATGTTTAAAAGTGTCTGACAAGCAAAGCTTAATAAAACGTGAAGAGTTCACAAAATATAATTCTTAGCCTCTGAATTACAGCACTGCTGCTCATCTCAGGTATCTCTCATGACATCTCAGCATGGCCAATTCAGGCTGACTTGTCAGTTTTTGAAACAAAGATAGAATTCTCATATGCTCCATTACAACATGAGCCTAAATTTTGCAGTAAGCCATTGCACAAGAGCTTACTTGTAAAAAGAAGTAAGTTTAAAAAGTACATCTGCTGTACAGATCAGTAAGGACAGTTAACACCATCAACTGTTTAACTCTTGTTTTGCTTCAGATCCCAAAACTGACAATGAAATGAGCTCAGCTCTTAGATCACTAAAGTACCTGAGGCTGTTTACAGACCAGAGAAAATAATCAGAAAGTCCTTTGTGGAGTAAGGAGTAAAACAATTTCTGAGTAAAACTTGTCTTCTCTGTTTAACCTGTGGTAGTACTTCCTCCTATCTCATGTGACCAGCACAGGGACTCTTGAGCAATTATCTTGCCAGCAGGTTATTTTTCCAGGCATTGTTAGCATGAGTAGTTCCTGTTTACTGCTGCCAGCAGATGAAACTACTTCTGTATTAGGCTGGAGTCCCATGTGTGCCGGCTAAACACATAAAAATGACTGCTGTTTTCTTTCCCAGGAAGCACAGGCTCTAAATATTCCCAAACCATCACTGTTCTCCCACCATGGGACAACCACAACACTGTTGATGGCTGGATGAAGCCTCTCTAGGAACTTCATTATTTCTGCACTGCCTTTCAGTCCAGTTTGAGTGCACATGCAATCTGCAACACAGTGTCTGAACACTGACAGTAAAGTAACAACAGCCACGATGGTCTCTAGGACCTCTGGGTCTCAGAAACACTCCTTAAATCTCAGCACTGCTTGCAAGACTTCTGAAATGGAGCAGCAAAATGCCTGCCCATGCTGAGATAAACCAGACATAGACTGAGCTGCCTCGACTCCCAATCCTAGCAGACTGTAAATACAGGCAGTCCCTTTGAGGATGAAGATCCAGATGCTGCAAGGAGCAGAACTCGGGTCCCAAAAGCCCTTATGGAAAGAAAAATTATCCTAGCAACACTCAGACCTAAAAGGAGTTATCCAACAACAACATACCTCTTCAAGGGGAATATCACGGTCACCCATCTGGACTTTGTTATCTGTCCTCTGAGCCACAAACACATGTTTGATGCTTGGACAGTTCTTCACAGCTTCATCCACAGTTGCCTTCAGCTCTATGGTCCGGCCTCCCCTGACTCCCTGGTTGTATGTAATAACTGCTTTGCATCCAGCTAAAAAGAGAAAGAATTAGAAGACATGCCAACCTGTCTTCCAGGCTAGCACACACACTCAGCTTTCAGTACTTTGGGGGTGATGTATAGGACAATATGTGTGACACGTACTCAGAACTGCTGTCAGTCAAACCCAGCCAGCGTCACTGATGAAAGCACTTTAAAGTCTGAGACACAGAGACTAAGGGTAGTTGGGACCTCTATAGGTTATCCAGTCCATCTCCCCCACCTCAAGGCAGGGTCTGCTTCAGCTAAACCACTTCTGACAACTATCCCTTCCATCTTCCTAAAACACTCCAATGGCATCTGCTCAACCCTTTCCCCAGCAGTCCACTCCAATGCCTATCACATGTGTGGGGAAGTCTTTCCCAACATCCAGTCTAAGTGTCTCTCACTGCAGTTTAAATCATCCATCCCTGCCTTGCAAAGCCGACATGCAGAACAGCTTCCTCCCAGTTCCCTGTGTGAGGGATAACTAAAACATGTACTTGCTCTCTGCAGATCAACTTCACTAAAAAGAAAAGAACACAACAATTTCTGTAAGACTTATTCCCTGACACTAGCCACAAAGAAACTGATGTGACTGCCAGGACATGGGCCACTGGCTATTTGCCTCTTCTGTTGCTATTTTTAGCACCACTTTTAACCTAATCACAATATGCAAGTACTTTGGGGCTGAGAACAGCTCTGTCTGCTGGTACAAGGGTTCACGGAGCAGGGGCAGGCTGCCAATGCTTCCAGTACTACACATAAATCACAAGATCCCAACTGAGAATGCAGAATTAGTGCTGTCCAGGAGTATCAAAGAAACACTGCAGAACAACAAGCCAGGCCCTATCCTTAAGCTCTGGTTTTCCTTCCAGGTTCACTGCTGTCAAGCAATAATCTGGTGCACCCGAGTATTCTAAGGCCAGAGGACGCTGCACGAGTCACTCAGGAGAAGGCTCCTCACTGCACTCTGCAGGGGAGAGTGAGCTGTCCTGCTGGGGGAGGAGGAACCAAGAAAGCCCTTCCTGCCAAGAAAACACCGGGCTGGGATGTGCCTTGGGACTGAAAGAGAAGAGTTTGTTCCCAGTCTGCATCTACTCACAGTCCACTATCCTGCCGGCCAAGGACTCGGCGCTGAATCCGGCGAAGATCACGGTGTGGACAGCACCGATCCTGGCACAAGCCAGCATGGCTGCCACTGACAAGGGGGACACGGACATGTAGATGGCCACCCTGTCCCCCTTCTGGATCCCATATTTCTTCAGGGTGTTGGCAAGGCGGCAAGTCAGATCCAGAAGCTCCCTGTGGCACAGAAGGAATGTTGTCATGTGACTGCACAACCTGATTTACATGGGGTGAGCAAAAAAAAAGATGAACTTGGGCAGAGTGAGGCTTCATGATCACCTCTGTAGCTCCTCTTCAGCTGCACAGGGCATCGTAAAGAAGGGTGGCCTGGGGCATCCTGGTAGCCAGGCTGCTCCTGCCACCGTGGAGAGGAGAAAAAAGGGGAGAGTGGTACTTGCTGCAGAAGGGCAGCAGAGAGCTGCAGGCGCTGTCCAGAGCTGCCAGGCTGCAATGTGGCCACAGCAGCCAGCAAGCCAGGGGCTGTCGTGCTGCCCCCAGAAACCAGGGCTCATTTCAGTTACTGCTGAAGCCTTTTCTACCCTGAGGCTCAGCCAGAAGCTACTGGGAACACAACTGGAATAAACACAAGATGAACTGCAAGTGTTGTTCAAAGACTGGGCACACTGTCTAAAGTTGAGGAACAGCTGGAAGTGCTCCACAACCAGCCTCTCTCTAAAGCTTCTCTTTAAACTGCACATTGGCATGCACAGGAAAGAAAGGAGAAGTCTGGAGGCACTTGTATGAGGGGCAGATTTGACAAGATTCCCATGAAAGCTGGACCACCTGCAGCCCAACAGCCTTGCAGAACACAGGTACTGCTGCACTCTTGCACAGAGAAACTCAGGAACACCAAGAACAGGAACTCTTTTCACAGGACTCTGCTATGACATGGTGAAAATAGAAAAGCATTCCTCTAAGGAATGAAAAGCACTTTGTGGACAAGGACTAGCACATTCCCTTTTTCTGATGCCTGCACAGGGGATAATTGCAGGTACATATGGGCTGAACAGCCCTGTATGCCTGCAGCAGAAGGGCTTAGGGAACAAGGGGTATTGTGCCAGGTGAGGGGTGGCCTCATGCCAAGGGAGGAGGCACAGCACAGGATGCTGACAGGGGCAGCAGAGCCCTCCTTCTGGTGCCAATCATCAGCTCAGAGCAGCAGACTGCAGAGTCTGCCAGGAATGACCATTGTCCTTCAGGTTCACAAACTCTGAGTACCAAGGCCCAGAGAACAGAGACATCTACTCTCCAGCATGTTCATCACCACCAACATGCCACCTGTGAAGCCTTAGGGGTGCTAAGCAATACTACCAGAGATCCCCATAACTTTTAACAAATAAATTAATTTTGGGGAGTTGCACTCCCTAATAAGCTGTGAAACATGAATCCTTATCTTAAGTATCCTCCCAGAACTGGCCACAGCTACAAAAAAAAAAAAACAACCCCAAATTTCAACTGGTGGCTAAGCTGCAAGTAAAATGAAAAGTTGTTTCCGGTTCATCAAAAATTATTTTGTTCCTTTTTTTTTTTTTAACCTTTGCAAGTTGGAAGTAAAATCTGAAATGCTCTACTTTGGAAATATCTAATCAAAACTATGGGCTGAGAATAAGTAATTTTTGGAGTGTCCACCCCTTAACTTGTCTTAAACCAAGAAAAGAAGACAAGGAAAACGAGCCTCAAATCCAAGGCACAGGACTTCGTATTATTTATTCCAGGAATATTCCTTTAGCATCAAGTAAAAAGCCCATTTCTGAACCCAGAGAGGTGGCCAGACATGCTCAGTGCCTGCTCTCTGGCAGTGCCTGGTGGCAGCTGCCCCTGCAGGGAGACCACAGCCTGCAGAAAGCAGGGATGCAGTAGTGGCACCCCAGACTGAATTCTCCCATACCCCTTATAGTGGAAAATCAGACTAAACTCTAAAGCACAATATTGAACACCTCTTCTCAAGCCCCTCATGACCATGGAAGTGCACAGTCAGTTAGATTTATTATTTTGCTTTTACTGAGTTCATAAACTGTGCGACTCTGTGCAATAGTTAATTCCTACCCAACCATTGGTTTGGTGCCTTGTCCTAAAAGGCCACATTTTCTGGTCTGGAATTTATCTGATGCTGCATTAAAGAAAAGTTTCAATGCAGATAAATAACAAAGAGGCAAAACAAAAGCTGCTGAACTACAAAGGACCTGAAGGGAAACAAGCTCCGGAGAGACAGCTGTGAGAAATGAAAATGAAATGAAATGAAAACTACTTATCTGCAATGGAAAATACTCAAGTGCTTTCTGAGCTGCAGCCTCTTTCTCCTATACAGAAATGCCAGAGTATCCCTGGCTAAGGTGCATTTTCTGAGCAACTCCATGATTCCTCTTGTTCTTTTTGCTTATTCAGGACTTCGTGACCACAATGGCAGAAGCTCTCATTGTTTTTATGATTAACCCATAGTTAACATTTGCTTAATGAGCCTGTCTAAGTAAGGTAATAGACAACATGGATCAGTCTTTACCCAGTCTTTAAAGGATCCATTTGCCTCTTCTTTGTATGCTGAAAGGCTGGAATAGAAAGGGCTTGGAGGTGCCTCTGAGCTGCAGCACATGGGGGAAATGGACACCAAGGCAAGGAAAAGGTAAAGCCAAGAACTCCAACAAAAAATCCACAAATCCCTGAGCATCAGGTAAATCTTTTGGCTCCTGTGGCAGCAAGTCAGGCTTGCTCTCCAGTTCAAGAAAGGGAGTAAGCAGAAATAATGTGTCAGGAATCCTTCTCTTGACTCCCTCACTCCTTCAAACTCATTTTATTGTCTAACAGGCAGGCAGTTGATACATGCCAGACCTGCCAGTCCTCAACTCAGACACATCCTGGGGAGGAATAAGCACTGTGCAGTCACTGCACCCAAACAAACTGAGCAGGAAGAAACCACAGCCATCACCACCCTCCCCACCTGCTACTACTGCCAAGCTCGGCATTGCAGTTCCTCCATCACACAAGGTCACAAGAGTCAAGGGTAACTGAAACCCTCAACCCAGCAGTGCCCCAGCCCTGACACAGAGGCAATGGCACGGAATGCTGGCCTGGAGGGGTGCTGGCAGCACAGCACATCCACCAGCTGCCTGCACTCCCAAGGATTCCAGCACAGCCGCCCAGAGCAGGGCACTGCTCCCAGCAGAGGGAGGCAGGAATAACCACCAGAGAGGAACAGAGCCACGGGGCACATAGAGGGTCCTGGAGCACCCAGCTCCCTCCCTGCAAGCAGGGCACACAGCAGGAGGATCTCAGCAGAGCCACTGTAGGAGAAGAAAATGTGCCACAAGCGAAAGGAAGTGCCCAGCCCTTCCTGATAGAGACAGACAAGTTCACAGCACAACAGTCTGAGGATCCTCTGCAAACCCAAATTGTAAGAGCTGAGAGCAAGTAAGAGAACAAACTGGACAGCAGGACACTGCTCCAGCAGGTAAAGTGTCAGAGCAGGGAGGAGAAACAGGGAAGCAGTAATCAGCTGAACCCAGATGGGGAGACCACTTGCAACGGAGAAAGAGCAAGATCCAGTCTGTGCATTTAGAACAAAGCAAGCAGAGGCATTAATGAACACAGACAAAGGACCAGTAAGAGACATGTACACCTGCTGCTGGACAAATGTGGGTATCAATGGCAACCAACAGGACCTATTTCTTTCTGTGTGATGTAGAATATGAGTAAGATTAGAGTGTTAAGGGGTAAAACATTAATAATCAGCTCTTGTGTCTCTCTGTATAAGATGTGCTTCCATTCTGCCCACAGATAAAGCTTTGAGCCTGTTGTCTTCCAGACTCGTCACTCACTGTGCAGGCTTCTCCTCAGCTACCACAGCATCACTTCTAAGCACAACACCTACAAGGCTGGGCCTCCAACAGAGCCAGCAGATCATTGTTCAGGCCAGTCCTTCTGTTTAATCTAACAGACAGCACCCCTCTCCCTGTCCTTACATCTCTGTTCAGCAACTGACAGACCATATTTCTCCCAGATCCCTCCCCAGATAAAGTTGTGCCTGTGTGTCCAGAGCCCATTGCTCAGTGCAGTGTCTGGAACAACTTCCATAAAACCCATCAGCACCACGTGGCACCTCTCTGATGCTTTGCATCATCTCAGGGATGCTTTGCACAAACAGCCTTCCAGTAAGTCTGACGTTGCTTTTTGCCACAGCAAGACAGCGTACAGCTTTCCAAACACAGGAAGCCAGCTCCTTTTGCATCAAAAAAAAAGAAAAAAAAAGCATCATGACCTTCTTTGGGAAGCAGCCTTTTGCAAAATTATTCTAGATTTGTTCTTAATGCATTCAATGCCCTACACAGGCTTTGACAGTAGCTGGTTCAGAGCCTTAGCCAAAGCCACGTTCTCTGCTGTCATGGCACAGAAGCTGGGTTGAGTACTTCTCACAGCAATCAGTTTATTTCCTGGAGCCATAGTTCAGATTAGGCTGAAAGGGTTGGAAAATTCAGGTCAAGTGTTCAAACTAGGCATGAGAGCACAACTGCCCAGCCTTTCTGCAGACATCCTGAACCCAAGGCGAGGAAAACCCCCATAACCTTTTTCAGGTGAGAAAGGGAAAAATCCATGGGCTGTCTTGGATGGGGAAAGCTGAAAGCCTGGGCAACATTTACATGCAACCTCAACTTACAAAGGCAACTCTGGAAAGATGGAAAAGAGATTTGCTGCCAATGGTAAGTACCATCATAGCTTCCAGCTAGTCTTCCTTGTGATCTCTAATACAATTTCACCTATTTTAGCTCAGGCTGAGGAATCCATTGGCTTTTTAAAGGCATAGCTGTCATGTTGCTCATGACGATGTCCAACCACCTCTCTCCCACTTACCTAGGACCTGAATTTCTGGTCCTTTAGCTTTCCTCTCTCCCTGCTTTGTATTTTGCATTTTGAATTTTCCTTCTGGCAGGAACATTTTCTGTACCAAAGTGACCACGCTTCTTCTGGGACCTGCAACCCTTTTGTAAAACAGGTTAGCTAATGCCTTCTGCTGCCCAACCCCATAGCTCCCATTGACAACAAGTCATGGGACTTTGCAGATCCACTGGGTCACAAGTGGATGAATTCCATACTAAACCAGGAAACACCAGGGAGAATAAATAATTCCATGTCAGACAGGGGGAGGGCTAGTATAACTTCAGTTGCTGTCTTCAACACTTCCTGTTGTTGAACTTGGAGAGGCTGCAACCCAACAGCTCCAGCCACCAACTCCAGCTGCTTTTATAAGGCACAGCATCCTTAAAAACCTAGGCTCAGCAATGCACTGGGGAATTCCTCTGCAAGGTTTCAAAGTCCCTGAGCCCTGACAATATCCACAGAGCAGGACAAAACACTGCTGGTCTGGTTGGACCCTTCTGACAACAAATTCAGCTGTTAGCTCACAGCAGCACAGTGCTGCTAAGCCACTGCCCTACCATTGAGTTTTTGGTGGCTTAGCCTCTGGAGAGCCAGAGAGCTTCTGGATAAATGATTTGCATGACCTGTCCTCCTTGTGCTGACTGCAGCTACCAAAGCCCAAGAGGGTTCTATTTCCTGTGGTTACAAAGCAGTAAAAAACCAAGTCTTTTGCCTTCTCACTCAAAACCAGCAGTAATTTGAAACTCAGCTAAATTTCAACTGGATAGAAATGAAACCCACAGGGAGGAAAAAGCAAGAATGGCCAGTGAACTTTCTTTCCTGAAGGGCTGAGTTGCATCTCTGCAGCTAGAGAGACAGGACAAAACTCAGCAGTAATAAGATCATCACAGCTGAGCTTGTAAGGGCAGCCATCGTCTCTTGGTGTGAAAATGAAATGTTTCACCAATGGCTTTGGGTATCTTTGCCCACCAGCAAACGTTTGAACTCTCCCCCTAGCACACCACATTTGAACTCTGCTGCACAACTACAATCCACCTTGCTGACAAGTGTTTACAGGGCTGTGGGCTGCCTGATAGCACAGCCCACCAGCTCCTTGCCCACAGCAGATGCAGTTTGAGGCTTTTACTTCTGCCAAGGATGAATTAGCTGTGACAGCACTTCCCAGTGCAGCTAAGTTTCCTGCCAGTGCATGGAGGACAACCCACTGATGAAGGTTCTTCCCTTCCTCAGGGAGGAGACAGCCTGTTCCAGCCCTTTTCCTGCACAGCCACCTTCTTCCTCTGAAGGCTGTGATGGGAACAATGCCAGCACTCAGCTGTTCTCTTGTCCCTGACAACTCCCCAGAGGAGAAGGCAGAGGACCCAGGCCAGCAGCTGCATCTTTCCTTGTGTCACCCAGGGCTTATCTCCGAGGAGAAGCAGCTCACATAAGCAAGCCTTGCAAAGCAGATAATGCAAAAACCTGGTGCCTTGCAGTATGTTGCACATAAGCCCTGGACAGCTCTCTCCCAGCTGAATCCAGGACCTTGCTCAGAGCTGGCCCATAAGGCAGTGCTCAAATTAAAGTCTTTGGCTTTAGAGTGCCAAGTCCTTCCTCTAAAGCCTCTATGCCATTAACAGGGCATCCCAATCCTCAGGAAAGGGGCATCTCTCTTCTGCCAAGACATGTCCAGCATCCCTCTCATTCCCTCTTCACGCTGAGGCTGATGTGCTGCACAAGTCTCACCAAGGACTCCTCAACCTGCATCCCAGCTCCTGGGCCACTCCCTTCTCTGAGCTGCTTTCCCTCACAAAACGTCTAGCTCAAATAAGGCACCACTGCAAAAGGTTTTCAACTCAGCTCTGTCTCAAAGGGCAGTCACTGCCAACACACTGTGGGAAAAGCTTCCTGTCCCATTTAAAACCTGTAAAAATGCAGCCCCAAGACCACAGAACAGGCAAAATACTCACTGAGTATTGCTGTTTTCAACAAAGCTATTCCTGCCTCCATGAGATAAGCAGGGAACCAAGTGACCTGTTTTACCACGTGGTAGGACCAGAGTCTCTTGAGAAACTCACATGCAGTCACATCTCTCCCAGAGTATCAGGCAGAAACAGAAACATGGCTCTCAAACACAGGCAGAAAATAGAGATTGCCAACACGTCTTTATCTTGGATGTTCTCCTTTCTGGTACCACTTACTCTATCTCTGCAAGGCTGCACAAAGAAGGGTCCAGTTTTCAGATATGGGTTACTTGTCTTCATGTCACAGCAATCACAATTCCACAGGCTGAAAATATACTTTCTTCCAAATGCATTTTGTCATGACCAGGAAAAAAACCAGTCCTGCTGCTGTTCAGAACGGCTGTCCCTTATCTCCAGAGATTGCAGATAAGATGTTTGAGCGTCTGCAGCAGCTCAGTACATTTCAAGCAGCAGCCTAAGGGGGAGGTTGGGCTGCTTCTCTTATCAGGTTGATCTGAGCACAATTGTCACCTCTTTCCTACCCCTAGTTTTCATGCCTGAGGCATAAGGAGAGAGGGTAAAGTGCACAAACCTGGGAGAAAAACATACCATACATAAACTCTGAAAGAAACCTTTGGTTCCTCCATGTTTATCACCAGAACAGCAAAAGGCAAAAGCACTTAGCCCAAGCTACCTGGTTCATTAAAACATATTTATATCATAGCAGGCTTAAACATCCTGCCAAATAACAATATCAAGATTAAACCAATGCACTCTTTTCACAGATTTATACCAGATAGTGTTTATTTCTATTGCATGGAGCTCTAACCTCTCAAAGTTCTTTTTACACCCACTCCTCCCTGATGACCTCTTTCCTCACTCTAGTGAATAATGTTTCTGGGATCTGTAATAAATTTTGGAGATGAATCAGATCACCAGAATCTATTCAGACCCAAGGAGCTCTAGGAATCCAAATAAGTTCCAGAAAACATTCTGCAAAGGTCTGATGCCAGGACATTCTTCATCTCCTCTGCTTTCTGATCCAGCAGAACAAACATCTGGCTCCCTGAGACTCAGCAGCTCAAACACTTGTCTCCCTAAAACATGCACAGAGGAACGTACAAGTCTGGGAAACATTTAAATCTCACTAGAGACAGATGATTTAAAAGGCAGGACTGTTTCCTAAATGAGGGCACATAGCAAGGAGAAGAGAAATATGCTTAAAACTGCCATGTTCTAACAAACCCTGCAATCTATAGCATCAATTACAAGTCAGTGTCACTCAGAGCAGCCTCAAGGTTGCCCTAAACTGCACTGAGGATGGGAAAGAGAAACATGGGGAGCCTAAAATCCCCCCCAGCCAGGGCTCAAGCTGTTGACCATTAACACAAGATGTTTGCTACCTTGCTGAAATGAGAAGCTACTCACAGAAATTTTCATATGCATATCTCCAGCAAGCAAAAAGGAAACTGTCAGGTGAAAAAACCACATTTCCTGTTCCCCCACACTGCCAGGCAGAGTGAGAAGGTGCCATACCTGTATGTGACATGCACTGCAGTGCCAGGTTCATCTCTCTCCCAGATCAAAGCCACTCTGTCAGGAGACTTTTCGACGTGCTGATCCAAGCAATTTACTGTAAAAAAAAACCAAAACAAAACAAACAACAAAGTTTTAAACAAAGCCTGATCATACGAAAGGTGCTCTGGAAACCTATTTGGTCAAGTGCAACAGCAAGCAAGTGCAAGATGAAACATCAGTTTTTGGGTTGCTAGGCACACAGTGTAACACAGGAACTGAGAGCATTTGCAGCTCTAGTAAAGCTACACAACAAATTCTACACTTAATTGGCACAGGGGCCTTACAGATGCATACCCATGACAGGCCATGGCCAATTCAGCTCAGCTTAGCTCCACTGGCTAAACTTAAGCCAGCCCAAATCCTTCCCCTGCCCCCAGCAGCACCCTTTTGATGTTTTCACTCCTCAGAGCAGCATTTCCCTGCAGAACTCGGACAGTCTTTCCCAGCTGGCATATTTAGCACTGCGCCATTTGGATTTTCTAATTAAAGCTTGTGTGAAACACTTTTATCCAGGGTATAACAAAGAGCTGAACCTCAGCTAATTGAAAATATCTAAAACTGGAGGATCTACGGCAAACTCAAAGTTCAGACATGTACAAATTATCAGACTCATGGGAAAGATTTAGCGTGTCTCAGGCTAAAATTTAAAGGTATAAAATTTCCTTTTAAAGGTGCATCTCTCCGCCTCAGCAACCTGGAGGACTTAGGGAGAGCACCCAACCTGAAGAAATTTATAGAATCCACAAAAGAAAACTGCCTGCATGTCCAGAGTAGCCACTTGCCTGATAGTTAGTGAACACCCTTGTTAAGTATTAATTCCAAGCCTCTATGACATACACTTACTGCAGTGTAATCTTTCAAAAGCAGTTACTTTACTTCAGTAGGCAACTAGCCAGGGACACTGCTGTATAACTCAGAGAATACCTTTTTAAAAATTGCTGGATATCAGATGATATTTCCTGGAAAAATGAATACTGATGGGAAAGGATTTCATTTTTCCAGATAAATTAAATTAATTAAATTAATGTGTGCTGTAGTAGCTTTGGCTGTTCCGTGATGACACCACCACGTGGAGTGGGAATGAGCCCCTAAAGGTGCACAGAGAAAGAAATTCCTCAGAATTTAATACATTTCTTTACAAGACCATGTGTTAGTCTCTAAAAATTTAAAAGGCGCTCTTCAGCTGTTTAAAGTCTTTTATTTTTAATGCAAAACCCTGCAGCAGTACTCTAAGAAGAAAAGAGACCGAGCCATTTCTTAAGCCATCCTAATATGATCCAAGAGGACAAAATCTCTAGTGGGGAATGCTTTAAGCACTTACACACTGGTTTCCCCCGTCTGTGTTGATTGCTGTGGCTTGGCCCACGACAAGGAGCAGCTCCCACCTCCAAGCTCCTGGCAGCTACACCCTCCCATAGTGTGCCATGCTACAGTGAATCACATGAAGTGGCATTCACAGCCCAAGCAACTTTTCTCACTCCTGAGCAGCCACACCGGCCTTCAGAGAGAATTCCTGCACCAGAAAGCCCTGGCTGAGCCAAGTGGGAGCTTTAGCTGTGTGCTCAGTAAGAACCAGCAGGTGAACCAGAGCCAAATGCTAATATTTCCTTCCTAATCTTAGGCTTACAAAAGCCTTTTGCTCATTTTACAAAATAGAGCTTAGTGACCTTCCCCTTACTACTACACCCCAGTGGTTTCTCCATGCTTTTTCTTGCTTCCTTGGCTGCTCAGAAACAATTCATCTCAAGGTACCAAGAATGTGTCCTGGAGGGAAATGCAGTAGTTTGCCAGGTTATTCTCCTGGTCAGGAGTTACAAAGCAAGAAATCCAGAAGCCCTGACACTCACAGGTCGCCAAAATCCCACTGCAAGGACCCCCAAGCAAAGAGCATCAGGTGACTCAGCTGCTGATGGTTCAGCCGTGCTGGGAGACTGCACACAGGATGTTCTGGATCAGGGACCAGAACTGTTCCCATGTTTCTGCAGCCAGTGCTCAAATCAAGAGGTGAAAGGACAAAACCAGAGTCTCCTAACAGAAAAACAGCCACTCAGCTGTGGCCAAGTACTGACTTCATCATGCTTGAAAAGAAAACCAGCAACAGCAAACGTGTTTAATTCTGTGCGTCTGCTTCAAAGGCCTATGATTCCCTTTTATGTATGCAAAGAAAACAAAGTGGCATTTTCTGTCTGCTGAGGACCCAGACCCAAGGCCAAGCAATATCTGGATATCAAAGATCTGACATGGCACTCAGAAGAAAGTGTTGATCCCACTCTACAGACGAAAGAAATAGATCCCTGATAGGCTGTGCTCAGACAACATTTTTCTTTCAACAGGAATTTATGAAAACAAAATTTTGGCTAAAACCCACTGATGGCTGGGTGCAGGACACAGGGCTGTACACACATCTCCATAAGCTTGGGATCCACTGCTGGTCATCATCCCCTGGGAGGAGACACTCTCTTACATTCTCTGGAAGACCTGAGGAGGGTTTCCTCTTTTGACTACCAAAAAAAGTGGCCAGAGATGTTACAGTTACTGCGTTACTGAACCGGTGCCCTCCACGAGGAACCGGAAATGAAGATCACAAAATGTTCATCCCTGTTAAAAGACATCACCACTGAGTGCTACCCTGGCTGGGGCTCACT
This sequence comes from Cisticola juncidis, assembly GCA_013400215.1. Taxonomy (NCBI): domain Eukaryota; kingdom Metazoa; phylum Chordata; class Aves; order Passeriformes; family Cisticolidae; genus Cisticola; species Cisticola juncidis. The sequence continues at coordinate 142,117 of VXBR01002679.1, read as the reverse complement.
CCCACTAGATGCAGCACAGAAGAGCCTTCAAGGCAGATATAGCATGGACAAAACTCAAGGGCAGTCAGGGTAGCCACGGCGAATTTTTCTCATATTGAGTGGTGAAACTGGAGGAAAATACCAAGATCCTCGTTTCAAAGAAAAAAACAAAAAACAAACAAACAAACGAAAAAACAACCCTGTAGCTTCTGCCATAACAGCCTGGGACCGTTCTCCACCTGTGGATCAGCCTGAGCCACCACGGAGCCGGGCAGCACTCAAGCTGGACATCCCAGGGACGGGGCTGCGGGAACCTCCGCACGTCCAAGGGCAGCCGCCCGCGAGGCAGCGCCGAGCAAGAGGCTTAGCCAGGGTTATCACGGCTTCGGATGTTCTCCCCGCTTCCAGCATTTCGCAATTCCCGGCTTGTTTCCTCCCAGCGCCGCCCAACCGAACTCCTCGTTTTCACCCCAAAGACAGACGGGCCGGCGGCGAACCCTGGCCCCGCGGGACGCCTCCCGCCCAGTGCCGGGATGCGGCCGGAGCCCTTACCCGAGACGTTGAGGCGGCCGCCGAGGAACCAGCGGGCGGAACCGGCGGGCGCGCCGGGCTGCCAGGCCGTGTGGAAAGGACTGTCCCAGCGCAGCCACCCCCGCGCCACGTCCGCCCAGAACCCGGCGGGGTCGCGGGCC
>VXBR01002679.1:23696-136553 GCA_013400215.1 Cisticola juncidis | reverse complement strand
CAGAGGCTCCGCCGGAGGGATCGGCCCTGCCGGGTGGTACCGGGGGCCGCCGGCGGTCCCGTTGTGGGGCGGGGGCCGAGGTGCGAAAGCACCCGCGGCCTTGTGCCGGGCCGGGTGCTAGGGAAACCCGCGGATCTGTCGGCCACCTCAGGAGGTCCGGTGCCGCCCGGGGCTGGGCACGGCATCCCGCCCGCGGCCGCCGGGTGCTTGTCCAGCTGCATGTGGAAATCAGCCCGCTCCGTAGAGGTGTCCCGGGAGAGAGCGCTTCTCTCGCGTTACGCTGGGATAACTCCGTGGTGTTCGCGTTTTAGGCGGGAGGCTGAGAGTTTCTTCTCCTTGGCGGGGTGGAAACGATGCTCCTGTGTGCGTGGCCGTGTCTCCTGAAGCTCTGGGGCTCGGAGTCTCCTGCTGTGGTGCCGGTTGTGTCCGTGGCGCCAAGGCTGACATTGCTGGATGTGTCCGTAGTGATTGTGCTTTCCCTGCATTCCGGGAGAGGAGGTATCCGGTAACCCGGGTCTGACCCGCTCTTGGGATGAGCACCGTGACCTTGACGTGCATCTAGGATTTAACAGGGAACCAGAATCCTGTACGAAACACTGGAGTGACACTGTCAGTCTGACAGCTGCTTGCGTGACAAATTCAAGACCCGCTGTGGGTTCTGAGGGGTAAGGACTCCAATACCTGTTGGTATCGTGTTTCTGAGCGTTTAAAACCAAATCTGGTTTGGATTTTCTTAAGCTTGCAAGGTGGCTTGATTGATAGAAGGAAAGGTTTCCCAGTTCTATCATTTCACGTGGATTTCTTGTAGTGCCGCTGAAAATGTTGCCTTTTAGCAACAAACTTCTGCATGAGTCACAATAGAGATTTTCAGCCTGGGGACTTTCTGTGAGTGGAATTTAGCCTCGTGTTGAGTTGTGCCACAGGGTGTGCTAACACTCCCTCAGCTCCATGCTGTGCCTGTACAGGTGACTAAAGAGCGTCAGTTCTCTCTCAGGAGTGTCAGTGTGTCACCACATTCCAGTGTGCTGCCTTCTTTTGAGAGGATAAAGAGGGGCAGAATAGGAAGGATGTGTTAATGTTCTGGCTTTTGTCCTCTGTGTGCCAGTGAGCATCCAGCTTATAAGGAATATCCTCGTGGTGATACAGGTGGAATCAGAAACTTCTGAGATGGAGGACAGAAAATAAGTCCTTATAGAGGAATAGGTGTTTATAAAATATTCAAGGACTTGTAAGCTTCCTTAATTTTTAAGGATGTGTGGGCTTCGTTGGTGTCTTCTACTTTGATCATTGCAAGGCACAGCCAAATATTTTCTGTAGTGATTGTGGAAGCATTTGCTCAAAAACTTTTAGCTTTACTAGTTTGCTGAGTAAGATGCAGAGTGGACACAACCGGTGCTTCCCTTCCCTTCTTCCATCAAAGATAACAAAAAAGTGGGTATTCCTCTGCAACACCATGGAATCCCCTTAAATGCCACTGTGGGGCACAATCCCATTGGAATAAATGGTAAGATTGCTTTGAGAGAGAGGAATAAGGAAGGCCAGCTGTGAGACCTCCCTCCCTCCCTCGTTCAGAGGAAGAGTGGGAGAACCTGCTGGGTATTTATTGAAGCTTTAGGAATGATAGGTGAGGGAGATGATGTGGATTTACACAGTGCCTCTGGAAATGGAGACTCCCTTGCACGTGGGTCTTTCCCCAGCTGTGAGCTGGACTGTGGCAGTCCTTGTTGGTCAGGCCAGTCCGTGGTCTTCTCCACAGCAGTGGCCAGTGCCTGTGGATGACACTGTTGAGAGCCATAGCAGTTACACCCCAAAATATGGAAAATAGTCTAGCCATAGCAATGGGTCTTGGACATTCATGTATCAAGTGGTTTTTCACATGAACTTTGCTGCTTTTTGGAGACTGGTGGATACATCCATGTATTAGACTCAACGGGGAAAATGTAGAACTGCCACAGTGGGTTTTTTCATGGGATTCACAATCCCTTGGTCCCTTTTGGCCTTACTCAGTCCTACACTGTTTTCTGTTGGGCCTTCTCTACTACTCAAGAGCTGCACATATGGGAAAGGATCTTTTTTGTAGCTGAAAAGGAAGATGTTGACAATGTGATGGACTGTACAGCTAATCAAATAAGATGTCTTTGGAAACCCTTTCCTTTTGGTGTCAAGCTATGTCATCTTTAATTTGGTGAGCAATGTGAAAGGGACAGACTGGATCCTGGGCTGGCTCCAGCCAGATAGGTGCAGTGGAGAGCAGAGGATGCCCATGGGCACGGATTTCCTCTTAGAAGAAATGAGGCATCTCAGCCTTCAGATAGAAATCTGGTATCAGCTGTGGCAGATGGAAGTGGATTCCTGTCTGTCCCTGCAGCAGGAGATGTTACACAAAGCTTTGGTGGCCTCCCAGTCAGATGGGAAAAGACAAAGGGAGACACTGATGTCTGCTGAAAAGGCTTCGATTGCAGGATCACGAACGCAACTGCTCAGGCCAAACCCCTGGATTGCTCCAGTCCTCCCTACCAAGAGATAATGCTCAAGGGAGGGCTAAGAACATGGGCACGCTGTGCTTGCTCTGCTCACACCTCTGATCACCTTGGTGGTGCAGGGTGCAGCTTTTCAGCCTTTTCATTTGTTGGCCTGAGTAATTTTCAAAGTGTGACCTGTGTGCTAAGAGCACTCTGTTGTGAAATCTAGCTCTGCATTCCTATGTGTTTTCCTCTCTTATAGTCATTTACTAGTTGCAGAGAAACTTCAGTTTTATCCTGGAACATCCTGATTTTCAAGGCCTTTGACCTGATACCACACATATCTATGTGCTTGTGGGGTCTTCCTAAAAGCACCTTGCCTATCCTAATGGATCTATAAATCAGGGCTTCTCCCTTCTGCCTGTCACTTAGTTTAATTTTTAATCTTTTCTAAACATGTATGTTGTGGAAGACTGATTTTCCAGATCCTCTGCAGAGCTCTTCAAAAGAAACAGCAGCCAAAAATCCCTGGCATCTACTTTCTGATCTTTCCTTCAGTCTTTCTATTTCTTATCTGGCCCTCATTTAGCAGACTGGCTGGGTGGCCTCTGGTCACATATGGGTAGAAAATACGTAGATTTTATCCATAAGAATTTACTTAATCTCTTTTGCATTATGAGGAAAAAACCATTGTCACTTGGAATGATTTGTACTGTTTTCTTCTTGCACATATCTTCTATTCTAAAAATCTCCAGTTGGCACATTAAGCCAGAATTAAAATGAAGTAGAAGTTGCACTGGCCAAAGAATTTTCTTTGGTGTTTTTTGTTTGGTTGGGTTTTTTTTAGGTGACACATTTCTTTCATACATACATACGTTTCATAGATATATTTCTATTCGACAAAGTGGAATTATTTGTAAGTTATTTTTAAAATTTAATCTTGGTGATATGTCCTGATCTGCATGAGGAAACTGAAGTTCCCCATTGCCTCCTGTTTCCTAAAGGCACAGGCCATCTGTTCTCACATGGCAAATCACTGTTGCTGCTTTATTCTGGTCTGATGGGGTAGCTTTACTATTACATTTTTTCCATTTAGCCTTGATACAGAATTATTTCTTTATTTCCTGTGAGTCTATCTGTTTATTTTGTAGTATGCAGTACTCTTTCTTCCCTGGAGTGACCTGGCCTTTTTCTGTGTACCTTTTCCATGGAGCACTGGAGAACGTGCCTGGGTAGCTCCGTGTTCACCCTTGAATCCATTCATCCTTGTTCCCTACCATACCTCTAAAACCTGTTGAATCTCTTTGGGTTTTTTGGGTTCCATTTAAATACCCCATAATCCTGAAACTGCTCTTTCTCTGTGTGTGTGATGTTTCTTCTAAAATTCAGCCCATTTTTCCCTGATCTTGTAGTTCTTTGTGAGAATCTGCCTCCCATCACCTGCTGTGCTGCTCCTGGCCCTGACTGCTTCTTGACATGCAGCTTGAATTCTTGGTGCTTGTTCTGCTCCCTGGAACAAGGGTATGGTGTAGTTGTCCGAGACTTTCACCTTCACAGAGGCATCAGCACAGTGCTGCTCTTGATTGGACACTCTAATAAATTGTCTGGCTTGTTTCCCTCATTTCATGAAAGTTGCTTGTTTGCTTCCTGTAGCACCTTAGCCAGAGAATAGAAGTCACCTTTGTGGTGACATTGTATTAGGAAACTTAGACTTTGTGGTCTGATTATGTCTTGAATTATTTAAACAGAATCTAGCTGCATTAGACTTCTTAAATTTACTAGTTTAAGAGTTGCGCAAGTAATTTATCAAAACTAACTAGTTTCTTTAAATTTTGTTATCCTTAGGGAAAAAAAAAAAAAGATTCGCCTCAGGCAGGGTTACCGAGGTGTTTTAAGCAGAAGGGACTGAATGCTGTGATCTCCCAGAAGGCCAAGAGCTTCCTGCTGTGGAGACAAACACAGAGCACAGCTTGTCTGAAGTGGATTTGAGGTACTGCTCCTCCGTTGTGCTGCCACTCGCATTTGACTGACCCCACAGTGAAGCGGTTCAGGAAGCTCTTAGCCAAGGAAGTGCCCTTATTTATTAGGAAAAGGAATAGTTTTTCTGCTGATCCAGGTCACTGAACCCAAGGTGGCCCAGTGGCCCATGGTGGAAGCCTGCATACCCAAGTTCAGAGGTGGGACGAGAGAGGGGAACCGTTTCTCTTTCATTTCAGGCAGATTTTTAGATTCACTAATTGGGAACCTGGAGCTGTGGATTCAGCATCGGGGTCTGCAGGATGTATGGGGTAATGTAGTAATATGGTGTAACAATGCTCCCATCAATTCTCACCTTTCGTTCATTGGCTTCTAAGCACTCAGAATGTGATTTTTGGGTGTGTTGGGTTTTTTGGGTTTGGGGTTTTTTGTGTGTTTTTGCTTTTAGTAAAATTGGCAGTAGCTAAAGCATGCCTTTTTTAGAGGTGCCCAGCCTTGGTCTGGAAAGAGAATCCACAATTTTTCTTGTTCCAGATGCTGTCCTTAAGGAAAACACCCATGAAAAACTTATTTACAGTTACCAGGCTCCAGCTTCTAGCAGCGGGTGCGCCAGAATGTCAGAGCCCTTCAGTTTCTGAAATTTTTCATAATAGGGAGGTACTTCTCTGTTACCTTCCCTTGCTTTTTGGGGTTTCTTTGGGCTAAGTTCTGTGCCTTTTAGAGAGTCTAGTTTTCAAGTGGAAGGCACCTTCCACCTTTTTTTTCTGATCCAGGATTTTTAGTAGCCATGAGGCATGGAATACTGCACCTTGCTGTCTTTCACCAGTAGGCAAGGACAGAATTGCCTCCCTTTTTCTGAGCTTCTCTCTATCAGTGCTCTGCTCTGTAGGCATGACCTCTGTGACTTGTTCAGAGATGTCTAAGCATGAGTTTGGTTGTATTAAGAAGCATTTTGTTGAAGATGCACATTTCTCTTTCTGCTGAAGAAATAAGGAGTGGTTGTTTCTCAAGCAGAGATGAGGCTTATGGGGCTTTGTCCATTGAGCCAACAAGACAGAAAAGAAAATGTAAAAGGTGGAAATGCAAAGAACAGGTAATGAAGTAGTTTGTCACTCTTGTGACAGTTATTTGAAGGAAATGACAGGAGGTATTTGGTTTCCAGGGCTCAGAGCTGTCTGGTTGCACAGGTCCTGCAGCCTTTTTTCAAGTCTGGAGGCAGCTCAGGATCTGGTATTTCTGGTATTCTTGTTGCTTCTTTTGCAAAACACATTCTCTTTAACCTTGCTGCCTGTGTTTCTGATTGGAATGACATTATATACATTTTTTCCCCTTCCAAACATCCCAGGCTGGACTTGAACCAGTAATTGTTCTGTCTGTGGAGTATTTATTATTAGAAACATTCACCAGAAGCCAGCTTACTCTGGCAGGCTGAGCACAGAATACACAATTACTCATTGCAGGTTGAGATAGATTTGAAAAATTGCTGTGAGCATTGACCAAGTCACGTACAAAATTTACTTTTCCAGTACTTTACTACAGCTTCGAATAGAAAATAATTTTTAACATTAAAATATGTCATAAGGTTCATGATATTTTTATAGAAACAAGTTCTGACCATATTGGTTCAGTGATAGGATATTCTCAGAATGCAGTTACTATAGCATTGGAAAGTTAAGGATCAAAGTATAAATGTGGTTTATGGCAAGGAATCTGTCCAGAGGTGGAGGAGAAGGGAACACAGGTGTGTTAATTAATTAATGTGTTAATTAATTCCCCACTCCGGCCTCGCCCCTGATGAGCCACAGCTGTATCCAATAAAGGTGAGTGTGATAAAGGGAAAGGGGAGAGGCCTCAGGGGAAAGGGAGAGTCCTGGGGCCCCTCGTGGAGGAGGGAAGGGGGGGACCATGAAGAGGAAGGGTCCTGAGGAGAGAGAGAGTCGCTGCTGTGAGGTGAGTCTGGGCTCTGCCTTCTGGAGCCTTCAGTCCCAGGCTGCCAGGGAAACCCACAGCAGGCGCTTGCTGTAGCCAGAGTCAGGGAATGGTTGGAGTCAGGATGGCTGAGCTGTAAAGAGGAATAAACCAGGACCTTTTTCACACTGTGAGGAACAAGAAATCTGTGTCTTAGCTTATTTCTGCCCTCTGGCAAGAGGGCTACTGCAACACAGGAGAACATGTTTTAAAGTTTTGTTGGGGATTTTACTGGTGTGTTTTTTGGTTGTATTGGGATTTTGTTGGTTTTTGGGTTTTTTTCCCTGACACAACAAGCTGGTGTAAGGTCTGATAGCAGAAGGGAAAGGTGTGTGCCTCAGTCATAGAGCTGCTTAACTCCACTGATAGGAGAACTCCTGGATGGGAAGCAAATGTTTGCATGTTCTGGGGGAGCACAGGCAGGTACTGATAGTTGTGAACTAAGGCCATTCTCAGAACATGTGCAAATGGCTTCTATGGAGATAGTCCTGACCAGCTTCTAAAGCTTTCTGTAATCTTGGAACAGCCTTGTTTCTTGGAAGCTGACTGAGACAGCAGTGCAGGAAGAAATGAAGCAGACTACGCTTGCGTGTACAAGAGGTTTTGTGTATTTTTCTATGTTCTTGCATAGACTAAATATCACCTCTGGAAGCAGTGCACAGACTGTGAGGGTGTGATATCCCAGGGATTCCCTTGTTGAGGGCTCTTCCTCAGAGGCACCAGCTTGAGTTGTTACAGCATTGCTGCAACAATTTTCAAAGGAAAGTGAGCTGGCATCTGTGTGGACTCTGGGTGTGCTTTTGGGTTGGGTTATGCAGCAGGAGTCTTAGGAAAGAATGGGGATTTTTTGTATCAGCAGAGAAGAGAGTGTGTAGTGCTGAGGAAATATGCTATTTGCTAGGATCAGTGCAGTTACCTGCAGAAATTGCTGTGATGGGCTCCCAGCTCCCAGAAGAGGCACTACTGGAATCTGTAGGGATTACCCTTCCCATGCAGCTGTAATGGCTGTGGCCAGGCAGCCTCTGGGACAAGGTGCTTTTGTGGCAGTGATCAGAGGCAAAGCCCAATTTGAATAGACCCCAGGACTATGTGTAAGAAGGACTGCTCAGTAGAAGAAGGGAGACAGTGGGAAGCAACCCAAAATGGTGGTGGAGTAGGGACAATTGAGGTAAAACCGATTCTGCCAAAGGAAAATTTAATCACTCTGGTTGGGATGGTCTCGTGATAAAGCCCCAGAGGGAACAGAGGCAATAGCTAACAAAGTACAAAAGCTATGGATGGCTCCAGAGAATCACAAACTCTCTTTGGCAGGTATTTACCTAACAGGAACTAAAATCCCAGTGGAGTCCAGCTTACTGGATGGATATGAAAACTTGATCTGGTATGTTTTCTATCTGCACAAAAAGTTCAAAGAGCAGAGTAAGTGTGTTCAGTGTGCATATACATCCACTGTGCATATACTGAAATGCAGGTACGTTATATACAGCCTGGAGGTGAACTGTTAATTAAGGCATTCTTTAGGAAATCCAAATTAGAACCTGTGTGGGAAGGTCCATGTACTGTGTTATTGTGTTCCTAGTTTGCTGTTCAAGATTTGGGTAAGGAAAATTGATTATGCCATTCTCGCATCGAACAAGTAGCAATGGTTAGCCAGTTGATAAATGACTGGCTTTTGAGAATCCTTCATGATTTTTGTATTGGGAATCACTCAAGTATTTGTGCATGGGAATCTGTAACCTTTGGCTCTACCCTGTGGTAATCTTGTTAGTTTTAATTCTGATAAGTTTGTTATTTGTAGTAGTGTTGTGGAAGGATGGTGGTTCAATGCCTCAAAATAGTTTTCTTCTTCCTTTTACTGCATTAGCAGGTTAATTAATTAGCTTAATGAAGAGAAAAAAGGATCTGTTGAAGAACACAGCTGGTGCAGGTTGTGCAGCTGTAGGGGGAGCTGCAGGTTGTGCCCTGGATGGCAGCAAGGCCCAGGCAAGGGGCCGAGGGCATGGGGACATGTAGGGCTGGCGGGGTCATCCAGAGACTCTGTGGAACCCAAATAAAACAGGAGAAGACCCCACACCAAACATCACCATTAACCAAGAGGTACCTGCAAGGGGCATGGAGAGCATGAGAGGATTTCGTGCATGCAGCCTGCAAGGGCACAAAAATCCAGTGGTGCAATGTGGCTCCTGAATGGTCAGACAGGAAAGTTTCCTTAGCCAATTGTCTGCAGACTAAGAAGGGATCAGAGAATGAAACTGTAGATTTGCAGGCAGCAGAGGAAGGGTGAGCCTGCTGCCCTGAGCATGCCCCCAGCTAGGGGAAAGAGTTCCTTACCAAAATGGGAAAATGGTTACAGAGGGGCTGTAGAGGGATGATTTAACTTGCTAACAGTTGCTGGGATTTGTCATGTTTTTGTCAGTCCCAGGAAACCTCTTCTGGGTAATAACAAATAGAGTATCTGTTATGGTCAGCACTGGGCTTGAAGACTGAAAAAATTTTGTCCGGTTTAGTCTGATATGACATCAGTGCAGCAAGTGGCAGTTGCCCCACTTAGCTAATTTTTGTTATGGAAGTGCTTTGCAATATGAAATCTACATGGCAAATCTATAAATACATGTATTTTCCTAGCAAAATACCCTGTCTTCCAGAATTTGAATCAAAATCTGTCATCAGGGACTTATTGTTATGTTCCTAACCTCTAAACAGCTTTTTGGCAAGTTTATTTAATACTTGATGATTATGGTGACTACATCTATCATAAAAAATTTTGCACGGGTGAGATGAACACAACTTTCTCTGGAATGGAGGTTTAAAATGATTGATTTCAGGCTGTGGGCCCTTTAATAATCTGATATAATAGGCTATAACAAGACCATTAAGCAACAGATGTTACCAGTTTGCTGTGTGCCTGAGTGGTTTTTTCAAGATAAAATCCTGTTTTCCAAGAACAAGGACTCAAGGAGGGTCTTGACTTGGTCTGTTGACCACTCTGAAAGCTGACTGGGAATGGCCACATTTGATGGAAGATGAATAACAGGCTCTGCACAGAAGCAGAGAGGAAGGAGAGGACGTGCCTGGTGGGACATTGTGCATTGCCTGGGGATCTGGCTTGGGATCAGGTGATGGCAACATCTCCTTGTGTGTCAGGTGTAGGTTGAGTGTGATACCATAAGTGTAACCTCTGTTTAGTTCTTGCTTTTATTCAGATGTATTTGTTTTGGCTGTCAGCAGACTACTCAGGCTTTTCAGTGGTGATTTATATTGATTTTTCAGGTACAGATACTTCAGCTGCAGTTAAAATGCTCATTGTAAGCAAACCATATTCTTTGCTTGTTAAATTGGTGGAGGTTGAGCTGGTTATGATATCAGAGGGATTTCCTGGAGTTGGATTTAATGTTCTGCTTGTTTCAAATTTGGAACAACTCTGTCAAGGAGGTTGGTGGAAGGTAATAGACTTTCCTTTCAAGTTTTCCTGCTCCCTGTTGTTTTGCTTGTACTGCTGAGATGCATTTGGGGAGGATTAGGATCACATAAACCCCTGGCAGTGTAGGCGTGCTTATCTGGTGTGCATTCCTAATGATTTGTTGTGGTAATTACCTGTGCTGATCCTCCCTGCAGATAGGTGGGTTTGGCACAGAAATTACTGGTGTGTCTGAGTGCTCTGTAATGTGTGTGAGTGCTGGCAGTGTGGTGTTGTTTGTTTGGGGATTTTGTTTGATTTCCTCTAGTCCTGTGCTATTACTTTCGCTGTGCAGGCAGTGGTAATTCAGTTGGCTGTGCAACAGGGTAGCTGTAATAATGCTGTCAAGGTGTATCTGTTACCATGTTAAATAGGAATGTTCTGCTCAGTGCAGCCTCGTGTTAGCAGAGAATCTGGACCTTGATAGATTGCAGTCTGTCTTGATTGCAGCTTTTTTTGTTTGTTTTTCCCAGTCACTCCTTAATGGTCATAAACCCTTCAAAGATGAAAAACGGTCCCAGCATCTTGCAGCCTTACCTTTTAGATGTTTGGATTTTTACAGGAGTGAGCTGCTGTGAACAGCAAGTCCAGAATTTCTGAGGCTGATGCCATTCCCTGCCCGTGATAAGAATATGTCATGGAGGAGACCTCAGGCTGCAGCTGATGGGAGTTGAGCCCACTCCCTGAGCAGGGTTTGCTGCAGCAGGGGCAGGCAGGGAAGGCAGGTGTCTTCAAGGAATAATTCGGAGCCTTCTGAGCTCCTGCTGTCAGACCTACCCTAGCAGTGCATGGCTTGTTTTACATTGCTGTTCCAAGCTCAGCAGGGAGTATGGTGTATTCCAGGGCTGAGGGGCTATTAGTCCAGTGCACTGTATTTTTTTTGATCAGTTTCTTTTCCTGTACTGTTATACACATTCCTACCCTGATAACAGAATGCTAGTGCATGGTACAAAGATGTAAGAGATCTTTGTTTGTTTCAGCGTGAGTGATTTCATTGTTATGGTTGGTATTATGGTTGGAGGGAGGTGATGGAAAAAAGTGAGGAACGCTGAGTCCATGCAGCTGCTTCTGCCATTGCCTGAGCCCTAGTGCTGCTGAGCAGTGGCACTTGGAAACTCTGATGGTTTTTGTTTTCTTACCTCTAAGCATTCTCAGTCCTACTGGTTATGTTCTCATCTTATTCCCTGCCCCATCTGTTTCATTCATGTTGGGAACAGCTATATTATGCTTAAATTCTATTTACAACTATTTTTTGGTTGTTCCTCCCATGCAGATGTTGGACAGGGAGATTGATCTGATTTCTAGACTGCAGTTTATTGGGCTACTACTTTTGTTTTTTTACTTACCCGGCTTTGTCTCACCCAAAAAACCCTGTAGTTCACATCAACATTTCATAACACCTCTAGGATCACTCTTGAGGTGGCTCGTGATGGGGAATTCGAGCAAGTGAAGAGGGTCATGGGTTACAGCAGATTAAATGGCTTTAATTTGAAGACTTCCAGAGGTAAGGATATGTCCTGAAATGAAGTGGGATATTGCAATTCCTCCACAGTGAGATTAAGACCCTTAATAAGGTGGTGAGAGACAGAATTCCATAGCTTTGTTCTGCTGTTTGATGACCCTCTCACGTCTGAGTTTTGAGCCTGATGTTTGTGGGAGTGTGGCTGTATTTTGGCCACTCCAACTGTGGTTTACTGTGACTGAAGCAAGCCAGCATAGGAAAGATCTCGTATATTCATTAGGAATTCACACAAGGTGTGCTTGGTATTTATAAGTTTAATTTTAAGAATGCTATAATCCTGTAAAATGAGGAAATGTTTCTTCTAATAAAGCTGTTTAAAATCTTGCTTACATGAAAGAGAACCTTTTAAGATTGGTGGTTGGGCTCTGTATATGAGACTTCCCATTGATTCTTTATTTTTTTGTTCTCTGACCACCTTGAAGAGCTAAAGAAGACATGTATATTACATATACGCTCCTTCTGCTGGAAATACCTCACCAAAACACAAGTTAGACCATATTGACTCATGCCACAGGTCCATCTAGGCCAGTATCCTGACCTGATTTGGCCAGGAATGGGTGTCGAGGATAGAGAATAAAAGCTGGAAAGTCATGTAAAATGATGCCTCAGACTGCTCTTGACACTTTCAGTGGACTAGTGAACATGGTGAGTTTTGTGTTTCTTTTATTATGAATACCATGACTAAATTTGTAAAGCTTATATGTTTGCAAAGTTTCTATAGCTGGCTGAAGGAGCTATTCGTATGGAAGAGCTGATTTCACACTTCTTCATGCTGAGGTTGGCCAAGAAATGGAATTTGGTCCTACTGTTGTCACTGTTTATTTCTCAGCTGCTTTCCTTTGTGTTTCACTTGCTTTTTCTAGGAAGGCAGTTCTAGAGCATCTTAGGCTTGCTGGACTTCATGTACAGGCGTACAAGAATTTCTTGACATCCTGTCCATTTCCTACAGGAAAAGATAAACTGGAACTTCTTGTTTTCAGTCACTGTACTTAAAATTATGTCCGTTTATATTCAGTGGTTGATACACTTCAAAGGGAAGGAGAGTGGTGTCTGGGTTTAAGATGCTTGGGTAACATTTGACCTGCAGAAATGATGTTTTCTGCTGTGTGCAGGAGAGGAGAGGTACTGCCTTACCCCTCTCCCCCTGACTGTCTCTTGCCTCTTCCCTTCTGTGCTGATGTTTTCTGCACAAAGGCTCCTGCATTCCTTCTTCTGCCCCTTGTGATCCTCCTGAGATTTTAGATTAATGTGTTGTATCTTGCTGTGGATGTAGGCAATGCTTGGCCCATAGGCCTGAGCATATTTCTGCACTATTTGTACTACCTCAGGAATAAAGTTTGGATTTGTGCTGCTGCTGTGACCTAAAACAGCGTGGAATTTGTTTGAGACTATAGTTAAATTGGTATTTGCTTTGGCTGCATTACACTGGTGATACCGGAGCACATCTGTAAACTTAGTTCTGTAATTCCATGTTGCCAAATGGCTGCTGTTCATGCTATTGCCCAGGAGGATTTTATTCTGTTTCAAAGCTAGATTCTTTCAAATAAGAGATGTGGTATCTTTGTACACATGAGTTAAAATTTTGATAAAGGAAAGTGGAATAGTGACCAGGGAAAGCAATTGTACCTTGCCTGGCTTTGAGTGCTTGTGGACTTTGATGCTCAGTCTCTCCTCTAAAATTATTCGTTGGGATTCCTTTCCACCACAGTCACCAGACTGAAATCTTACAGTGCGTGTGCATCATTAAAGGGATGTGAAGAGACCTTCAAGAATAGGGAGGGGATGCTTATTTCTGTGTCAGTGTTTGTAGTGTTCAAAGTTTGAGGCAGTCTGTAATTAAGTAACTGCTCTTTAAATACCGGAAGAAAATCCCACATGAAGTGAGATTTTTGCAGGGGTTCTCTGCCCTGTGCCCCCAAGGTGATGTGCAGGGAGGTTGTGTGCTCAGTACTCACTGGTAGCTTGGGGATGGCTGGTTCTGGTGGGCATAAAGGAATTTGGGAATGGCATTCCACTTCCTCATTAGAGGAAGCACAAATGTGCTGCCAAACACAGCAGGTACTTTCTCTTTGCAGTTTCTTACTTCAGTACCCAATGATTGAAAGCACAGCTACCCCGTACAGATGCTGGACTCTTTCAGTGAGAATTTGGAACATTTTGCAGCACCTTTCTTCTGAATCTCTTTAATACCCATTTTTTTCTTATTTCTCTTCTATCATTTTGATTGTCCTTTAGCAGCTGTTGGATTGAACATTTCTCAGCAGACCTCTTGCTGAGTTAGTCTGCTGCTCTTTTTTTTTTTCATATAGTTATCTTCTATATCTGGAATGAAATCTTTTGTGAAGATTTTTATAAGATATCTTTGAGATCTTTTCTTCATATTTTGTTTGATCATCCTTTGTCTTGTACTTTTGACATAGTTCTGTCTGCTGCTTCCTTGTGCACCCTACATGCTGGCCACTTCATAGCCTTCCCTCTCAGTCCTTTTATTGCTGGAGAATGAGTTCTTTTCTCTATTTGAGCTCATAATTAACTGGTAACTTTTTCCCCCTTTTTTTGTGACCTGAAGAAGTGTGATGGTTGAGTGACCAACTCAAGTATTTTTTAAAAAATTGGTATTTATGTTATTGATCTAAGTCTGCAACCAGAGTGCTACAGTAACGCTCATATTTGGAAAGAAAAATACTCGTATTTTTGGAGAATGACAATAGAATTGTCAAGAGCCATGCTCAGTAAAAGATGCAGCCTGCGTCTAAAGCCAGCAAAATATCTGAGCAAGATCTTTTATTAGGCCTGTTTCATTCATTTTCTTCTAGGAAAGCTCAGTTAATGTGTTTCTGAAAGTCATTTTTGCAGATTTGTAACAAAAGACCCTTAAAATTAATATCAACAGAGGCCATCTGGAACTCCGTATAAAGGCAGAAAAAAGGGGCAAGATGAACACCACAGGCACAAATTATCTCTCTGTATTTTAATTTGATCATCTTTTGCACTGTGTGTAGGGTGTGAGGAGGACTTAAATGATACCTGACTGAAGCCTTTTCTAACATTGCCTGTCTGCTCTGCTTGGCTGTTCATTACAGTGAAGTGTCTGTAACCCTGGCCCTGTACAGTTCTTCTGCCCTGTTCAGGCTTTTTAGGCTTATTTAGGAATGCCATACCTAGCAAACCTTTCTGATTTGTGCTGGATGTCATCCAATGCAAGCCCTAAAAACTGCTGAGGTGGCAGCTGCTCTGCTAAAGCAAGGCTTCTTCGCCTGGTAACAGTAAGAGCCCTTGCAACATTTTGGTGTTGGATTCTCATTGCCCTGTCAAGCCCTGGAGTCCTGCATGGTGGCCCTGGTGATTGTCACCCTTGAGTTTGTGCTGCTGACCTGGAGCGGGGTCGTGTCTGCCAGGTTTTGCATGGAGTGAGCTCAGGTGTTTGCAGGCTGAGTCTGCCTTCTTTCCTAGGAGGCTGGTTCTGATTCAGTCCCCAACAAGACCTCTGGAAATGCCGCATGTACTTACACTGTGACCTGTAAAAACGCTGTCATTTATTCCCCCCGCTCCTTTTTTCCCCCAGATAAATGGCTCATCTAAACTGGGAGCTCCTGGAATACTCTCTGGCTGGCAAATGCAGTGCCTAGCAGCAGTCATCAAGGACGAACCAAACATGAGTGGTGGAGGGGAGCAGGTCGACATTCTCCCGACCAACTACGTGGTCAAAGATCGCTGGAAAGTGGTGAGTAGCTCTGGCTGTAATGGCCCAAGCAGACCTCCTGCTCCTCCTCCTGCAGTGCTGCAACTTCCCTGCTTAATCCTGGCCTCTGGCAAGCAGCAGTGGAGTGGTGGGGTTTGACATGTCAACAAGATAATGCAGGAAGAAGGGGTTTAGAGTGGTATTTTCAGGAGGCTGAAGCTGCCGAGGATTTTTAGGTAGAATTGAACTGTTGCAGCAGACTGAATAACGTTTTAGTAGGGTTACTTAGATTTCAAATTACTGTGGCAAATACTACAGACATGACTATAAATAAATTACATTACAATAAAATAATGTAAAACCAAGTGTTTTGGGTTGGAATGTCAGCTACTTCGAGAGTCAGAAAGTCCATGATTAGCTAACTGGTTCAACTTCTGTGTAAATTTGTTGGGATGCTTCTTTAAATTGTATCATCATACGTTAAGTGTTTTAGTTCTTGTCTCATCTGTTGTGCAAGCTGGACAGGCTTTGCTTTTAAAATGCTGAAAAAACATTTAGGTCACATATATACCATTGTCTTAATGTTTAACTGGGAATACCAGTACTCTCTGAATCATTAAACTCCAGTGGAAGCCTCACTAGTTTGAACTACAAGTGATTTGCAGCAGTGGCACTGAGTTGTTCTTTGTGCTGACTGCTTGTGGTACAGTGGCCTGTGAGTTTTACAGTGGAGTGTGGAGAGCAGAGGACCCAAGAAGCTTGGAACTCTGAATTCACTTCAGTTCCAGGCTGTGGATAAGTTATTTTTCAATAGCCTACTTCAGACAAAATGTTATCCTTTCATTAAACCCAGCCCTGTTCTTGTTGCTCCCCATTGCCTGTCTCGCTTCACTTTGTTCCAGCTTTCTCTGCAGCCTTTGCTTTTCTGTCTGGCCTCTTGCTGAACAGCTTGTTTATATTTAAGCAATTCAAATTGTTCTTCATACTCCTGGTTTCTTGAGAGCAGATGGGAAGCTGATTTTCTCTGTGACTAGACACCAAGATGGAAACAACCCCTTTGAGCAGCCCAAAGCTTTCTGTCCCAGCTGAAGGAAATCTTTGCTGTGCTCCTGCAGCTCTGAACTGGAGCACATGTACTTGTTTGGGAGGGATGATCCATGGGCAGGTTAACTGACACAGAACTTCAAATGTGCCCTGTGCTTACCAGTGTCTCAGAAAATAATTGCAGCTTTTATCTGTCTCTGCCTGCACAAATGGAAATTTCCCCAGAGGCTGAAATTTGGTCAGGTTGGTGCATGTTCTTTGCCAAGCTGGATTTCAGCCCTCTCCTGATGCCTTTGCTTCAGGTGCATGATTGGTAATACTCATTACTCCTTAACATGGGGAAGAACTTGCTTACACTGAGGGTGGCAGAGAATTGGAACAGGATGCCCAGGGAGATTGTGGAGTCTCCCTCTCTGGAGACATTCCAGACCCATCTGGAGGAGTTCTTATGTCACCAACTCTGTGTGATCCTGTCAGCACAGAGGGGTTGAACTAGGTCATCTCCACAGGTCTCTTCCAACCCAAACAGTTCTGGGATTCTCTGTACTCCTTTACCTTGGCTAACTTTAGCTTGTACCGTTCCTTATTAGTCAATCTTGGAGTTTCTCCTTCCTAGACAGGAGCGCTAAAGCTTCTGTAAATGATGGGATTATTTTTGTAACAAAGTCTAAACAAAGTAACTTGGTTCTTGGCAACAGCAGAACTCTTACAAGCACCAAAACTCCAAATAAAGTCTAAAATATGCTCAGTCGTGCTCACAGGGAACATTTCAACCAATTTTAAAGTTGGGATTCAGTCCTTTATTGTTGCATGGATCTGTGACTGGGGCCCACTAGAAGCTCTGCCCACTAACTCTGCCTTAGAAAAGATAGAAATGCGTAGCTGTATTGTCAACAGCAACTACCTCTAATTAGAGGAATAACCTTTTATGTTCTATAATGTCTCACAGTAGCCTTAAATACTGCAGTGAGGTAATTTTCCCCACTTGAAGGCTCTCAGAAGTGACATGACTTGCTAAAGGCTGTAAATAGCAATGAGAAATCTTTTTTCCCAGTTCTGAGTAGATGGGACAAATGACAAGGAGAAAGGGACTGCACCTTAAAGTAAGCATGCAGCTGTTATATCAGGAGTAGTTTTTTCCTTTTGTCGCTGATCTTTGGGTCTTGCCCAGGATGTACCAGCTGTGTGGTGCAGTCCTTGCTGTGGGTGATGGATCCTGCTCAAGCAGGTGTGTGGCAGGTTTATGTGATGTTGGGGTGCCACTGTCAGAAGGTGTTTTGTCCTCCCGATGTCTCTGGTTGGGCATCTGCTTGAGCCTTGTAGTTCTCAGAGCTGGCACACTTCCATTTTTGAGCTGATTGCTAATTTTAGATGGGTGTAATGTATTCCCTGAATTCCTTTCCTGCTTTCCTCCCTTCTGTTGGCTGACAAAGCTTTGACGAATGGAGATGGTAGTTCTCTGCAGTTAGCCTGTTGGGGTTCATTTTCCTGTCTATCCAAGTCAGTCAAGTTTGGGTGTGTGACAGCAATAATATTTTTGTTCTTATTTATGAGAAAAGACATGGACAGGGTGTGTTTAGTGTTTTTATCAGAACTTGTAGATTTAGAAGTGTTCTTATTAGTCATTCTTTCCCTGTAGATGTTTTTGGTGCTTTGACTAGATGGAATTTAGACAGTGCTGGAACCACGTGACTTTTGCTGACTCCCCAGAGGGTCTTGATCCGCGTGTGCTCTGAATGATGTGAACAGCTTTGTTCAGGGGAGGGAACTAAGTCAAATGTAACTTGTACTTGCTTTGAACTAGGTATGGATGTTAAAGCTGAATTTTGATGTATCTCTTTATTTCACATAAATGCCTTTTACTGGGGATCCACAAGTGACACTTATTAGCAAGACAGAGTTGGCAGCTCCTGCACTGAGCTTTGAACACCAGTGATGACTCGTGTACGTGTATATGTTCTTTTGCTAGGTGCAATCCATGTTTTGTTTTCTTTCTGGTTTCTGAGCTTCTTGATCTGAAGCTTTCCTGTTTATATTGGAGACCTTGCTGGAAACCCCACAAGACTTTTGTGGATTCTTTGCCTTGTCTTGTTTAGAAAGGCCACTTAGGATTCTGAGAGGGAACCCGGGACAAGCAAGGTTCTTTGTCAGACTTAGGACCTGTTTTGGTCTCGCTCTGAATTGCTTTAAGTGGGCTTTGACAGGTCTTTAGATGATTTAGATTGTGACTGGCTGAATTTTTGATTGGCTTCTTGGTTCATGCCTGTTTTACAAGAGTTTGTTTCCCTTGAGATCTGATCCAGTCCTCCTAAGGAAGTAGAGCAGACTCTGGAGAGTTTGAACTAAGGTCAGCTCTTCCTCAGCTCCTCAGTCAGATGAGGCCTACTGGGCATTTCTAGATCAAGGAGCCCATGGAGTTGGGTTGCAGGCTTGGCCATACAAGTGCTCCTAGAAGACAACCACAGTGGTCACTCTTTAACCTTGTCAAATCTTTGAAGCCTCTAGATGACAGCCTTGACCCTGGCTGGATTCACTAAAGGTTGCTGGTTTTCATTTAGTGCTTTGATCTGGATTTAGAGCCCACATTTCTTTACATTGCCACCAATCCTGACACCAAACCATTCCTGCCTTGATCCTGGATAACTAGACCTGGAAAGGTCTAGTCCTTATATAATATCCTTGGAAGGCAGACTTTATTTAGAGCAGTGGTGTTGTATGTGCTTCTGGAATAAAAGATGAAATTTGTATTCAAGCCTATTTTTGGCTGGGTTTGTGTGTTGCCTTGGTTTTATGAACTGTGTCTGAAAGTACTGATTTTTGCTTAGTGAGAAGACTGCAGCATGTTGTTGTTGTTTTGGGGTTTTTTTTTAGTAGGTTTGAGAAGATTGTGCTACAAGAGTCTTTTTCAAGATAGATCCAATATATTTCAGAATATTTAAAGGGGACTTGAAAGGGAGCCATCTGTGTCCTGTGTAACTCCTGATTGTCTGTGTCCAAATTCAGATACCTCTCTGTTTGATTGGATTAACTGTGCACTGGATTCCACAGCCTGGAATAGACACTTGGACACCCAGCTCACGCAGGGGCTCATGCAGTTGGGTGGAATGAATCCTGCTGGTTTTGGCTGCCTGTCCCTCAGTTTGGCTGTTTTGCCAGATGTGCAGTCTCAGTGTTGCACTTTTTTTCCTGAGCCTGCTCCTCAGATGCATACATTCCTTTGCTGCTTCTGAGGTAGCAGTCCTAGCCTGTCCTTAGTTTTTCCAGACTCCTGGTCAGTCTTTTACTTCTAAAATGAACTCCTAATTCTGTGAGAGCTTCTAGAGTGAGGTGTTCAGTGCTGGGCATCGTATATGACTGTACCTTCCTACAGATCTTACCCAAGTCATATCACTGTGTTGTTCCATTTGTGTAGTGGTACCTTTGCGTTTTCACAGCTGTGTTGGACCATCAGAGCTGTTCCTGTTAGGGCCAATGAATGGGAAAGAACCATTAGGTGTCTGTGCTGGCTCACCAGTACTTCTCCCCAGATGTATTTCCTGAATTAACCTACACAGTGAGACATTTGGGTAGCCTCTGTTTTCTCCTTCCTAGTTATGCTGTGTTGTAGTTGTCACTGTTGACTTTTGCTTGTTTTCTTACCCATTTTCTGCCTGAGAGTTTTTCAGTCTTCCTCAAAGTCCCCCCAGATCCCAGTTTACCTTTTTGCCTTCTGCAGTTTTTACTGTCCCTTTCCCTTTTTTATTAATATATCAGACAACAGAAGATCTTGTGTACTGAATCCTGCGGTATTAACAGATGTATTGTTGCTATGCTGAATGTAGCCCCGTTTTGAAAGGAAGCTTTTTAAGAGCCAGCTCATTTAGTGTCAGTTTCCAAGGGGAAGTCGGGCTGCACTGTAACCATCTATGAATAATCTGTGGTGACCTAGTTATTGGCTGTTTACTGTGTGAATATGCCTGCTTGGCCTTGTGGAAGGTCATGAGCAAAAGTGACAAAGAAGGTGCTCTGGACAGAAACTTCAAAAGGGTTATTGAGTAATGGCTTCAGAGACAAGGCTGGCTGTCAAGCTATTAATGTGGAAAATACTTCCTTCTTCATGTGGAACTGTTTCTCTTGACCTGGGAGCAAGAAATCAGATTATTTGTGTTACCTTTGGGAGGAAAAACCCTACCCTTGGTCGGCAGGACCTGTTTGTGCAACAGACTGCACAAAATGCACAGGACAGGCCTTTGGTAGTACTGAAGACACAAAATATCATCTAAACCTCATTAAACATTGTGTAACATCTGTGTTTGACTACTTGTCTGACCTAAACTTGTTTTCCTCTCTAAGTGTTACTGCTTCTGTTGGAAAGAAGTGGCACTCAGGACTTCCAGGGCAGTTGCTAACAGAGAGAACACAAAATGCTGAAGTGAAGGGCTGCAGCTTGGTGCAATGAACAAGTGCTAAGCAGATTAGGGAGCTCTCATCTATATTTGCTGTAAACCTGAGTTTCCTCCTGGGCAGCACAAGTAGGCTTTAAATATATCTAAGAGAAACAAATATAAAATGATTTTCCTGGCATAGACATTCTCTTGCAACCCATGAGGAGTCTGTATTATACATGATTATATATAGCTATGTGCACATATGCTGTCAAGTCTCAGCAGGAGGAGGATCAAGGTATCACCTTCTAGGAAAGGCAGAGGATCCTGACTTGCTCTCTGAATGGGAGGCTACTCTAGAACAGGCAGACAATCTAACTCTAGAGGATACATATCAAATATGCTGAAACTTGGACATCTTTAGCTTTGAGTTGGCCAGCTGAAGTCATGGATTCCTATTGTGAAACAGTCTTTAATTTTGCTCAGAGATACAAAAAGCATAATTTGATTTGATTTCAACCTAAAGAGAACAAGAGACTGAGAAAGAATGGAGTTGTACTGGTGGCTTGTACACAACTGTCTTGAGGTAATGATGTTGGCAGTTCTTTGAGATGTGACACTGAAGTAACTTCATTACCTGAGCAGGTAAAGCATCTTGTAAAAGTTTCTGAGGGATGTTTTGTTCTGTTTTTAAAATCCTTTAAATAAAATGCAAACTTCATTTAACATATTTCCTGAAGCATTAGTTCCAGCTAACGTGGTTATGTTTTACTGCAGAGATGTATTTGTTGGGAGGGAATGACAGTTTTCATCTACCGTAGCCTGGACAGTGGTTCTGCTATCTCCTTTGAAGGGAGATGTTCAAGGGTCTTTCCTTGAATTTGGGCAAGAACATCATGGAGCCAATAGGCAAAATCATTTGCTTTTAAAGGTATCACTTGTCATTGCTTGCTAGGCTTGTTCTTTGTTGTTAGAGCAAAGAATTTATACATAGCACAGTCAAGTGGGTAGTGGACTTGTGCCAAGCTGTGCAGGGAGGGGATTCAGGCACAGCACAGGCTGGGAGCTGAGCTTGCTCTCCCTAGGCAATGAGGAGCTGGCTTTGTGAGAGCCAGCCTGATGTTCCTCTGTGTGCACTGTACCAAACCTCTTTGTGCTTTTCCAGCTGAAGAAGATCGGTGGAGGTGGCTTTGGTGAGATCTACGAGGCGATGGATTTGCTGACCCGTGAGAATGTGGCCTTGAAGGTAGAATCAGCTCAGCAGCCCAAGCAAGTCCTCAAGATGGAAGTGGCTGTACTGAAAAAGCTGCAAGGTAAGGCAAAAAGCCCTTTGGAAGTCCTGCAAATCACTGTGCATGTTAACACTTGAAATCCAAAGTTGCAAGTGATTTTTAAAATTTTCTCTTCAGCTTCCATCTAAATGTGATGTCACATTAAGTCATCCAGCTCAGAAAGTTGTTACATTTTGCAACTCAAGTGATATCCAAGAGCAGGGACTGTTTCGTCTGCCAGGATATAGGGACAATGAGGAGACCTGGACTGAAGTGTTGGTCCACTGGTGTGTGCAATCTAGTGATACTGATTAGAAAATAAGGAATAGAAGAAACAGCGTCTGACGAAGAAATGAGGTGGCTTCCCAGAGGACCTGGAGCACTAAAGCATGACAGAGTCTCAAAGTAAAATGGGTGACTAGTAGAGGAGTGCAAAAAGTGGACAGCAAAGTGTAGGCAAACTGAGTATTAGCAAATTTTTCATGTAGCTCACTGTCCCGAAGGGAAAGCATGAGGTGATGTGCGTGTTCTCAGTGAGGGTCCAAGGGAGCTGTGTTGATGCAGTTGTTCCTGGCTGAAGGAGAGGCCTTCTACTAAAAAGACTGTCATGGAGGAGTGTAAACAAGGAATTTCTACATCTGCCTTTGAGGAACTGAGAGCTTCTGTTGGCTGAAGGCCGTTGTGCATGGATTTCCTTTTTAAGGCAAAGCCAGCTGTTGCCAGGTACAATGTTGTGTGTTATTGTCTAATATATGTTTGAAGGGATGTTCCTGTCTGCAGGATTCCCACTTGGGCTGAGGAAACACCTGCTGGAGCAGTGAGTAGGATCCTTATCACCAGGGCTTATGCTTGAGGGCCCTGTGAGTCTGTCCCTTTGCCTTTGTACCAAATGTCCAGAGAGATGATGGAATTTGAGGGTGAGACTTGCAGGCCTTCTGAAATGGGTTACTCAATGTTTGTGACAGATTGCCTCTAGATAAAAGACAGTGAATTAGTTTTGAAGGTCAAATCATTTTCCACATTTCAGCTCTCCCAAGAGGAGGACTGATAAGGCCTCCTTTGAATACTCTGGTTTGTAATAGATGCAGCTGAGCTGTGTAAAGGAAAAATCAGCCCAGGTCGTTATGAGGACTCCTGTTGATCTGTGAAAGGCTCCCAGAGAGCAGCAGAGTGGGGGTCTGAGTTCTGAACACACTGCCAGTAAGGGCAGGCAAGGCTGTCATTGAGGGTTTTTTTTTTGGTTGTACACTTGAAACTGCTCTGAATTGAGTGAGGGTTTGAGTGTGTAGAAAGATGGATTTCAGAGTACCACGAGACAATGCCGTTGTGTTGGCCAGTGCCAAGAGGTGCTGCATTCCAGGGCAGGGGATGCTGGAAAAGCATAACCTGAAATCACTAAACTAGGACTGGCATCAGAAAATGTGCAAGGTGTTGACTAAAATTTGTGTTTATTTCTGGAAGATATACCAAATGCTTGAGAAAACACCCACATTTGTGTACAGGATGATGCTGGTAACTGGGGAGAGGGAGTGGTGGTATGTGAAGCTGGGAAAAGCCCCTTGGCAAAGCAGTGAGTAAATATTCAGGGAAGGGACAGAAAAGACAGGAAGCAGAATTGGCTGTGCGTCAGCTATCCTGCTTGTAAGAATGACAAATAATTTCAGCCGTGGTTTTACAAATCAAGCTGTTCTGTGAGGAATTCAGCTTTTTTTGGTTGAAGGTTAATCCCCAAATGCTTTACTGAAATAAATGATAAAGTTAAAATAAGAAATTGGGTTGAGAGCATGGGGAATCGCTTATTGTGTATGTTTTCACTGTGAGTGTTGCAAAGGGGTGAGAAACACTTCAGAAAAAGGGGATGATGCTGCTTTTTCCAACAGTTGGTGGGTGGAGTAAGTTTTCGGTATTGCCATAGGTGATTCAGTCAGTTCATGGATTTACAGATGAAAAGCAAGGGACCATTGTTGACTAAAATTCCTCTGTACTTTTCTGGTGGAATTGAAAACTGCAGACCCTCTTAAATAGAGCAGCTTTATTTTTTCTATTTAGTTGTCACACCAACCTTAAAGAAAAGATGAGCTGCTGCTCTTTCCAGGGCTTGTGTTGAGAATCTTGCAAGTTGCTGGAGTGTGGCAGAGTTTGGGAAAGAGAAGGTTCACTGTTGGCCCATCCTGCAGACCTGGATTAGGTACAGCCTGACCTTTGAGTGCAGTAGCTCCTGGTTGGTGTGGGCTGCAGGCTGTTGGAAACAATAAGGCTTTCTGGGACAGTTTGTGGACTTTCTGACCAAACTTCCAAATCTGTTCACTGTCTCAAGGCTGTGAAGCACCAGCAATGGTGCCCTTTTGTGCTTTGTGTGAAACACAATTGAGAAGTCAGCTTATAGAGATTTTTGTTCCACCAAGTGATGAGCTGAAGCCCTCAGTTGTCCTGTTGTTGCACCTTTGCCCAAGAAGTTTTTAGCAACATTTGTGTCTTTTTCTTGCCTTCCATAGACTTTAATAGTCAAAATTAAAACCTTCTGGTCCCACAAAGTTTCTGTAGAGTATTTCTGTGTTCAGGCTGGACTTGCAGGGCTCAAGACATTCTGTCTGGTGCTACTCTGTCTGGACAATTTTAATGAGAGCATCATCACAAGATAACTTTTATTTTAATCCTTGTGAAGCACTGTTGGCCTTACATTGTCTTGTTACACTACGCAGAATTACACTACCAGGGTTGAAAATCTTACCAATCACAAATGCAGAAGCTGTTTCAGGGATATTTTGGGCACATCTGCACAGTGAACTAGTGCATGAATACAGCTTCTCTGTGACAATATTTTTGTGCCAAGCCCTCACTAGTAAAGTTAAATGTGGCATGTGTGTGATTGTACCATTTGCACATCATTTTGGGGTTTATACCTTGCAGTTGGAAACCAAGCCTAAACTGCACTGGCAGAACACTTCCTGCAGACTGTTCCAGCAGGGGAGGTCGCTGGTTTAATTGTACCTGCTGGTGTTTTGCTGTGTAGACAGGCCTTTGGATGACATATGTTAAAAAGTAAATGGAGTAAGATCTGTGTGGCTAAGTGAATGAGTAACTTGCATATCCAGAGAGCAGGAAAGGCTTTGACTGAGTGTTTCAGTCTCTTAAGCAAGGTCTCTATTAGTGAGCAGTGCAGTACCTGCAGATCAGGGGGTAGCAGCAGTTGCTCATGCCTGTAGATGTCCAGCAGATGTGGCTTGGAGATTTTACACTATAAACTTCATGGGTTTGGGGGGTTTTGCTTTGGGTTAGTTCTGATCTACCCTCCTGTCTGAGGAGACATTTGTTGGTTTGGACTCTGATTTAGGATTTGGGGACTACGTGGTATGCTCCTGAAATAGGATTTCATGGTCTGTTTGCTCAAAGAAAACCTTACATCACCCAAGGCTACTCTGGGAATGCTGACACGTGGTAGTTGTGATAATTTAAGGCAGTATGGGGGCTTTCTTTAAAACCTCATTGCTTTTATAAACCAGGATTCTGGTTTGGTTTTTTTGTTTGTTTGTTTGTTTTTTGTGGGNNTGGGTTTTTTTTTTTTGGGTTTTTTCTTTTGAATCATGAGGAGAAAAAAATGTGATGGTTTCCTATCACTGAACATGTGGAAGGGGGAGTACTATCATCTGGATGAGCAGATGTTTTTCCATCTCTTCAGTGTTTTTTTCTAACCCTTTGAAATACAAATGGACAGCAACCTGCCTGCTCTCTCTGTGATTCTTTTCTGATGTTGGATTTGCTGTGGAGCAATATTCAGCTGCAAAGGAGCACCAGTACTACCCAGATTCAGTTTCCTATCTGAGATCTTTGAGGTTAATCAAAATGCCACATCTCAGTGAGAACAGCTCTGGGATAGCTGTTGAGGTGCTTGGCTTGGGCCATCTCTGTCAGTCTGCCTTTCTAACAGCAACCTTAATTGCAGGAACTGTAAATCAGTATCCCTGATTAAATCCAGTGGGCTGCTGCAGGGAGAGCTGTGGAAATCTTAGGTGCCAAACCAGGAATTGTGTTCTCTCTGGATGCTCACCTGGGGCTGTATGAGGCTCAGGAGCAGATGCTTTGAATTCAGAAGTATTCTCCCTGTCCTTATCCACTTCTTCATAGGTGTCTCTGGGAGCACCCTGGGGACCTGTGAGACCAGAGCACTGCACTAGGATCTCTCACAAGGAGTGTATTTTGTATCCTTCTGGTTCATAGGCTGTTTGAATACGGATGTGGCCACAACACTGAGTCTCCTATGCTAGGGTTCTCTTTGGAGCAGCCTGGCAGATTGTAATTTAAAATGGCCAGGTTGTGCTGGTGCTGAGCACTGTTTACTGTTCATCTGCAGTGGCAGTGTTGCCCTGGTGTGAGGCTACAAGGCCCCAAGTATTTGCTTTTGATCTCACTCGGCTGCCAGATAGTGCTGAGCTCTCCTCAGTGTGATGATTTCTTTGTCAATGCCTTCTTTTCAGTGTAACCAGTTTCATTGTGTAGGACTCTGATTAATATTATTCTGCAGTGCAGAGATCTTCTGCATATTGAGTAGTTGTGCAAGATGCAGCCTGGTCACAGGCAGTGCAGTTTCTGAGGACCTGATTTTGTTACAGCAGATAGTAAAGCCGGTCTGTACTGCTCGTTCCCTCTTTATTGCTGGGGGTTGGACAGGTGAGCTCCATAGCAGAATAAGGGAAGAAAAGGAGCCTTGCTGTTCTTACTTGCCAGTCATAGGGGGTTTTGTTCTTATTACGTACGTGAATTTTTTGTGTTAAAGTGGGGTCTTAACTCTCTGTGATTCAGTTTGTTACTTTTGTAGACACAGTTCATATGTTTCTCCAATATTTTGCTATGTGGATGTAAGCAAACGATCTGTGAAGGAGAAGTGAACAGAAAGGAGAGTGAATTGCTCTTGTCAGGCTTTTAGGCCATCACAAGGTGGCAGATTCACAGACTTGCTGTAACGTGAGCCTCTCCACTTAGCACTGCATTTTCCCTGTGGAAGTGTTTAAATGAACTGGCATTTGGTATATGTTATTTCTGTGCTATGGTGCCATTGGGTGGGGGAAGGTCATGGCATGGCTAAAAAGGGATTTAAACCACTTTTTTTGAGATTGTGTTGAATTTTTACTCCAGCTGTATGGTACCTTGACCTATCTGGGATCTGTTACCAGTTCTCTTCAATTTGTTGGTTTTAGGAAACAACTAGAGGAAATTATGCCATGTAAGGTCAGGCACTTTTACCTTGAACTGTTTGATTAGGGAACAATGACCAACCTTTTGGGTTATGTGTCCATTAGTTCATTGATTTATTTTGGAAGCACTAGCAATCTTAACCTGGTTGATTAAATCCTAGCTGATTGCTGTTGAGTAATGTATTTATTTAAGCCTTACTTCCAGCAGAGAATTTGTCGTCTTTCACGTTCAAAACTCCTTTGTCCAGCTGAGTTGACAAGTCCCTGGAGTCAGCTGGTGTGTCTGGCCAGAGATGAAAGTTGGTAACTGCAGAGGAAAGAAGTCTGTGTGAGCCAAGCTAAAGGTACCATTTCCAAGTGAAGTTAGAAGATGATGAAAATAACTCTCATTTCATTTGCTAGTCTTGGTGAATCCTCCATTTCTTTACAATATTTGTAGAGAGGTAATTCAGTATTGCCACAATACAAAACCTGTGATAAACTGATAAATCTGACAGGCCAATGAAGAAGAGGACAGCTGTAAAATCTACACTAGAATGTAGAGCATTGCGAAACAACTGCAGCTTTCCAAATAGCAGTAAGAGCAATTGTGCAGCTACATGTCTATACTGTGCATGTCACTGAGGACCCCAGCAGTGTAGAATGCTCAAGCTAGTGGTTATGCTCAGTGACCTCAGCACTTGGGCTTTTCCCAGTGTATGACACAGATCCAGAAGAAAATTTTTAGGCTCTTGGGGAGGATCTCTGGAGGTCTCTAGTACAAGCAGCAGATAAATACATCTGGTTGCTCTGGGCTTTTATCAGGGAAGTTTTGAATAACCTCCAGAGATGGAGATCCCACAGCCTCTCTGGGCTCCTGCTCCAGGGTTTCACCATCCTCATGGAAGGAATAAAGCAATCACACCTAATAGGAACTTGCCGTGTTGCAGCTCATGCCCAGAGCGTCTCTGTGTGCCTCTATCATGGGTTAACCCCAGCTGGCACTAAGGACCACACAGCTGCTTGTTCAGCACCCCTGCCTCCATGGCGTGGGGAAAACTGGAGAAATATAAAACCCATGGGCCGAGATGAGAACAGTTTATTAATAGAAATAAGAATAATAGCAGTAGCATTGAAAGGGGAGATAAGAATATGCAAGGGGGCAATGAAACCCAAGCAATAGGAGCAATGCACCACCCTTTGAGCAATGCCCAGCACATTCCCAAGCAGTGGGCTGTGACTCCTGGTGGACTGGCCCCAGTCTTTGTACTGGGCATGATGTGCCATGGTAAGCAATATCCCTTTGGCCCATTCAGGTCAGCTGTTCCAGCTATGCTCCTGCCAGGCCACAGAAAACTCCCTTAATGAGGCTTTGAACTGAGCTTGTGGTTGCTCACCACTCTGGATTTACACACACAGGAGAAGTACCAACAAGATCTTCTCAAGAGGTCAAAACAACAAAACAGGCTTTACTGGCACCTTTAGAAAATCAGAGAACTTTGGCAAAAGGTTAGGAGCAGCATTGAATCAGCACCAACCACTTCTCAAAGCATTGACTTAGCCCACTCAACTTCACAGGCTCTAAGCCCATTTGATTTTAAGTTACTCAGAAAGAGGGAATTAGCAGAAGAAAGAGAAGGACAGAAACAATACAGAAAAGGACACATACCACTACCAGCTCTGGGGTTCCAACAGTGTTCAGCTGATAGAAACTCCAAAAGGAGGTAAGGGGGAGATGTGCTTGCCATATATTTGGCCTTAAATATGCCTTGGCCTTCCTGGGTCCTTCCCCAGGTGGGACTTGTGCTCATTTTGCCACTCAGGAGCTGGGTTAAATGCTCCAGGAATGGGGTGTGGGGCATTTTCTCTGGTGTGACAATTGGCAGCTCTGCCAGGCTGGGATACTGGCTCTAGTGGCTTGGGCAAGGCCCAACTTGCCCTTGCCCCTCACACATTCACCCCAAACTGTCCTGAGACATCAACCTTTCCAATTTCTCACAGCTCCCTCCTGGCTTCTTGTGCAGCTCCTCACGGGCAGAGCAGGGGAACATGGAAAAGTCCTTGACTTAGGGTAGGGGCTATTAAGCAACAGCCTGAATATTCATGTATTATCAATGCTGTTCTCATCCTAAATACAACACACAGCACTGTAACAGCTCCCAGGGTGAACTGAGCTCCAGCCCAGCTGAAACCAGGACAAACTCAAAGGAAAGTCAGGTTCCGTCTTCTTGGCACTCTGGGCTTAGGTGGCTCAGAGCAGGAGATGGTTTCCCTTCCATTGCCTTCCTAAAGGCTGAATGAACCCAGTTCTCTGGAACTTTTTGTTCATGTTACATTTTCCTTTCCTTGCCACCATCCTGGTGGGTACTGCTGAGCTCACGATGTTGTCAGCGTTGGTCTTGTGCAGGAGAAGATGCAAGAATTGCTAAGGTGGCAGTAATAAGAGTAACAATTGCCATGAGATTTATGATAATTCATGCAGCAGAAGTTACTTCAGTGTTTTGGGTAACTGATAGGAATGAGACAGCTGCTCTATGGAGATGAATTACAGAAATTTAGCATAAAATTAAAAGAGTAGATTTTTTAAACTTCATTTTGGAGAAGAGTGGTTACTGGTTTTCTGGTGGAAGCATGAGTGAAAAGACAGGAAATATAGAGTCTGTTACAAAAACCCCAACTTTGAGTTGCAACACTAATGTCACGTATTTGCTTCTTAGTACTTATTTGATTTGTTTCATTGCTGCACTGAAAATACATTAGCAATAATTAAGAACTTAAATGAATAGAAGATTGGAATGAATATTGGTGTCTACCAGTTTGAAATTGATCCATGTGAAAAAATAGACTCAAAAAAGATCATAATTTAGGTTCTTTCAGGGGCTGTGTAATGAAAGCTTTTCATTTAATGAAAGTTTTAAAGTATTCAAATTGGGACTTCAGTCATATCCCTACAAGGTGATGAATATCTCTCCAAGGGCTGAAGGGGTTCTTATACATAAAAATTACAGTCAATAATTACATTCTCAAGTTTCTTCAGAACAAGAATGGTCAAGACCATATCAGTGACTGAAATATTTCTTACCCCTATCATATGGGAAATTATTATGTTCTTTACAGTTAAAAGACTGCAGTAGAAAGAATATTTTTCTAAGGCTGAACATTAAAGTTTTGCCTTAACTAAATGCCTGTGAACAAAATAAAGCACTGTGAAACTTTTCTCAAGTCAGTGCTTATGAACATTGGGCTGATGCATTTCCCCAGTGTTAGTTAAATGGCCAAAACACTTACTGCCCTGTTCTTTGCTTTGTTTTGTTATCAAAAAAATGCAGACACAGAGCATATTTTCCATGGCAAACCTTGTGACCTTTCCATGGCAAACCTCTGGGAATATCTGGGTGACTGTTGAGCAGAGCAGTCTAGCAAAGGAGGAAGTGTCATCTTGTAGTTGGTGGAGTAAAATGGTTGTGAGGCTTCCATACTAAATATACCTTGGGAAAAAAACCCAAAACATTTCCCCCCTTCTTTCTTTTCTGGGTTAAAATATGCTTTGCTGCTCTCTGCTATGAGCCCCATGCTTGAGGAGGGCATATATGACAAGAGAGGACTGTTTCCTGGTGCTTTAAAGGGAGGTTCCTGGATGGAAGGACAGTTCTATCATCCTGTCTGCACAGGAGGTTATTAAGATGGTTGTTTTTGTGTGCTTCATAATTCTGGTCAGCCTCAGGACTGAGCTGCAGGGATCCCAGAGTCCCACCTGACTGTCAGCCTCCATCTGCTGCTTCAGCGTGGCAGAGCTGTTCCAGGAGAGCCAACAGTTGTAATCTGGTGCCTCCTTTAGGTGATAAATCAGGGGAAGCCTCCAGGACCTGAGGGTTTGATGCTGCAGGCATTTATTGCACCTGTATGACTGGCTGGCTGTACGTGGGCCACTCCTAAATGTGGCCTGCCTTTTCTACACTCTGCTATATTCTTTTTGTTTCATGCAGAAAGGGGCAGTTTCCCCTCACCTCCTTTCTTGTATTTTCCTGGTGGTGTTTGTGTTGCAAAACGGTGCATGGGAGAGCTGTTCCAGGGAGAGCCTGAATTCCCAAGTCCCAACAGGTCAGGTTGGAGCCTGCTTTAGACTGGAAAGGAGGATTCAGTATAAAATCAAGTCAGTTTGGAGATGCAGGTTGAGAACTGTCAGTCCATTCATCATTTTCAAAAATTAGAGTATGCAGAAATTTGCTGTCATCCTAAACAAGCAAACAACTCTTACAAAGAATAAAAACTAAAATACTTTTTCTTTCAGTAAAATGTTGTGATCCAGAAAACAATACTGTTATGGAGGAAATGGTTTAAAAAAAAGTTAGAAATACCCTCAAAATCAGAAGAGGCAGTAAGAAATTAGTGAGGATGGGTACATCTTAAGTCATAAAGTTGGACAGTACCCTTCCTGTTTCATTGAAATTAGTGATTTAGGTGGGTAGGTTCTCCCTGTCAGAGGGTTGGGTTTTAATGCTCTTGTCTGTAGTTTTGCAGCAACAAAAAGCACATGGTGTCTGTGCTTTGCAATTATTTAAAACAGTAAAAACAAGGAAAAAAGGGAATTTACCCTTTTTGGTGTGCAATAGCTTGCATTGTCACGAGAAACAGTCACTGTGTTTTGGCTTTTGCCTCAATATCCAGCCCCTGGCACTCTGAAAGGTGAACAAAGCAAAGTGGGACTCAGTGTGTCTGTGCAGATCTGTGAATCATGGCTGGGATGAGCATGGCTTGCTCCTGTCCTTCCTCTTTGCAACCTGTGTGGGTGACCAGTTTGTTGAAGCACAGGAGTGTCAGGAAGTCCTAAAGAAACTGAACTGATTCTTTCTAAGGTTATCCAGATGTGTTGACTTTGCAGCTACAACTCTGGCATTGAGGGTCCCTTCACATTGTTTTTTCAAATATCTTAATGGCAATAGGCGGTATAAAAATGACATCAGCTGATTACAAGGTGGGGATGGTCACCTCACAGGCAGAGACAGGGCAGAGGTGTTTAATGCATTCTTTGATTCTGTCTTCAACATGGCTGATGGACCAAGGGAGTGCCCTGAGCTTGGAGGGCCTTGAGTGTGAGAAGGATCGATTCCCAATTGCCCCTGAAATTGTGCAGTCTGCTGCTCCAGCTGTATCCCTACAAATCTGTGGGGCCTAATGGGATTTATCCAAGAATCCTCAAAGAGCCAGCTGATGTCATTGCAAAACCTCTCTCAATGATTTTTGAGTGGTCTTAGGAATCCAGAGGGGTCCTGGCTGACTGGAAGCTGGTGAATGTTGTCCTGATTTTCAAGAAGGCAAAGGAGGAGGACCCCAGAACTGTGAAAGGCCTTGAGGGGAAGCGGTGTGAGGAGCAGCTGAGGGCTCTTGGTCTGTTCAGCCTGGAGGACACTGAGGGGAGACCTCACTGCAGTTACAGCTTCCTTGTGAGGGGAAGAGCAGGGGCAGGCACTGATCTCTCCTCTCTGGTGACAGGACCTGAGGGAATGGCCTGGAGTGTGTCAGGGAGGGTTGGGTTGGAGATTAGGGAAAGGTTCCTCACCCAGAGAGTGGTTGGGCACTGGGACAGGCTCCCCAGGGCAGCGGTCACAGCACCCAGCCTGACAGAGCTCCAGGAGCATTTGGACAGTGCTCTCAGGCAGACAGTGTGACTATTGAGGGTGGTCCTGTGCAGGGCCAGGAGTTGGACTCAGTGATACTTGTGGGTCCCTTCCAATGCAGAAGATTCTGTGATACACTGAAGAGAGTACTTTCCTAATCTCTGAAGACCTTGTCCTGAACTAAGGTGAACCATTCCTCGATGGTTTGAGCATAGTCTTGCACATTGACTCCTGTGAATTTTGAAAATATCCATGCTAGAGACATGAAGATCTGCAGCTACATACTTGTTCATCTAACCAGATATAGGTGGATACTAGGGCTGGTGTTTGTTTGTCTTAAACCTATTCTTCCAAAGGTATTAAGGAGCAGTCAGGGTCTTTATTGCTCCAGTTCCAGTTGCCAGCAGCTGTGTTATCTCTGTGGTAGGAGAGAGTTGGGTTGTTCTGGTGTGGGATGCTGCTGGGCCCTGAAGGGCAGCCAGCCTCTTGGTGCTCTTACTTGAGGCTCCTGGGATGGAACTCCAAATTCACAGCTGTGTGCACTGCTCTGGTCAAAGCTCTGGTTCTCCAGTGAGAAAGCTGCTCCTTTGTCTCCTGCTGCCCTCCATGTCCCTGTTCTGTCATGTCTTGCTGTCCCCAGTGGTTTCTGATGCCCCAGGCCTCTGGTGCACAGTGACAGCAGCAGCAGGGCCCTGAGGGTGCTGTGGGCACTGCTGTGGGCAGTTACTCATCACTCAATTTCTTTGTGTTCTTCCCTTTTTTCTTTAAAACTGGGAATTATCAAACAGCAAGCTTTGGTTTAAAAACTAATTCAAATCACCATTGCTCAAGTGCTACCAACAAACATAGGGCGAAGTTATTCAATGATGCTCACCCTCTTCCCTGCTTAGAAACCCCACCAGGAACCAAGAGCTCACCACTGTGGTGTGCATCAGCCTTTACTCTGTTATCAGCAGTCTGCTATTAGTGGAATTAATGCCTTGTCCTTCCCCTTCCAAGAATCCAGACAGCAAACCATCACAAATCCATTACAGGTCAGGGTCTGAAACCACAGCCTCCATTCCCTGCCTGAGGACCAGCTGAGTATTGTGGGGTGGTTGAGTTAGTTTGATTTTTGTCTAAATAGGTGTAGTTTGTACTAACATCATGCCAAAACTTGACACTGAATGGCCCCAATTTTTTTTCTTTTTGCTATGAAATTGCTGTAATGTTTCAATGGAGTATTTCCGTAAACATCTTTATTTTCCAGGTGTCTCTGACTGTTAAAATCAGGTTTGTTCATGTCGAGGTAGCACTAGATTAGCTGTTTCTGGGTAAGCAGTGCTAGTAGGTAAGTATGGTGGTGATATGTACAAGTTAGCTTGTGCGGAGTAAAGTTGGTGTAATGAGCTGAGCTCAGCTGGTTATGCAAAACTCCTTACCTGATACCACTTTGTGGGTACCAGCTCTGAATCAGAAACTGTTTCTCTAAACATCATGATCCCAGGGTTGTTCTCTTCATTTCTGTTTCTTTTCAGGAAAGGATCATGTTTGCAGATTTATTGGCTGTGGAAGAAATGAAAAGTTTAATTATGTGGTCATGCAGCTTCAGGTGAGTTCTGTTCTTTGACTCTCCTGTCTGTCCAGTAGAGATGGCATCAATGGGAAGGATTTGCACTGAGAGAATAAGGCCAAGCACTGATGTAAAGACTTGGTTATACACAGAGGGTGGAATGGAAGACATTGAAAAGGGCTGGTGTTGTCTGATATCCCTTGGGATGGCTCCAGTCATCAATATGTGCTAAAATATTTCATAGCTCCACTTTTCTGTTTAAGACTTCTTTCTGCCAATTTTCTGGGCAAAGCACTCCATTTGGAATGCTCACAGGAGCAGCCCACAGCATTGTACAGCAGTGGCAGCTCTTTGAATTGCCTCCTGCTGAGCTGTGATGCAGCATTCAAATGCCTTGTATCAGAGCTCAGAGTGAGAGCAGTGGTGTCACAGCAGCACAGTTTCTCTGTGGAAGGCCCCGATCTCTGGCTCCCCTGTCTCTCCCAAGCTCAGCAGTAACTCAGCTTCTGCTGTGCAAGTGTTCACTCCTGTTTGAACACTGCTGATATCAGGTCAATAAAGGTGAATACTTGGGTAGCTACCACATGGAGACTGCACTGCTAGACAGTAGGTGGAGTAAAACAGGTACCAGCAGATCCCAGTGCTTCTTTAAAATCAACTTCTGGGTCTTTTGTAGTTCTGCTTTGCAGGACAGTTGTGTAAAACCAGTAAGCTCCAGGTGCTTGGGTTTGCCTTTTATGTACCATTGACATCCCAGCTGCTGTTATGGATAGAAAAGATTCTTTAGCTCTCTAAACAACTGTGGCTGCTGCTGCAGTGTGAGTATGAATATGATTTGCAAAAGGGCTTGCCTGGAGCTCATGGAGGAACAAGGCTGCTGCCCTCCCAGTCCTGTCCTTACCAAGCCAGATAAAAGGGACTTTATCTTGGAAAGAAATGTCTCTGCATAGATTCTCTCCCTTTCTAGTTTGTTCTTGACTGAGCTTGTAGAGTAGGCAGAGCTAAAAATAATTTCATTATTTGCAGATGAAGACGTTGATACATAAGGCATTAGCTAGTTTTGTACCGTGACTCTTTGGGCTAGAATCCTCCTTCAGCTTCTAGACCTGCTGAGACATGGTTTATCACGTGTCCCTCTGACTGCTGTGTACTGCAGTTCTCCCTTTCTCTTCAGTCCCCAGAACTGTGGCTTCAACTCTCAGGCTTTGCAACTCCTTCCATCTGTGCTGTTCCATAATCAGCCTGACCGTGTTTATTAGGGAAATAATGCTCATTTCATGTCTTTTCCTAATAGCAGTAGCAGCTGAGGAAACTTACAGCACATTTCAGTGCCGAAAAAAAAAATGAGCCTTGCTTTCCATGTTACCATTGGATAAGAGAGTTGGTGTTCAAGGAACAGCTTTACAGGGGAAAGCAAGATCTGCTGTCAATTCAGTAACTTGGATGTTTCAGAACACCAGTAACAAAGCTGTGCTGCCTCTAGTGAAGTGTCACACAAGTTCAAGACGATAAGCACTAGAGATGTGGTGTAGTTTGATTTTGTTCATGCTGAGTAGAGCAAACCTGGGTGGACTGCTGTGGTTTGGCTGTATCTCTGAGCTGGCCTGTATCAGGTGTTATTCTTCAAGGGTCCAGAGCCTGAAGTGAAGCATGGCTCAAAACAATTTGGGAGACTTGTCATCTGCTTCATGAGCCAGCTGGCACCTTAATGTCTGTAAATACCTTGAAAAATGTAAATCAGTGGATGAAGAGATGGCATTTAGAGAGCAATCTGTTTTCTCCTCAATTGTTTGGAATCTTTTATATATTTGCTGTTGGGAATTTTGCTTGAGTTCATGTAGTCTTGTATTATAAGCACATGTCTTCTATAGATGCTAGATACCTTCTACATATGTCTTTGCAGAGGCAGAATCAAGAGATTCTAAAGCATAGTAATGAACAGCATGTCCCTATGGATTTTGTTCTTTGTGAATGTTCTCTGAAACAGCAGACTCATGTTCTTAATGTTTTTAATGAGTTGGTAAATGCATTAGTTCTGTGAGCTAGAAGAGCACTCTGCCATGGAATACAATCATTTTAGTAGCCTCTCTTTACAAAGCTAAAGAGGTACAGACAAAACTGAGATTACAGACATCAAAGAACACTGGGATTTTTCTTGCATTTACTCTGTTATGTTTTCCTTTTTCTTTCTTAAACTGTCTTTATTTTCATACATAGCTGGTAGCCGTTTTTTCTCAGAAATTTAATTATCTGGAGGAAAATAAGCAATTTATTTTGATAAGTATTAAGTCAGTGAAAAAATCCTCCTCTCCTGATCTTGGGTATGAGTCTCTTGGTAGACAACTTTCCCCACTGTGGTGTTGCCACAACAATGCTGGCTTATGCTTGAACCAGACCATGTGTGCTAGGAAGTTTCTGATGAAACTGCAGCCTCATGACCTGCTTATGGAATTTGTACTGCTTTAATCTTTAGAAGGCTCAGAGAACAGTCAGAGGTTGTTCTTAAATCAGCTTCTGTACGGCCTGGGTTTAGCCAGTAGGGAGATGCTGGTCTCCACAGTCCAAGGCACTGCTGCCCAGGCCGTGCCTAATGCACAACTAGTGACTGCCTGAATTCCCAAGGTAACAATCTGCTATCTTCTTATCAGCAAGGGCATCATTTAAAAGCTAAAATTGACTACTGGGAGATCTTAGACAAGCAATAAAGCAGACATGAGGTGAGCTCCTGAGTATCGTGTCTGCTTTTTCAGGGTTGCATGTTAGAACTCACAGCTGTGAAAGGCTCTGCGTTCCTGTCAAGGTTGAAGTGTTTTATGGACTGTTTCAGGGCCGAAATCTTGCAGATCTCAGGAGGAGCCAGCCTAGAGGGACCTTCACACTGAGCACAACGCTGCGATTGGGCAAACAGATTCTGGAATCTATAGAAGCCATTCACTCTGTGGGATTCCTGCATCGTGACATTAAGCCTGTATGTTGTTTTGGAAATTTTCCTTTTGGTTTTATGTCTGTCTCTTCTGCTTGAGTCAATAAAGACAGTCTGAATATGGGCAGGTCTCAGTAGAGACATTGTAGGCTTCCTTGCACACTTGTACTGTCTGGTGTATTGGCCCTTTTCTATAGGTACAGAATAGTAAAATAATATTGTCCTTTCCCTTAAGCAAACCAGCTTTTATTGGCAGAGGCTGCTCCAAGGTGGGTTGGTAGCTGTCAGTGACACTTGTACCAGTCAAGAGCCCATGATGAAGCAGTCTAGTTCTGAATGGTCCTTTGGAGTCCATCCAATTATCACTGTAAAAGTTGTTCAGAAAGGAAGTCTTGTTCTGTGATGCATCATTTGAATAAATGCTAATTCATGTATTTGACGTTGCTAAATCATGCTCCTAATCCAGTGTAAGTGATGGCCAAAAGAATTGGAACACAATTTCCAGTGTCAGAAATGCAGTCACATTGTTGCTCATCTGCCTAGGCGAAGCACAGTAATTCCAAGTCCCATTGTAGGAGCCAGTCTTCCTCCTACAGCTCTTCACTACTTGACCTGAAAACGGTAACTGTGCCATACCTGGGACCAACTTCCTTCCAGCAAACTCATTTGCTCCTTTCAAAATCAGCTGCTTTTGGCCGACCAGATTCAGCTGAAAACAGCCACTGATGTGATTGGCTACGAATCCTTTAGCAGCCACCCATTACGGTAAAGAGCGTTAGAAATTGAGGTTAAAAAACAATCTGCTCTGTTGGTTTATTTACTAAGAACCAAGCCTGGTGGTTTCTACATGCCTGAATGTTCAGATAGGTCTAGGCAATGCAGTGCAGTAAATGGAGATCCTGGGAGTTAGGGCAGAATAATTCATACTAGCAGCTAAACCATGAACAGCAGCATTTGTCTGCAAGAACTCCAGCCTGTTATGCAAGTCATGGAGTTCTCACTGCAGAGCTAGTGGTGTCAAGTGTAGTTCTTTCTCAGAGCAGCTGAAGTTTAGCTAAGCTAATGTGAATTCTAGCAGTTTTGAGACTCCACAGTCTCTTTTCTGGGAAGTGAATTTCTAATCAAGGCAGTGGTTCTCTAATTGTGAGGTTTAAGGTGCATCTTAAAATTAATCTCTTTGACTTGTTTCCACCAGAGGCATGGGGAAGCTCCATGATGAAGTTTTGCTAATGAATGACCACTCTTACCTGGGCTGCTGACATGGATTTGACTTTTTTCTTTCCTTCTTTGTCCAGTCCAACTTTGCCATGGGCCGCTTACCTTCAACATACAGGAAGTGCTACATGTTAGACTTTGGTCTGGCCCGCCAGTACACCAACACTACTGGGGAAGTTCGACCAGTAAGTACACTTCAAGGAGTATTTTTCCATTTCTGCAGCTGATTAGGAATGGAAAGGTTTTGTGGTTCTGTTGTTGTTGTGTGTGGTTATTATATTGCACTGCATTTTCTGCAGTGAGACGCAGCAGGTGACCTTGGCTGAGTTGGGCATCTAAGAAGGGATGAAAGATTTTGTCTTAAAAGATGTGTGTGGCCTTTCTTCTTTTTTTTTCCTCTATTTCCTTTAGGATAATCTTGTTTCCCAAAGGCTTGCAGTACTTACTGAGTACAATATGGACTAACAAAGAGGGTGAGCCCAGTGTTGGCCATGTAGCTTCTGTAGCCCCAAGGGACCGGTCTAGTTGAATTCTCTGCTGTCTGGAAACAGATTAGTGTGTTCTTAAAGCTTTTTATGAAAATGTGTGCTGGAAGTTAGTCTGACCTGATCTCCGAGGCTGAGCTTACTGTGAGCTGCAATCTGTAATGCTGTTCTCACCCTTCATAGCTTTGGTTTTATGTCTACTGCCCCTGTCTAGCAGGGATATTTCAGTGTGCCTGCCTGGAGGGGAGGTAAGGGCAGGGGCCATGACTTCAATCATATTCAATTTTTTAATGGGAGTTTTCTGCTCACATAGGTTCTCTGCAGTTTCCCACAGTTTCAGAAGCATTGTCATACTTGATGAATAATACCATAAAAGTATCAGCTCTTTCCATATCCTCTGAAATTCAGAGCTATAGTCTTATTTATCACCTTTTCAGAAAAACTCCGAATGACTTTCTAGTAATAGAGATAATGAGCCAGGTCTTCAGGATGCTGTGGATTTGTTGGGGTTTTGGGTTGTTTTAACTTGCCTCTTGCTTTCTGGAGATTGATTAAAACTTTGAAGTGGGATCATTTCTGCTCTGTGTAATCTTCATCAGGCATTATTTTTCTCTATGCTCAGCTGTTACCACTCTGGCTTCCCAGGCCTTCAAGGGCTATCCCAGCAGCTTTTACATGGGAAGCTACTACTCTCCTGAGCCTTTGATAAGTGTTATGGATTTGATTCCTGTGTCTCTAAAGGGGATGGCTACTTGACAGTTCAGCTTGATAGCTCAGCATTTTTAAAGTTATGGCCCACTTGCTGTAACAAAACTCAGATTTATTCTGAATTTATCATGTGCTTCTAGGAGAACAAAACTGATCTCTGTCATGTGGGATGCTAATATTAGCACAAATGTTAGTCCTTGGTGAAAAGCTGTTGTGGCACAGATTTGCTTTCATAGAAATGGTCTCACCCCTCTGCTGCTTGCCCATTGCCACATGGTACAAAGTCTGCTGGGCAGCAGTCTGTAGGAGCTTACATTGCTCTGCAAAGACGGAAGATAGTAGAGGCCAGACGGTGTGTAAGGAAGCATCAGCAGCCTTTCTTCCCTCTGTTGGCAGTCAGGAAAGCTCAGCTGTTCTCAGCAGTCTCATTATTTGATATTTCTGTGTGGGTTGTAGAAGTCAGGCTTTGTTGGTTACTCCTTTGCACAGGCAGAACAGATGTGCATTGGTCACTTTGCCATGTGGTGTCTGTGGTGTGCTGAGAGCTGCTCAGGGCCTGGCAGAGGGCTCTGACTGTGCTACCAGCAGCATTTCTGGCATTTGGATCACAACCAACATCCTGGCTGTTATGCTGACCAGGACAGACTGCTAGTGGACAAAAAATAAGTCTTACTTTCAGTGTGTTTTGTTTTCAAACACTTGCAAGGGCAAGTTCATAAACAAGAAACAGCGAGGCAGCTTGCCCAAACTGCTACAGGAGGTGCCGATTTCTTACTGCTCCTCCGTGCCTCTCTAAGCCACACTCTGTCCTGTTTAAAAGATGGCAAATTCTGGTTAAGATCTGGCATCTACTGTATTCAGAAAGATATGTTTGACCTGAAATTTTTCATTTCTTAAGGGTCTACTGTCAGTGATAAATTCACAAAGTATTCCTGGTTCATTAGGCTTAGTATCATCTTTTGGTGCTCAGGACTTAGGTTTTCTGACAGAGGATGGTGGAAGAAGTACTTGCAGCAAACAGGGTCTTCTGCAGGGCTCTGAGTCTCCCAACATCCCTTTTCTAGGTAGTGTATCTTAATTTTGTGCACAGCTATAAAGCTTAAATGAGAGAGATTTCAATATGCCTGCTCCCATTTCGCTTGTGGCTTAAATGCATGGTGTTTGTGGTATTCTGCTGTCCAGTGAGAATGCAGGAACTCCCGCAGGAGAGGCTGCTTTTGAACCTGAGACTGCCAGACTTTGTGTAAGGGATGTAATGCTGGAGAGGTGTCTCACACAGATTGACAGAATGGGTAAAGCTGGATGGGACCACAGTTGGGGCATCTGATGCCATGCTCCTGCTCCAACAAGGTCACCCCAGAGCATGTGGCACAGGAGTGCATCCAGACAGTTCTTGGCTGTCCCCAGCCAGGGACACTCACAGCCTCTCCTGGCGGTCTGTCCCTGTGCTCGGGCCCTGCACAGGGGAGAGGTTCTCCCTCGAGTTCCTGGGGCACTTCTGTGCCTCAGGGTTCTGGGTTCTCCCTCGTGTTCCTGGGGCACTTCTGTGCCTCAGGGTTCTGGGTTCTCCCTCGTGTTCCTGGGGCACTTCTGTGCCTCAGGGTTCTGGGTGTCACCTCTGTCCCCCAGCAGAGCCTGCTCTGTGCTGTGACCCCTCCTGCAGGCTCTGACAGGCACTGCCGAGGTTCCCTTTGGGGTCTCGGCTCTGACAGGCACTGCCGAGGTTCCCTTTGGGGTCTCGGCTCTGACAGGCACTGCCGAGGTTCCCTTTGGGGTCTCGGCTCTGACAGGCACTGCCGAGGTTCCCTTTGGGGTCTCCTCTCCAGCATGAGTGGGCCCAGCTCCCTCAGCCTTTCCCCAGAACTGAGGTGCTCCAGTCCTTTTCTTTACTCCCTTCTGCTGCCAGCTTTCTATTTTCTTGGGAAAATCCATCTGTTAGTCCTTAGAGCATTACTGCTGGCTGTCCCTTTTTCCTTGCATTGCAGGGTTCTTGATTTTCCCTTCCAAAGGCTCTGTGAAGATTCTCTTGATTTTGTTCATGTGGGGAACCAGGCCCTGTGGCCCATCACCATTACTGCAAGCCCAGTGAGGCCCATACTGTCCTGAGCAAAGTTCTTCCCTCACAACCTTGCTTTTTAAAGTGCTGTCTCAGCTGCTACAGCTCTGTTAGTTATCAGTTTTCTTTGCTACTTATAAATGCCAGAAAGAGAAGGGGAAAATTAAATCAAAATTTTCATGCTTTTCATGCCAAAGTTTTTGTTAAACATTAAGAACCAGACTTGCAGTTAAACTTTAATATAAGGGAAATAATGCTCTTAATTTGGGTGATTTCAAAACTCCTTGTTTATTGCCTCTTTAAAGGACAGCTATACTTGATGCCACTCAAATGAGAGAGAAATGTATTTTGCAGTGCAATTCCTTGTAGTGTGGCCCTTCTAAGAGGTGGATGTTTTTGAAAACTCAGCTGTACTGTATGGACTAGCTTGCCCTTGCCTGTATGCTCAAATACTGCAGAGAAAACTGTTGGTGATGTGCTACTCTCCCTTAGAAAAGCTGTGTAGCCTTTTCTTGATCAGAAAGGTAGATGTCCCAGCTACTTACATTTCTGCTGATTTTGTTCTTTGGGAGAGCATCAAATTTTCTTTCTCATGTGTGGGGTCTGAACCAACAATAAAATACCAATTTTTAAAAATTGGTATTCCACATGCCAGATGAAACAGAATGCACCTGTCCTGTGACTGACCTGTAGGATATCCAGAAGCATCTCCTTTAGGATGGAGAGAGATGACCTGAGATGAGTAGAGCCAGTGATGGAATTGCTGTGGTCCATATGGAATAGGATGATGAAAACTACCCCACCTTTTTAATGGCTTTTACAAATCTGGATGAAGTAACTTTTGATGTATAACATAGCACCTGTCCAGTTGCAAAGAAGGTGTTGCAGATGGAAGCAGTGTTCAGAAGACAGTAATGACAAACTTGTGTGAAGAGGGATTGAAAAGGTTGTGATATGCACAAGAAGATGAATGAAAGGAATTTTATTGAAGTCTCTAAAATGCTAGTGCTTGCAGTTGCAGGGGATACTCTTTTGAGAAACAAGCCCATTTTTTCCTTTCTGATTTTCTCCCCTTCCCTTATTCCCTCTCATCCAAATAGTCCATTTTGTGGAGAATCCCAAGACCTTTGGTAACAAATTTTACACTGCAGGATGCGGTGATCTCTTTTAGGGATTTAACTGTTACTTCCCCTAGATACAGGGGAATTATTCACTGTGACATCCTGGTTGTACAACCCACCTTTGCCATGCAGCAGTATCAGTAGTCAGTGTTAAGACAGCAGAACTAAGCAACTGGGGAATGAACTGAGAAAATCGTTTTTTTTTTTAATATGTAGAATTCTCTTCTTTAAAATGTGCATAAATCAAATTTTTCATCTTGCATTAATTTTATAGCAGAGAGCTGGACTAGCAGAATCAGTTTGATATGGAGGGCTAAGGCAGAGAAGAAAATGTGAACTTGAAGGGGAAATGAACATAAACATTGTTATGCAGATGATGAACAACATATGCTTATGTAATGGAGGTGTTGTGAGTCACAAAGGTCTTCTGTGCTAATGTGGATCAGGTTTGGGACAAGAACTCCTTGATCACTGCTTGGCTCTGCCTGTTTCATCACGTGCAGTACAGAAAGCATTGTGCCTTTCCTCTGACTTCAGAAATGTATTCCCTGTGGCTCCACAAATATTAATTGAAAGCATTCAAGGGTTTAGCAGCTTGGTGTTAATTATTTATTTGAAAATAGAGGCTATGTTTTTGCTGAAGCCTCTCTCCAGTTGCAGGATGTGCCATGGACTGTTCTGCTCAGCAAGCATGTTATTTTAGCTTAGTCAGCTGCAGCCCATTGATCAGATCTCGAGCTCCTCGTGGCTCAGACTGCACTGCAGCAGTTTGCAGTGCCTTGCAGGAGAGACTGCACATGCATGAGGAGGGTGTAGGCAGGACACTGCACAGCCTGTGCACAAGAGCGTGAGAAAGGATGAAGAAATGTGTCAGCTAATTGAGAAAAGGGGATTTATTTTCCAAATGTCTGTGCGTGGTGTTAAAAATAAACTTCGCTGCAGTGAGCAAGGTAATAGAAGAGGAGATGATGGCATGTTTTTCTAGGA
The DNA here is from genome assembly GCA_013400215.1 of Cisticola juncidis. Taxonomy (NCBI): domain Eukaryota; kingdom Metazoa; phylum Chordata; class Aves; order Passeriformes; family Cisticolidae; genus Cisticola; species Cisticola juncidis. The sequence goes on along the minus strand of VXBR01002679.1, from coordinate 92,970 downwards.
AGTGGTTTTCTCCCCCACTGGAAAATGAGCAATAAAATAACACAGAGGACAGGAGCATCTACATCCTCATACCCCAGATATTCAGATGTAGAAGCCCAGAAGCTTTATACTTGCTTTGTACTTGAAATACATCTAAATCTGTAGTATTACATAAGGAATGAACATCTTGGAGTAGAGTGACCGATTTGTGGAGCTGCATTACTGTATTAGCTTGGGAAGGAATGTAATTTTTGTCTCAAACTTTGTATTGTAAAAAGATAATCACAGGAAAGGCTGAAAACACAGTGCAGTCATGTTTGTTCAGAGATGAGGAAAAGGAAAATAAATGGATTTAGGTCTTAAAAACATTGCACATTTAATATATAATAGAAATGAAATTTCACTGAGAACGGGTTAGTTATAAAAGAAATAGTCATGAAAATTGTTACTTTCGTTGCTGGAGTAGCAAATTTGGACTTGAGAAAGGAGATTATGTTCTGATATAAAACATGACAGTTCCAGAAATCCAATGCTGTTGAAATGGAATGTATGGGAAGCAGATTGGGTGATGGATTTGAGGCTCTCTTGCCAAGCAGGGAATCTGGTATCTTGCTATGTGTGGCTGTTTCTCCGCTTTCCTCCCCGTAAAGCCCGGGTCAGAGATGGTGACCTCAGATCATGGACATCAGGTTGTTCTTGGTTTTATTTTATACAGCAGCTGCTAAAGGGGTGAGGGAAAAGGAAGGACAACTCAGGCTCAAATTTTATGTATACCTGCAGGGGACTGAGGTCCCATTTTCCATCTCTGAGTGCTTTTACTACCAAACTGCAGGGGGGTATACATTACATCTGAATGTGTCAATGCTTCTGGTTGATGCTATTCCACTTGAAGCTCTGATTATTCTTCCCCCTCCTCTTCCCACTGGAAATGGAGAGTGAATATAAAACTCCTAGTGTGGCTGGTGATGAGGGAACAGAGGCTTTGCTCCCTAGGTGAGTGAATGTTGCATTTGAGTTGGATTGCAGGTCAGATCTCCCCTCAGTCAGGTAAGTGCATTTGCTGCCAGATCATACACACTCCTCCCTCTTGGTAATAATCATTCATGTATCCTGTGCAAAGGGTGTCCTTTCCAACCTGTACGTTCTTAAACTTGAATCTCAAAGCACCCTGTGGCTTGGGGATAAGAGTGTACTCTGCAAGGAGGGAGGTGTGCTTTTCATGTCTGTTCAGAGGGTGGGGAGATTTGAACTTGAGTGTGCTGCATCTCAGTAATTGCCACAACTACCTTTTGTCTTCTTCCTTTTGATGGCAAAGAATCATCATCTCCATCTGGTTCCAGGAAAGCATTTTGAGCTCTAAATCCCAAGGGAGATGTGACTCCAAAACATTTCAATTCAGTAGTTCCCTTGATCTGTTTCAGCAGATAAAAACCTTATCTTTCTTACTTAGCACTCTGTTCTTTCTGTGGAGATATTCTGTGCTGCTTGTTGCCTTGCATGTGAGAAACAAGTGCAGCTCTGAGGCCAGAGATCTCTTGTTAAAAATCATGATAACTGAATAATAGGATTACAACTGAAATAAACTTTGAAAAATACCCATTCTTTGTTTTTACTGTGTGAAAGACGTTCTCATCTTGAGCACAAGTGCAGGTGCAGGAATCATGTGATGCATGCTGTTTAGGAAGACAAAATATCTTGGTCTTTAATGACATTAAATTCATTGGAAGTTTTGAACTCTCCTAAAGCAGAGTAGCAACAACGATGGCATTTAAACTCAACTGCTTTGGGTCTTTTGATTTGGAAAGAATAGCAGGAGACTTAAATAGCTTTCTCAAAACTAAATTTCATGCAAAATTTATTGAATTCTTAGGATTTGCACATTTTTAGGAAAGTGGAATAGTGAGACTCAAACAAGAAGCTCCATTGTATGGATTGCTTTTTACATGATTTCTACTGGAATAAGTATCTCTCAGTGAAGGTCTTTCCTCAGGTCACTGAATTGAGTTTTAAGGTTATATAATACATTATAATATCAATTCTTGCCTCTGGTGAGGATGTCCCTCAGGTTTCTCTACTTTGCCATTCACAGATGCAGTGACTGCTCATGTGACCTAAAAGCAGCACTGAGCTTCATCCTGCCCTCTCCCCACCCTCCACTCTGCATCCCCCCACAGACAGTGGAGCATGGCAGGAGTCACCAGGCAAAGGGAACTTGCCTGAAGCTGGCACCTGTGAAACCTCTGAAGTTGGCAAGCCACTGTTTGTGTGGAGATTGACTGTGAGAAAGCAAGGGAGTAGTGGCAGAAAAAACCCAATATCTTGGGTGAGAACCCATAACAATTCAAATAGGAAAGGGGACATTGCTGTTGATTTTTTTAAAACTTATGTGCTAATGTTAGAACTTACTCTGGATGAAAGGGGGTGAGAGATGAGAGCAAAACCCCCTTGTGGGCTATTAGATCAGTTTGGTTAGGGGAGGAGGAGAGGTGTACGCATTGGAGAATTGCAGGAAGGAAAACCACAGCAGAGGTGTGCAAGTGACCTGTGCTAAGGCTGTCTGCATGGCTGCTCTCAGCTTTGTTTTTCCAGTCATTAGGTGTGATGTGCAGGCAGAGGAAGGTGTTCCCTAGAGGGCCCCCTCCCCACTTACAGAGCACTCACAAATCACACAGGCTCACACAAGGTTTCTTGTCTTTCGTGTCTAAATGGAACTCAGCACAGGACGGGCCAACAGCCCTGGGAAAGGTGATGGGAGATGGCAACAGCTGCACAAGACACAGGTTTCTGTTGGGATACAATATTGAATGTTTTTTAATTCATTTCTGTTTAATTTTTTTCTCATTTTGTTGTTTTTTTTTATCATGTTTTTCTTTGGGTTTCTCTCTGTTTTACAGTTCTTTTGGGCTCTTCTTTTGAGGCTGTGTTTGATGCGTTGGCTTCCCATCCGCTGCTCGTAACCATCTCTGCTATGAGTTGTGAGTGAGCCATCACCATGCTTCTGGGTTTTCATTTTGGTTTGTGCTTTTGTTATATATGGAAGTCCAAATTACACCTGGTTTTCTTTTTTTCCTCATGATCTGTTTGTTTTTCAGCAGGATTGTGACAGCTACCTAAATGTGATGCAAAGGCCTAGAGCACTTGGGAGTCTGCCTGACGGGCTGGCAGATATTTGGGTGGTGCCAGACTGATTTTGTCAATTCTGTGGTTTCAGAGGGAAGGGGGAGGGGAGTTTTCTCATCTTACTTTTCTGTCTCCAGCGTCCTCTACTCCTTTCTGACTTCCCGTGGGCATAAAATATGGTGAAGTTGTTAATGATTCTACAAAATGCTTCTATTTAAATTAAAAAGTCAAAATGCATATAAGAGGTGTGTATTTTGTCCCCACCAGAAGAGGTGGAGAGGCATATCCCTCCATCTGCCTCATGAGCCCTCATGAACTGTGGAATTGCATTTTAATGAACTTCATGTCTGAAGAAGCAGAAGGTTCCTGGAGGTCACAGGGATACTTCCTTTTAGTTCAGTTAAAGCTTTAAGTTTTCCTTCTTACCACAACCTTCCAACAAGTTGTTTCTATCCAAGATATATCTCCAAATGCTTTCTATGATCTGTGGCATCTCCTGTCTCATTACCACCTTCTTTTCAAACTGTGCTAACTATTTTTCCACATTCTTACTGCTGAAAGTCCTTTTCCTGATTCCAGGGGAGGTGTGTTAATATCCTAGATGACAGCAGGCCTGCCAGGGGCAAATGGGGTGCATCTCATGAGGGGTCTGCACAGGCTGCCAGAAAGGTGCGGAGGAACCAAGACTCATGAGAGTACCACAGTTACAAGAAACAGCAGGAGGAAAGTACTGGCATTCAAATACAAGTTTTTAGGAAGGCAGCTGGAGAACTGGGATATTCAAAATATCCGGTTTCCTTGTGCCAGTGAGGCAAGAGGGATCATTGTAATCTCTGTGAATGAACATGGTGTGAGGAGTAGGGATTCACATTCATAAGGATATATGAGCACTCCTCAAATGCAAGAGGAGTGTGCAGGAATGACAGACTTCATGTGACTCATGAGGGAGACACTGTTGGCACTTGAAATGCAAATGAATCCTGAGTGTTTGACCTGGAGAATGATGAGTGTATAAGAGCACAGTTACAGGAAAATGCATCCACTTCATACAGGATTTTGTTCTGTGTTCTACACACCAAGTTCTGTGTCTGTCTGTGAGCCAGTCTGCATTACTAATGCAGTGAAAGGAACACAGAGTATAGGTTTTGCTCTGTGGTAGTGATCTAGCACATTCTCCCAAGCTGAAACTCATTTTAAACCAAGCTGCTAACACAATGCAGCACTGTGTAATAAAGTACTTTAGCATTGTGGTACACACAGGATCAGTGAAAGAGATACACTTGATAGCATTTTTTATAGGAATACCGATGTGTAAAAAAAAAAGTATGGTTTAAAATTGTTTCAACTTGCTAACTTATTTTATAACCATAATTTTGGAGATTCAAAACAGTTGGATTATATATTACTCTATAGTCTGAAGCTCCTAACTCTGTTGCAATTTCAATTCCGTGTCAGCTGTGGACTGGTCTGGACAACAAAAATGCTCTCTACCAGTGCTGGCCGGTGCAGTGGTGGGATGAAGTTCATTAACTGGAAGAAATGAAGTGTGTAAAGAAATCATCTGGAAAACTAATGTTTATGAATTCAGAAGAAAAGTCAGTAATAGCTGCATATGCAGCATGTGCTACAAACTGCTCAGGGAGGAGCTGTTTGTTTGGATGGAAAACAAGGTATCTCCACAGCCTGGGAAATACTTGATTGCAGAATTCCTGTGACTGGCAGGGCAGGCAAATATGGTTAAAGGAGGTGCAGCCTTTGTGAGCACAAGGCACTGCTAAGCAGTTGGCATCTGCCTGTTCTGTTTTAAGGACTCTAAAGGTCCTGTCAGAGCAATTGCAGAGTCTTGCTCAGTTCCTTCCCTGGGGTACCACGCTGAGAGAGAGTGGAGGGAAAACCCTCTGGGTTCAGGTGTGGGGGCTGCCTGGGAGCAGCTGCTCGTGTTGGCTGTGGGACAGATCCATGGTTAAAGGCCTGCACAAAAGCTGGGCTTGGCTTTGCTCCTGAGAGAGGAGAGGTTTGCAGCCAATGCTTGCAAACTGCCTGGCACTGGTTTCAGAGCAGATCTAATTAAACACTGCACAGATAGCCTGTCTGCCAGAAATAATGAGTATTGATCTAATCCAATTTTTAGAAACATTGCTGACATACTGAAGCCAGCACATGTGATACTTGGATCAGTACCTGCATGGACTGCAAAAATTGAGTATTTTTTGTTCTGAGAACATTACAGGTTACATGCTAAATTTTCACAATACACAGCTCATGAAATGTGTCTAAACACACCATTTTCCATTCATAATGGAAAAGAGGAATGTCCTCTCTCTTTTGAATGTGTAGAGCAAATGTATGGTGATGGCTGTATTCCAGTGGCCAGTATTCTGCTTTTCAGGAAATCACATGAGTGAATTCTCTGGAATTCTGAAAAATACTTTGCAGATGTTTGTCAGTGGGAATCCTGAATTGCATAGTTCTGAGAGCAGTGAGATACATGATCACAAATGCAATATCTCTATATTATTTGCTGCAAAATAAGTATTTTATGGCTCAAGCTGGTGTATTTGAAGATTAAATGCTGGATTAAGTGCATGGGATATGCATATGGGTTCTCTTTGGGGAGTATTTGATTAGCATAAAGGAGTTGTAAGATAAACTTGCAGCTTATTTTTGCTTAGAGACATAACTTAAGAGTTGCATTGTACACCATACAGGTGTGGGTATGTTACATGGTGTTGGTGAACTTGTTTAAAAAATTGAAATTTTATTCTGTCTGAGAACATTGAAGTTCAGAGCAACTTCCCTGTACCCAAAAGGAAGCAACTGAATTGTACATGTTTAAAGTGACAGAAGGGTGCCCTAGAATAAAAGTACAGAGGTTTAGGCCTAGTTCTGAAGGTACAGGCACATTTGAAAGAACAAACCTGAATCCACTGACCTCAATGGGACAAGTTACTCAATTAACTTGTTATTAATATGCTTGATTTTCTGCTGGAGTAGATCTTCATTTTAAATATGTTTAGTTCTTTGCTCAAGCTTAGCCTTATGATGGAAGAAGTCTGGGCCTGAACCTGGTTTGCCACAAGAATTTTGAAAGCACTGCTGTTAAGTCTTGTTAACTCTGGTGCTTCTAGTTCAGCTAAGAGAATTTGGTGGATGTCATTATTTAAGTGCAAGTTTTTTCAGAGTGGTGTCCACATTAAGCAAACTCACATGGTCTAATGTTCATGTGGAGGCAGCAGTAGAAAGAGCTGGAGGAGTTGCTCATGTGCCAAAGCAGAGAACTCCTCCAGATGGGACAAACAAGTCACAGGAGGACTGCCTTTCCACACCCACTATATCAAACCTTTAATTCCCAAGGACGTGAAAAAGAGGATCAGGGAAAGAGGAAGTCAAGATAGGATATACTGGGAAGAATCTGGAAAAAAGCAAGAATTCTGAAAGGCAGAGGTTCATAATTTGTTGGAGTCTTACAGAAGATGCTGACCAGCAGTATCAAACGTTTGCAGTCATCTGTCAAAGTAGGTGATCCCCATTTCCACCCTGACCAGGACACCTTCAGACTTTGCTTGGCTCGTGTTACTCATGTCTCAGTTTTGCACTTGTTTACTGGCTTTTCCCTTGATCTGGAGTTTAAAAAGACAACTCTCATCCTGGTTCATGTTCTTCTCTCTCTGCCTGGACTGTGCCTGTCCTAATCCAGCACTGTAACCACCCTGCCTTCTCTGTGAAGCGACCTTTGCTAGAAGTGCAGAATCGGGGAGTGCTCTCTGTGTAGCCAGAGCACAGGGCAGCAGTGAGAGCCTGGTGTTCCTGGGGTGTGTGCAAAATAGCAATCTAGACAAGCTCTCAGGAGCTGGCTGCACAGGGGGCTCAGTCACCTGCTCTGTTTCTGAGGCATTTCTCTTGTCTCCCTCCAGCCTCGCAACGTTGCTGGTTTCCGAGGAACCGTCCGCTATGCCTCTGTGAATGCACACAAAAACAGGGTGAGTATTTTGGAGTCACAAGGAGTTACAAGTAAGAGAATTCCCCCTCAGAGACCTGTTTTCAGGAGCAGAGGAGCAAAAGGTGTGACTTCTGGTTTATCTGCCTAAGTTAGTATCTATCAGAAGATTTACATTGGTACTTAAGGCTGTTGACTGTAAAATCAAAATTACACTTCAGTTATTGGGTCTTCTCTAGTTTGGCAGACTGAAAAAATTGTAATTATTGCACTACCAGACACTTTTTAAGGGCAAAAGCAAACCACACTTAAAGAGAAGTCTGGTTAAGGGCCAGGCTGCTTGCTGCTAGTTTTCTGGCAGAACTTGCCCAGGAATTGCCAAGTCCCCAAATCTGTTCTTCAGATGTAATTTCTGATATTAACATCATGCCATCAGGAGAAGAGCCACCTGGTGAAAGCTAGGGTTTATTTTCCTGAGAAGAACTATTATCTTCATAATGTCTGGCCAGTTTTGTTATAAATGCTTCTAGAAGGCTCATCTAATATTCTTCTCAAAACACTCCTGTCTCCCATTTCAGTAGGGTTCCTTTGCAGACAGTGAACAGTAGATTTGGCAACACTCTCAGGCACAGGGTGTGATTCTTGAGATACCCTGCACAGGACCAGGAGTTGGACTCACTGATCCTGATGGGTCACTTCTAACTCAGCATTTTCTGTGGTTCTGAGTTCTGCATTTCTGCTGCAAAGTGGCTGCCAGATGGAAACTGTCAGCCCTCCTGCATTACCTCCATGTTTCTGGCCTTCCTTGGAATGAGATTTTAGGATTTCTTGTGACATATGAAGAAATACCAGGTTTTTTTAGGGAAGGAAGAAGTTATTGTCTACAAAAGGTGGAAAGTGTGATGTGGGGAGGACAGCTGATTGCCATCATAAATCCTTTGTTTCTGGAGAGATGCAGAGAAACCTGAGGTATAATTTTTGCAAGAGTTGAGTAGGCCCAGCTGTAGCTGGCATCAGCTGAATGTATATTTAGACACAAAAATTGCTGTATAATGCAGGCTATTTTGAGAAATCATATCCTAGACATTGGAAGTTGAGCAGCAAAAATGAATTTGTGTGCTTTGACAATTTCAGCCTTCATCCCCATGTTTCCATTTCCCATTCACTAACCTGGGAGGAGAGTTGTATGTGGAAATGTTATAAATCTGTAAATTGTTGTGGTTCATGATGGTAAGTCACTTTTGCAAAAACCCTTGAGCAAATTGGAATGATATTTAGGCTTAAAAATAATAATAAAAATGTTCTATATACAGTTCGGGGTTTTTCTTGATCTAGATTATTCTGTTTCCCATTAGTAAATATGTCTCTCTAGCCTTTAATTTTGCTTCTTTAATCATTGAGTGGGAAGTATGGCTTCTTTTCCTGCCTCTAAAATGAGGTAGCTCATTTGGAGAGTGCCCCTGGACCCCTCAACATTGTGGAACTTTGCTCCTCAGCCTTGGTGTCTCTTTTCTGCAGGAGATGGGCAGACACGATGATCTGTGGTCCCTCTTTTACATGTTGGTGGAGTTTGCTGTTGGTCAGCTCCCGTGGAGGAAGATCAAAGATAAGGTAGGAAAACTGGTGTCTGTGCTTGAGAGGGTGCTACATTTAATTATTATGTCTCTTTATTATTCCTCTTGCAGCTCAGTGCAGCTTTTTTCTGGAGTCAAGCCAGAGTCTCCTTTTTGTCAGATCCTGCTGTGAGATGCTAACCTGCTTTTGTGTGCTCTGATACACAGGGTGGGCTTCTCTGATTTGGGGTAACTGGACATTTTTTAATGCACATTGTTAATTGTATTTGGTCCAGTGTCTTTTACTTTTTTCTTGCAAAATAAACAGTACATGTGGAAAGACTGAAGCCTTTGGAAAGACAGGAGGGTAACACCTTGTTGTGCCAAACAGGCCAAATAGGTTTGGAACTAGAAAGTTAAACAGAATAAAGCTAAGTGTTTGTGTTGTTTTGGACATACTTCGTGCTAAAGAATAAAATCCCTGGAAAGAAGTAGGTCACCTGTGCAGCAAGCTTCTGCACAAGCTTCTCCTTTGACCAAATCCAAAAGATTTTGCTTTGCCCTCTGCCTGCAGTGCTCAACCTCCTTGTGCCTTGGACAGCAAACAGGAGAAGTGTGTGGATGCTGTGCTGGGTCTAGGAGGACCCTGTGTTCCAGGAATGAGAAGTCTTCATAAATGTGAAGCAATGCAAGAGATTCTTGGCTCTGAAATCTTGTTTTGTTTTGTTTTTCCAGGAGCAGGTTGGCATGATAAAAGAGAAGTATGAACACCGAATGCTGCTAAAACATATGCCTTCAGAGTTCCACCTTTTCCTGGATCACATTGCAAGCCTAGACTACTTCACCAAGCCAGACTATCAGGTGGGAGCCTATCCTTGTCACCAGTGTGATGCATGGCACTCTAGATTGGCATTTAGATCTTTTAACTTTTCCATGAATGTGTTTATATCTGCCTGAGGAATACCTTTGCTAGAACTGTGAGGGAGGGGCCAGACTGTACAGTTCTTGAAAACCTCCAAAGTTTGCTCATCTCCTTCCACCACCCTGTCCAAAGTAATCCTGGACTCCACACCAGCTAGTTTCTCCCAAACAACACTGTACTTTTGGCTTTCATTAAGACACAAAAAATTTGAGGTACTCCAAACGTGACAGAATTTTGGCACAGCATGCCAAGGTCTAGAGCCTGTACTGACAGCTCAATAGTGCACCCCAACCCCTTTGATTTCTTGCAGACTCATACAGGTCTTGGCCATCATTATCTCTTCCTTTAATATTCATCTAACATAGGATTTTCCTCCCATTCAGTGTTTGCTATCAGCCTATATGTGAGTAACTCAAACTAGCACAGCAGAACTGAAGCACCTAGATTCTGTTGCCTTTTTTTAGTCACAGTGGTTTTCTCTGCACATTAAAGAGAGGGTGATGGAAACAGCATTTTATAAGCAGATCTGTGCAGTCTTATCTGAGTGCCTGCTCCTGTTGATAGTGCATCAAATGAGTGGGGAAGTAGTAGGAGGGTGTTCCAACAAACTCTCTCCAACAGAGCCTTTGTGGTTTAGCCATGTACATGTTGTAACATAGCAACCACAAATTTTTTAAAATTAAAAGGAAAAGAAAAGCCAAATACTTTCTGGGTAGTGCAGTGGAAAAATAACATTTGCCATGAAGAGGGAAAGCTACAGAGGGATGGAAGTGGACTGATGAGATGCAGAGGAGCTGGATTTGTTTCTCCTGGAGTAGAGAAGTCAAAGAGGGGATCTGATTGCTGTCTTTCACTGCCTCAAGGTGAGTTGTTGGGAGAATAGAGGCAGGAAGGGAAATTGTGACTAAATCTAGGGGGGTGGAAACTCCAGAGCGTGGCTTCTTATATACAAAGCAGGTACTTAGAAAAGCCATGGAATTTCTATCCTTGGGGGTTCCCAGAGATTGGCTGGATGGCAAATATAACCTGCCTTTTAATTAGCTCTGCTTTGAGCAGATGGTTGGATTAAAGATTTCCAAAGCTGCCTTTGAACCTACATGCTCCTATGTTCTATTCCAGTTTAAAATAATTGTGTCCTAATGGTACCAAAAAGCCATCCTTGAGACTGAAATGGAAGGAGATGTTTCCAGACAGAATTCAGGCAGTGCAAACCACAAACAGCTCTTTCACAGTGGGGCATTTAACTGAAGCTGTGAATTGCCTTTTTGCCTTGAGTTTCTTGCAGGTGCAGCTTGGGCAAGAAGCCTCCAAAGGGGAACTCCCCACAAAAGTCTGGCACCTGCAGCTTGCCACTTAACACTGACTCTTCTAGCTTGACCTGGAGACCTACTCCAGACAGCAAATTCTCCAAGCATCTCAGCTTCTGAGATGTCTTTATCTTGATTTATCTGGATGCATTACTCTGAAATATTCAAACTATACCAGAGGGCATTTGAAGTTGTCGCGGTATCAGACCCACAGAGAAATGGGGGATATTGCAAAACTCTGCTTGCTAATATATGAAGTCATGGTTTATTTAAAAATCTGAATTGAATTTGAAGTTTTAGATTCTCCTAAGCACATGCCATGCTGAGTGGCAATTTAATCACATTTCTGGGCCCCTGAGATGATTTCTCCAAGAGAGACATACCAGGCTGTAACTGGAGACTAAGGGTGGCCAGAGATCAATACTCTCTGATGGGTAGATGACACAAGTTTACCTAAGCAGAGGAGAGGAAAATGATGGTAGAGTAAAATAGACTTGAGCTGTTGGGTGGTGGATCTTACACCCTGTGTTTTTGTACTTCTTGGGCTCATGGCCTCACATGTCAGGTCTGTGCCTTTTATCGATGGCTGTCAGTGTTGGTTCATGGTCAGGATCAAACTTTCAGCACTTTCACAGCAGGAGAATGTGGGTGTTGGAGCAGCATGCTGGTGTTTTCTGACTCACTTGACAGCAAGAGGCGTGCCTCTTCCCTGGAAAAGCGCAGATAGGATGTAGTAGAAAATACTGCATGCAAGTACTACACTTGCATGCAGTCCAGCTGGTGGAGGAGTAGTTTCAGGTATGGTTGGGGAGGTGTCTGGCTTCTCTCCTCAAAGATTTTTTGCAATGAGTATCAGAAAAATAACAGTGACCTTTGCTCTTGGAAGGTTATAGAAATTCAAGTGCCTTTGCCTGGGAATCCATCCTGTTCCCTCAGCTAGGGCCTTGTGAATTGCATTTCACTCAAGGAAAAATGATCACATCAGTTGTTGATGAGAGAGTGGCTGTCCTGTACACATCCTGAGCAGGTGTGGGAAGGTAGGTTCCCTGTGTGGACACCTTCCTTTAGAGTCAGTCAGTACCAGGTATTGTCAGAGCAGTTGGGAGGGGCTCCCTCTGAACAGCCAGTGCTGGTTTGAGTTCCCTCACGCTGGTCAAGTGTGGTGGTTTAGCTCCAGCTGTGGATCAGGCAGCTGCACACTCACTGTAGCCCCTGCACAGTGGGATGGGGAGGAGAATCAGGAAAAAGAAAAAGAAAAATGCCCACAAACAACCCACCACACAGGTTCAGACAAGGACCATGCAATAATTGAAACAAGTAGAATATAATAATAATTGTAATGAAGGAAAAAAGATAAAAATGAAACCCAAGAAAAGCAGGTGATGCAAAGCACAATGGCCTGATGGCCAGCCAGTCCCCAGGCAGCAGTTGGTCCCTTCCAGCCAACTTCCCCAGTTCATATGGTGGTTGTGACACTCTTTGGTGTGGAATATCCCTTGGGCCCATTTGTGTCAGCTGTTCCAGCTGTGCTCCCTCTCAGCCTCTGGGGCAGTTCCCCACCAGCAGAGCCTGGGACACTGAAAAGCCCTGGAATGAGGGTAGGCACAACTGAGCATCAGTGTGTTATCAACACTGTTCCCATCCTAAATGCAAAGCATAGCACTGCACCAGCTCTTGGGAATAAAATTATCTCTATTCCAGTTGAAAACAGGACAGCAAGTTACTGGGTATCTTCCATCATAGTCCTACTGTTTTCCCCCTAAAAATTTTTATAGGACTTACAAATCAGGAGCATTCTCATATCAAAAGGAGACCCCTGTGCCTGATATTTATTCTTAAATACTGTGTTGTAGGTTACAGTGCAGGTTAGGAACTTGAGCAAGAGCAATTTCTAGGCCCAAAGTTTCTGCTGAAAGAGTCCATCTTCCTAGAGAAGCCCCAAAGAGTTAAAGGCTGGAGCGCCTGGACAATCCATAACCATTTTGTTACTTTTTATATGTGATATTTCAGGATTGATTGCGATTCCTTTCCTTAGCCTTGGCCAGGAGAAGGCACTGGGCAAGATGTATGATGACAGCTTACTGGGTAATTGGTGCCCCATTGGCTGCTTCTCTCTTGTTCTCTGGGCCATCTGCCCAAAACATGGCATGCTACTACATAATGTGCAATTAAGCTTTATGGCCTCATGTACAGTAACATCTAATAGAGAAAAATACTGGACCTCTTCTTTATCCCACTAGTGATTTTGACACACGGAGTTGGAATTGCACATTGTCTTGCCCAGCAGAAGGAATCTCAGCATGGGATGCTTGTAGTGACTGTGAAACTCCTCTGATTCTTAATATTCTCTCTGTGGGCAGAGGATCCCTAGACAGGATCCAGTAACTTCTTGCATGGCTTTCCAGGAGCAGTGGCTGTTGCTGGGACTGTTCTGTGCAGTTTTCCACTCCACTTCTCCCCTTGTAAAGCTTTGACCTTTCATCAGAAGCGTAAAGGTTTCAGAGAAAGCCAAGAAGACTCAGTAAGTCCATTAAATAGCCTGAGAATAATGGCAGATGAGGACACCAGTATCCTTAAGCCATGAAAAAAGACCCTATGTAGAGTACAGTAAAGGGCTGTAAAATCCCTAATGGCCTGCAAAGTCAAGTGCAGAAGTTACAGAATAACTTCTAGCAGAAAGTAGCAAAAGTTGTTCTTACTGAGTGGCTCCTTGAAGGAGTGCTAAGAATAAGGCAGCTGAACATGTAATTTTATCATGTGGTTTCTTACTTCAGACTGCTTCAGCGTCAAAGAAGTGGAAGGTGGCAGAAGCAGTACCAATTTTTAAATAGCTTCAGAAGATAACACTCCCTGATACTGACATGTCCATCACAAAGAATCAAAAGCTGTGATAAGACTGGGATTAGTGGACAGATGGGTGAGGATGATATAAAGAACAGAAGCCAGTATAGCTTTTATGAGGGCATCTCTCTACAAATGTGTGGAGTTCTCACAAGGCATCTTTGAGTTTGAGAGGATATTAATTTCTAAAAGATGACAGTAATCATTTCTGAAGTAGCAGCCAGAAAACAAATACAATCCTAAGAATTTCCTGTGCCTTGGTCTGACTGACAGCCAGCTCTGCAAATTCTTAGTCAAATGTAGTGTTACCACAGGAGTGTGCACCTGATTCTGGGTCACAAAAAGAAGGAAAAAGATGGCTCATCTGAAAGCTGCAAATGGGCATTTTGCTGCAGTTTGGTGGAAGGTAGTAGGAAATGGCAGGCTTGCCTGTCCTTCTGATCATACTGATAAAAAGAACTGGAATATAATTGCAGAGGGGATGTTTGCTCATGCTAAATTTTATTCATAACTTAGTGTTGATTCTGTACCGTAAGCTGAATGTATTTGCCAGCACCTTGTCACTCCCTGTAGAGAACTGACAGGCTGCATCCTGTCAGTTCCACATTATTTAGCTAACTAATTTTAGTAGAAATACAGGACCTCCCAGCTCTGTTGGCCTACAGCATTTTCCCTTTGACAGCAGAACATCAGATTTCTCTGCTAATGCATTGGTGCATGGAGAACTATTGACACCAGTTTCATTCTCTCCTAGAGGATGCCAGTTCTTAGAAAAGCAACAAGCATAAAGCACATCAGCATGAGCATTTGTACCTGCCATCTTATAAAGGAAATTGGATCATCCTTTTTGGACTTTTATTTTCTTAGGCAGCCAAGTGTGTCAGGCCACACTGTGCACATTAAGCACAACGCAGGGCTCCTGAATAAGCCATGTCTGAGCCAGACACTGCCATGAGTCTGCATCCTAGGACTGCCTTTTCCTGTTCTCTTTGTCTCCTGGCAGCCCTTGAACTCTGGATATGAAATGTACTCTTCTAATCTAGAGGAAAGCTGAATTGAAATTAGGGATTTAGAGCTGGAGTAACAAGCTAACTGCAAGATTTAGTTGAATCGCTGTCAAAATGTTGCATGCATTTCTTTTGTAGATTTGAAGAAATTTCACTCATGAAGCCAAAACCAACCTGAGAAACACCTGTTGCAATTTTAGAAGTTTTGCTTTTGTTTCTTAGTACATTTCTTAGGCAAACTGGAGATAAGATGCACTTGGTCCTTGTGCACATACTTCAGATTTTTCGTGACAGCCACTCTTACCTACTTACCAGAAATGATTCTTGTAAATCTATTCCAGCTAATCATGTCGGTTTTCGAGAACAGCATGAAAGAAAGGGGCATCACTGAAAATGAGGCCTTTGACTGGGAGAAGGCTGGTACAGATATCTTGTTGTCCACTAGCACCTCAACTCCACCACAGCAGAACACCAGGCAAACAGCAGCCATGTTTGGGTGAGTGTTGCAGTGGTACCAGTCAGACAGTGGACAACAAGTTCAGTTTGCTGGGTTTTTTTTTAAGATCTCAAGACCATTATGATTGTGGGGAGTTGGAGCAGCATGGCAGGCACCATGTGATCTGACATTTAGTCTGTGGTGGTGGACAGTGAGCTGAGCACAGCTGAGTGTGTGCACTGCTCACACTTCCTGCACAGCTCCCCAGCCTGTTTACAGTGAGTTTCATGTGCTGATGCTCAGAAAGGAGTCCAAATAGAAAAGGGCTGATATGGCCTGGTTTACTGGTCTGTCTTGGTGCTTTTGGGGGGCTGACAATATTGTTAGGGGATAACAGTAATCCCTAGCAATGTCAGGGAAGATAAAAACTATAAGTCCTAGGTAAGCCCCATTTGCTCATGCAAAAGGAGAGGTTTCTTCACAGCTCGATATGATGTGATGGGCACTTGTGAAAAAGTTTTCAGCCCATGTATCAAGAGTTCCAAGAGGCTTTCACTGATCTGTCCCACCATCTGGTAACTTCCATTGCATGGAATCCTCCTGTTCTGATTCAGGATGTCGTATCGGGGACTTTCTGTTTCTCAACTTAGTAATACCCTAAAATCTGCTAAGGGATTCCTGTGGGGCAGTGTGATGGGCTTCCTTCTTTAGATATTAAAAATTTTCCCTTTCTTCTTGTCTCTTTTGTAGGGTGGTTAATGTCACTCCGGTACCCGGGGACCTGCTCCGTGAGAACACTGAGGATGTCCTACAGGGGGAACACTTGAGTGATCAAGAGAATGCTCCTCCCATCCTGTCAGGTCGGCCAGTGGAAGGCCTTGGTCAGGCTCCAAACACGGCCTTCAATGAGGGTGAAGTCTGGGAAGAGACAGACGTGAACCGCAACAAACTCAGGATCAGCATCAGCAAAGTAAAGAACATTTCCTTGTCTCCTGTGACTGTTGGATCTAAGGCAATGCTTTTGTAGACTGCTAGAAGCCACTCAGATCCACTGATGTAATGTCCTGTGTAGTAAGCCCAAAAACATTGAAGAATTTTCCTGTGGAAAGAGAAAGTTACAATTTTTTCACAGAGCAAAAGCCATTGGAATTAATTTAGATCTGTATGCAAGTGACAGTTTTGGGGGCCAGTAGTGCTAAAGTGAATCTTTTTTACCATCACAGCATTATCTAAGATTTTGATACTTCAAGCAAGGAAGTTCTAGTCCTTGCATAGCTGATACAGTATCAGAAGTGTCCTAGGCTTGGAGATGATAAACCAAAATTGAAATGTGTCCCAACCTCTTGGGTAAATAAATGTTATTGGAGATGTCTTCACAAGCTGTGTTCTTCTGTACCTTGAATCATCACTCATTTTTCTCTTCCTTTTTTAAAACTTTCCTTAAGGGTAGAAAAATCTATAAGGAGCATCTAACAATGGTTTCACCCTTGTGAAGAGTGAGGGAAACCATTACTTAATATTCTCATCTTTCTGAATATCAAGATCATATTAGTCTTTTTTAGCTTACATAAAACGTATACTTCAGTTGATTTTTCTTATAATCGCCAAGATGTTTCTCAGTCCTTTCTTGTACGTGTTACCTAATTTCCTGGAGGCATCTCCAGAGAAGGTTGATTCCATGATAAATGTCAAGTATAAGAATCTGTCAGTTAGTTTATTAAGCAGGTTAATTTACATATTGCAAGTAAATTAGTATTAGTGGCAGATCATCGGATACATACAGAATCTGTTAGCAGAGAAACGTTCATCAGACTTAAAATTTTATTAGGGCATATCAGATTCACATCACAAACCCATCTTTAATGGACACTTGTAGACTGGCATGTTAAGTCTGTTAGTCTTCTGGGGCTGACTAGAACTCACTTCAGTCTCTACTGGTACAAAGTTAGTCCTTGTTTCAGCAATATAGGTATCTCCACTATCCTTAGTCTTATTAAGAAACATTATGTATGGACAAGAAATAATCTAATGTAATTTACTTGAAATTCTCCAGAGCAAATAATTCAGATCAATGTGTTATCTGTATGGAACATTAGCAGGGACATTCCCCAACACTGAAAAATTATGAACCAAGTTGAAATTACTTTTTCATCTCTCACTGGTAACTCTGCATTCCCAGTAGTTTCCATTTGAAGGTGTATTAAATAAGAAAAGCCTGATACAGAGGGACAGTTCACACAACATATATTTTAAAAAAGAGTATTACAGAAAAATCCTAGCAACTTGTGTGTTTTTCTTTGTATTTCTACCACCAGTGCCTTGATGCTCTTCAGTCAGACTTTGCACTGGGAGTCTTTTCAGTGTGCTAGTTGTGTGTCATGTCTTGGGTACCTCATTCCCAAGTCCTGTCATACAGCAGGAGGGGTTTCTGGAGCTCCCCAGCACAGCCAGATGACTCTCATGCCAGGCTCTGTGCCTTTTGTTGTCAGGTTGCTGCCAAAGGCACTTGGGGAGTTGCTCAGCGTGGCAATGAGCACTTCAGCTCTGTCAGGTTCTGTAGCTCCACAGCAGTCTGTGCAGCAAAGCCCAGGGCAGCAAGCTTTCTTTCTGTGAGGGTTATCTTTAGTGTTTGCCTCTTGCCTATCCTTTTGCTTTGCTAGACTTATTGGTCTAGCAAAGCAAAGTCTGTCTTTAGTCTGACTCTCCTCTGAGAGAGGATCAGTTTTTATTTAAGTAGCAGTCACCATGTGGAGAAGATAAGGATGCTTCTGATTTGATACCTAAGGGCACAGCTTTACCTCTGCTTGTAATCTGAGGCATCAGAACCACAAGGGCAACACCCTTCTGCTGTTCACAGCATCACATCCTTCATTGTCCAGTCTTGTAGCAGTACAATTGATTGGCTCTCCCTGTCTTGCTCTTAGTATTAGGGGAGGAGTGGAGCTTGCCATGTTTTTTCTCACTAATAACTGTCTAAGATGATCCCTACTTCTCTGTGTAGACAATTCAGATCTCCTTCTGTCCCACTTCTCCCATTTCCTTGTTAAGGACAGGGCTTACCCACTGTCGCTGTTCTCCCACACCATCCCCCAGTTCTCTGCTCTTGAGTCTTACTGGGTTGATGCTACCCAACAGTTACATCAGCTCTTTGCTCCCTTCACAAACACACTGCACCTTCACCTGTCACTAGCCTTTTCCCTGACTGGATTACAGATGAAATCATCATCGTTTATTCTGCTTTTCATGTGTGAAGGTTCTCCTCTACTCTCCCTAGCTGCAAAGGCTCTTTAGTTATGCATTCCAGCTCCAGCCTGGGTGGTTTAGGTCTGCTAATTTGTGGGCACTGACTGACTCGCCGTGTACACACTGTGTGCACAAAGGCAACTGTCTGGATCAGTGGCATTTTACTGAGATGCTGCTTTGTTCAGACCCTCTGGTGTTAATGGAGAGTGAGGGAATGTAGGGCAGGGAAGGGTAGGTGCTCTCCAAACACGTCCCCACACAGAGGCAATGTGTAGCAGCTGATGCTGCATGGCTGGCAACACAGCAGTGTTGAATGCAAATCCTGTGCTGCTGCTGTAGCCCTTGGACCATTCTGCCTCTGTGCTTTTGCCCCTCTCTTCCAAGGGAAATCAGCACTGTGGAAGGCAGAGGGCAGCTGTGTTGGTCACAGCTTTTGCTCCTTTGTCAGCTGCTAAATTTAAAAAATCAATTTGAATAAGGCAATCTGAAAGAGGAAATATGGAGTGATAGGGTGTCTGTGAGCATGTTCACCTCCCTGCATGACCTTGGGTCTGGGGAAAGCTCTTACAGATGTTGTGGTTCTGTGGTGTTGTGGAAGACTTTGTTTAAAGGACCAAGATTAAAACAAATACCCCAAACTACCCTGGTAATTAGGAGATGCCTTAATCATACCAAATGTAAAAATTTGTACATTGCAATGTAATGCATGGTCCCTGCTTAAATAAGGGTTGACAAACAAGGCTCTTAGACATCTTGGATAAGCAATTAGGGTTTGTGTATGCAGTAGGTTAACCCGTGAGAACTCCTTTGGGTCAACACTCAGGGCAACTGAAATGCACAGGCCATCTTGTAAAGATGTTTAAATGTTTGAATTGATTTTAAATATGTACCTTATTTTAACACTAGCTGATTGCCAGGGCGGAGGGACCCCGCCTCCCTTCAGACATTGCTTGAGTAGATTGTGAAAATGCAGCTGAAAGCGTATCCTGGCAGGAAGTCCGGAGCAGCAGTGAAGGATGGAAATCCATGTCTTTGGCCAGATCTTGAGGTTCTTTGTGTTCTCCTCTCCAGACTCAGTGCATGGTGGAAGAGGAGCAGAGAAACGGGGTGTGCCCCAGTTCCCCTGTCCGAGTGCCTCCGGAGTCCCCAACCGCACAAGTGCGCTCGCTCCGCTACCGCCGCGTCAACAGCCCTGAGTCGGAGCGGCTCTCCACGGCCGATGGAAAAGCAGATCCGCACGAAAGAAGGTTTGTTCCCCCTCTGTAGCAGAGCCTTGAGACCAACCTAATCATTAGATCAGCAGCCAGTGCTCACAACTTTACCTGCATTGACTTTTGGTTCACTTTCTTCTCTACTTCCCCGTTCTTCGTCAAAAGTTTTGATGTCTCACACATGGAAGGCTTTCCCCAGAAAAATCTGCAAGGCTTCTGGATTATCCTAGTTGAAAACACACTGTAGTTGTCCTAAAATCTGGGCAGCAGAAGCCCTGGATTTGTGCAGTGAGCTACTGGCCTCTAAGGTAGGCAGAGGAGCAAAGCAAGCAGCAGATGCAGGCCAAATGAGAAACATTGATCAGAACATGGTTTGAGGGTTTTTTTCACGAGCCAGTAGAAGTTAACAAAGGGGAAAGGTGTTATTGAAGGAAAATTGTTATCATCCTGAAGGTGCTGAATTGGCTGTCATCCTGAAGCACCTCTTCACACCATTGTAGGTTCTAAAGAAATATTCCTGTTTAGGCTTGTTTTTCTGAAGGGTGCCAAGAGATGGGTGAGAAGGGCTGCACAGGGTTTTTCTCGTACAATCCCTGTCGTTAGCCATGACCCCGCTGTGTTTCCAGTGGCTCCCCGCTGTGTTTCCAGTGGCTCCCCGCTGTGTTTCCAGTGGCTCCCCGCTGTGTTTCCAGTGGCTCCCCGCTGTGTTTCCAATACCTCCCCGCTGTGTTTCCAGTGGCTCCCCGCTGTGTTTCCAATACCTCCCTGCTGTGTTCCAATGGCTCCCTCTGTGTCCCCAGGTCCCGGATGGACATCCCCGGCTCCCCGTCCCGCCTGGTGTGCTCCTCGCAGCCGGCGCAGATGCTGTCCATCGACACGGGCCAGGCCGACCGGCAGGGCAGCGGCAGGATGGACGNCAGGATGGACGTGTCCGCCTCCGTGGAGCACGAGGCCCTCAGCAACGCCTTCCGCTCGGTGCCGCTGGCGGAGGAGGAGGACTTCGACAGCAAGGAGTGGGTGATCATCGACAAGGAGACGGAGCTGAAGGACTTCCACCCCGGGGCTGAGCCCAGCACCTCCGGAACCACGGATGAGGAGCCCGAGGAGCTGAGGCCTATTGAAGATGGGGAGGAGAGGAGGCGCCTGGGGGCGGATGCTGCGGTGAGGCCGAAGACTCACGACGGGCGAAGTCGGGGTATGCTGCCTGTGACTGAGGAGGACAGTTCCCATAGGCATGAAGGACCTTCTCAAACAGTGTCTGACAGTAGACATGAACAGCAGACAGGAAGTCCAGCCCACTCCCCCCTACATTCAGCACCAGCTCTCCGACAAAGGAGACGAGAATCTGAACCTACTGGTCCTCAGAGACAGGTAAGATCCCTGGGTCTGTACCTTGTTGCTTAGCATAGCATCATCTTAGGAAATCACAACTGTGCTGGAAAAGTCTTTGATTCCGAGCACGGATGCTCCTGTAAAACTTGACTGACAGTGCTGGCAAATGTTGTGAACACCTTAGAAGTGCTCCCAAAAGGCAGTGATGTCCTTCTAAAGGACACGCTGTTATGGAGAGCTTTCAGCCACTTTGGTACAGGGACGAGAGGAGAGCACAGTTGTGAATCTGGGTATCTTTAGTCACTCCTCTTATGGTCTCCCACAGAGTGTTTAGTAACTGCTTAGTTGTATGGACGTGTTGCTAGCAAATCTTTGCCACATCATTTCTCAGCAGCAACAGGAGTGTATGGCAAGAGAATGCCCTCTAATCTAATCACACATCAGCACTGCACAGCACAATTGCACACCATGCAAATCATAAAATAACTCCCTGAAATTAACCTTTCTTCTAAAAACCTAACGAAAAGCTCAGGGTAGCCAGCACATATATCTCAACGTTACTTCAGTGAGAGGCATTGCTGTTACCATGTATTTACTCACAGAAATGTTCTTTACCTGATGTGTTTTTTCCATATAGTTGTAGAGGGCTTTTTTTCTTTCAGTTTTGCTTTTTTCCTGTGGTCTTCTGATACTATAAAGCAGTTCAGTTTTAAGTGCGAGGTGATTTATTAGATTAGCTGGAAAAATATGATACACTAGGCACAGAGTTCCTGTCATATCTAATCTTCATTTCTAACAAGAAGGCTGTCCCAGAGTGTTCAGTGCAAGAGACAATCAAATTGTTCCCTTAAGGGCTTTTTGTATTTGTATGTTGGTGAAGATCTCTCATGCACATGGGATCCATAAGCACAGCAAAGAGCAGGCAAGTTTGGGGTCATGTACACAGTGATACCCTCTTATGACAGACATTTCTGCAGTCTGCTTGTTCCTGTCTGGAAGATGGTAATTTAGTTTCTGCTTCCCTCTTGAGCTTATTCTCCAAGGAAGTGTTCACTGGACTGGAGCACCTTAAAAGAACATCCTTCTGTTTAGGTCTTGCCCAGATTCTTCTCTTCCCTGGATCCCCAAGAAGTGCAAGAAGAAAGTTATGAAAGAGACAAGAATCTATGTAAAAGGAATCGAAGCAAATCTTTGCAATTCACCTGGCAAGATGTTTCTTGCTAAGGTGTATGAGGCTGCAGCGTTTACAGGAAGGATAGAAATGCTGACAGCAGGCACGAGTGGGGCTGTCCTGCTGAGCATGGAAAAGAAGCAGCACATGCTTCTCATAGAGACTGCATTCCAGCTGCAAGGTTCCTAGGTGGAGGTGTTTGCTGTAGAAAGCCAATGTATTGAATGCTCCAGGTGTCTAGAAATTGCATAAGGCAAGATTGGCAATGTTGGAAGGGTCTGTCTCTGAGTTTGCTGTGCTCTGTACACTTTGGGGGTTGGTCAGTGCAAGGTCTGCAAGATGCAGTGAACATGGTAAGAGCCAGCTGTAAACAACAGTAGGGACACTTTACTGACATGTTTAGTATGACTAAAGAAGGCTGGAGAGGCCTTCTTGGCCACAGCCCTGTGTGAAATGACTGCAGGAGTTGGATATGATGCAGCACAAAGACTTCTTATCACGTCACAGTGATATTTAAAAAGCAGGCAAAAAAGGTAAATTAGTGGGATTGGGGGTGATACATTAGGCAGCCTTTGTTCTCCAGCAAACTGCATTTTTTTGGTCCTATGTTCTGAAATACCCTCTATTAACTCTGTGGCCTAGCTTTATACAAACAGACCAACACTGGACTTCTTTACCTGGTTGGGATTTAGTTATTCTTCCTGTGATGTCTGAGTCCTTCAGTTACCACTGCAGCTGTGCAATGATACTCACATTTTCCATTTGCTGTTAGAAAACCACCTATTAACTCTCAAAGGGACTTGGTGCCTGAAGGAAAGTAGAAACCTGTTTTCCTTAGGTGCAGAAAATACAGAGGGACAGATGGCTGGGACACTAATAAGAAGTTGACCAAGGACTTAACTAGTAAAAATACTGAAGTGGCAGTGGCAGATGTTTCCTGTAGCTCATGCTTATGCTTCTCTGGGTTTGATTAAAACTGTGATTAAGCTCTGTGTGTGTGTGTGTAGGTGAGTAAACCTTCCTTATTTTCAAATATAAACTGAGCCTGTAAGATAGGTAAAAATTTCACTGAATGCTGAGTTACCATGACTGAAGTCATAGGCTTTGCTGTACCCATTTGTGACCCCATTCTGGTGTCCCAAAAACTGGTGATCATCCCTTGGTATAAGTGGCGTAGTCACTGAAGGCAAATAGGGAATCCCTGCTCTAGAGCTTCCTTCTGTTTCTCCATTCTCTGGCTCCAGTCTGAGCCATCCCTTGTCACTGGCAGAAAGGCAGTGATTTCTGGATTGTCACAGAATCACAGCATGCCTGAGGTTGAGGGGATCTCTAGGGATCATCAAGTTCTACCCTGTGCTCCAAGATGGATCATCTAGAGCAGTGTCCAATCAAAATATCTCTGAAGATGGAGACTCTTTAACCTCTCTGGGCAACCTGTTCCAGTGCTCAATCACTGTTATGCTAAAAAAAATGTAAATGTTTGAATGGAATTTTCGGTATTTCAATTTCTGTTCCTTTCTTCTTTTACTTTCACTGGACATCACTAAGAAGAGTCTGGATCCATCTTCCCATCAGGTATTTATAAATGTTGTTAAGAATTCCCCTGAGCCTTCTCTTCTCCAGTCTAAACAGTTCCAGCTCTCTCAGCATCTCCTCAAATGAAAGGTCTGCCAGTCCCTTCATCATTTTTGTGACCCTTCTCTGGCCTTTATCTTGTGCTGGGCAGCTCAGAGCTGGATCACAGCACTCCAGGTGTGCCTCACCAGTGCTGAGCAGAGGGGAAGGACCTTTCCCTCAGCCTGCTGACTGCACTCCTGATGCACCCTCAGGGGCTCTTGGCCCTTTCGGCCACAAAGGCACCTTGCTGCCTTGTGTTCAGCTTCGAGTCCACCAGGACCTCCAGACACTTTTCTGTCCAACTGCTTCCAAAACCAGTGCTCCACAGTGTGTTCTGTTGCTCCTCGCAACATGACTGGACATGTTTTCTCCAAACACAGTATTTCATGACCAGGAGCTCACCATTTTCAGTCTAATTCACTCTCTACTTATCTAGCCTGTATTTCATTGTTTTGTCTATGAAGATTTTATGGGAGACAGCATCAGAAACCTTACTGAAGTCAAGATCAAGAACCTCCTGCCCAGACTTCTCAGCACAGAACGCTCTCAGGATCATCAGACAGGATTTCCCCTTCAGATATCCATGTTGACTGCACCTTCTTATTCTTCTTCACATGTTTGGAAATGCCTTCTTTTAGGAGGATTTGCTCCATGCCCTTTCCAGGCTGACCAGCCTTTAGTTCCGTGTGTTATCCTCATTTGGAACTCAGATGTTTCTTCAAATATGTCGGTCTTTTGGAAGACAGATATTGCAGCTCAAATGTGAGAGATAGTGCTGTCCTCATTAAAACTGTGGGTGCAAGAGGGAGCATAGAATGATCAGATGCTGCTGTGAGCAAAGTCAAGTACAGAGGAGGCTCTGAACAGCCTGGGGCAGTTTCTGACCCAAATATTCTCACATATTAGATACCTCCCGGTTCCAGAGTACAAGAAAACGGCTGCAGTGGAGCACCAGATCTCATGGGAAGACCTGGTATAAAGGGGGAACAGAAACTATGTCCTGTTCAAGCCCTTCTCTCTGTGCACCACTCAATCCATCTGTTTAACAGAGGTTAAGGGTGTACTATAATGTATTCATTTCAGGGATTTCCTAATAAGAGTCAGGGGTTTTTTAATGCATTAGTGTGTAGATAAAGCTACAGAAATAGATGAAAAATGACTGGAAGAAAAGATTGAACCTGTGCTTCTGTTTACCTGTTAATCCTGACATAGGATTGCTGTTACTGTTGGAAATCATTTAAACCCATACCTCGCAATATAATTTAAGAGTCTGTCAAGTTCTTAAGTATGCTGAATAAATTCACTGATACTTGACAAGGATGGCAACTTACTGCTGCCTTCTGCACTGAAAAGACTTACAAGTGTTCATACCTGTATGAGTTTTAGAAATTATTTCTGACTATGCTCAGGTCTGTACTCATAGGTATTTGTTGACTCTCAGTCTCCCCTGCTGCTAGTGCAGTTGGCATTGTACAAAATGTTGGGGGATTTGCCTGCCTAAAACATGCCTGTCCAAATGATTTCACATCCAAAAAACCACAAGAGATTTGAAAAATTAAAGTGGGAGATGATATTTGCTCTGCTGTTACATTCCCCTGGGGAAATGGTTTCTCGCACCCCAGAGAACCCCTAGGGCCAAGGACATGTAGCTGACCCTTCCTTCCCTTTCTGACCCCATTGGCTGGGTGCCGACTTGCTCCACCCCAGCAAGATCAGAGAAAAGGCCCTGTCCCTCTGTGTATGCCCTCTTTCCCTCTTCATCCCTGGAGAACATCTCGAATAAACATCTGACTGCAGCTAAGGGTGAGAGCCTCGCTTTTAGATCCTATTCCTGTCTCATGAAATATATTCCTCCTGGGCTAAGCTAGTCTAGACCCCTGAAGGGGAAAAAAGGAGGGATTAATATTTCACTCTGCTTTACCTATCCTTGAATATATTCTGCAGGGCTCAGAGAGCATTTTGCTTAGGCTGATTCTTACAGTTCTGGAGTTCATCTGATAGAAAAAGTCCCAGTGTGAAGAGGCACTAGCATATTTTTCCTCACTGAGTTAGCTGTCTAGTTAAAATCACTGTTTAAAATAATCTTCAGCCTCTTTTCTCACACAGCCAGGAGAGTGCCACAAGTGGACTTGCTTAAAATTGTCTGTGTCTCAAGCCTGAGAGGGCAGCAGGGGAAGAGGTGCTGTGTGTCTTGGTTTCCTTTCCCTTCTGCAGCACTGTCTGTGGGCTGCTCTGAGGGAAGCTGGGGGAACATTTCTCAGTGGTGAGAAATGAGCATTGGCAGAGGGAAACACTCACTGCTCCTCACTCGGTGTGGTTCCCATTGGTCTGTGTTTGATGCCTCTTGCAGGTGATGTGATTCTTTGACAGTAGCTCCTCTGTCTTCCCTCCAAATGAGGGGAGAAGCTTTGTCAGCTGATGGATGAATATAGAGTTGGCCTCTTATACTCTTTAGATTCAGGGTCCCTGTCCATCCATGTATTAGGAATAAAGGACCAACAAAAGGGAGGTAGTGAAAGTAATATTCACATATGTTCCTTATAGAAATCAGGCAGTAGCAATCAAAACCTTAAGCTCAGTAGACACTCTTAATTACATTTTATATCTGTAGAATATATTGGTTTCTATCGATATCATATTCTCCTGGGACTTCACATTCAAAGTGTCCTACTGATCCTGTCCTGACAGAGCAGAATAGGCCTGATGGAAGGTGGTCCAGCCTGATTGCTGCAAAGGGATAAAGGGGGCAGCACCTTCAGCATTGTTTGAGTAATTTCAGCATTAGAGCATCAGTGAAAAAAGGTGGCATGTCTGTAAGCTCAGCTTCATCCTAGAGGCAGCAATACAAAGTGCACTTACATAGGGGATGTTGTAATTGCTTCTTCATGGCATGGGCAGGTTCCTTGGTCCTGTGCTGTAGGAGAGGTCTCTCTGGGCAGTTGGAGTGATCCTTTGCAATCTGAGAAGTCTTTACCTTATTGGGATGATATATACCTTGGAAACCATACAATATGCTGAACCCAAACATGGAACAAAAATTAGGAATAAAAATTCCAGTAACGCTTAGTTGTGCAGCTTGCAAATAGCACACCAAGGGCTGAATTTCTACACTGTCTATGTAAAGAGGACATGGTTGTCTTTATAAGAAATTAGAGCTGCTGTCTAGATTTTATTTGTCTTTCTCAACTACTCTGTATGACAGCCTTACATTTATTATTATCTGAGACTCTGATCTGTGCCGTGACATGCAGTACATTTAGGACCGTGAATAATTGCTTTTCACATTTAATGCCAACCACAAACTGAGTAGCTCTCAGGCGCTTCTGAAGATAAGATATCTGCCTCAAAGCACTGCAAAGATATTGAAGGTGACAGGAAAGAGATGACACTGGATGACATTCAGCTCTTTTTCTAGTGCAAGGGCAACATCTCCAGTAAGGTAAGGAGAGCAGTTTTGGCTTAAAGAAAATCCAGTATCGCCTTTCCACATTTCACCTGCAGAGACTTCCTGAAAAGAAATGCAGCACAAGGAAAGGAATGCATTTCCCATTTTCCCCTCTTTCCCTTACAAGAAAGAAAGTGATTCCAGGAAAAAAAGTCTGGTTCTGCAGATTGAGACTACTGACCCTTGTGAAAGTTAGTTTCATAAAAGAGGTAGAACGGGAAGAAAGGGCTTAGCACTTTCAGGATGAAGGATCTGAAGTCATTCCCCTAATGCCTCTCTTTTCCATTCAGAGCATAAAGGGAAGGTAGGGACTGCAATGTCATCCTGAGAAAAACAGTGGGTATGCTTCCTCCCTCTCCTGGCTACCCCAGGATCACAGAAGCAGAAAAGGAACCTAAAAGTGCATCTTCTCCTCATGTTCTCCTATGGCCCTGTGTTTTGAATTTCTCACTGAAAGGAGAATTATACTCTGCCTGCTTGTCCAGCTGCTGTCTGTCCACTGCTTACTAAAACGGGAAGCATTAACACTCCCCCTGCAGGTACTCAATATAAAAATGTACCAGGAGGCAAGCAGTGTGAGAGAAAAAAAAAAGTCTGCCAACAGCCCCCAAACTTGCTTTTTCAAATCCCTGCAGTGAGTTTCAGTAAGAGTCATTGAAAGAGCTCCTGAGAACCTCTCACTTTCAAATGCACATAATCATTTTAGCATTGTTTCACCTTTTGTCATTCATGTGGTTTCCAGATGTGTTCAGAGTTTTCTCTTACCTACGTGTAAGATGCATGAATAGCCTGGTGACTTGCCCAGATGAGCACTGCCAGTGGAGCAGAGGTGAGGCGTGTGGCCTGAAGAGCCAGAGGAGGGGGCAGAGTAGCAGAGCCTGGCACTGCTGGTGTCGCTCTGGTGTGCCTGTGGCTGGGGAGAGCAGGGCAGGCCTCCGTGGTGCCCGTGGCATCCCTGGGAACCAGTAGCCATAGGGAGCAGTAAGTGAGGCCCTGTGTAGAGCAAAAGCATTTTTCATCCGCCAGCGAAGATGTCCGCAGCATGCGCATCACAAACCAGGGGCGAGTCAAGTCTTTGCCTGACACCTTTTCCTCCACTCTTCTTGGTCTTTTTCAGTTGGAGGAGGACAGGCCTTCTCAGCACTCCCTCCCGAGGTACAGCCCCCTGAGAAGACTGGCGTCCTCCGTTTTCTCCTCCTCAACCCTGGAGACAGAACACTACCCTCACGTTGGTGGCACTTTCATACAGCGCAGCCGTTCGGCGGAGAGCAGCCCCGTGCGCATGCCCCACCGCAGGCACATGCCCCTCACGGCAGGAAACCACAGACTCATGCCCTCCGTGCTCCGAATTTCCAGGTCCCAGCTCCAGCAGGTGTGGGCCCGCTTCACACACAAAACATAGCCTGTTCAGGGAAGCTGCAGCCTCCATAATGCAATAATAGATCCCACCCGCCCACAGTGTGTCACCACTTAATGCAATATCGAATCCCAGACAACACTGGCCTAAGGTACTGTAACTTCCAAAGCCCCTGCAAGCAGACCCACAGGAACTGGAAACATCTGCCTTTTTAAACCTCCTCCTGGCAACAAGGCTGAAGATGCCAGCGCAGATGGGGAAGGTGTGGTGTGTGACAGAGGTGGATGCCAGGGCTCAGCTGAAACGCCTGTCCTGCAGCCCCGGGTAGGAGGTGCAGGGCTGTCTCACCCAACATGTGCAATCCAGTGACAAATATGGTCAAGTGATGACTGAAATGGAGAGACTGTGGAGGTGTCAGCAGCGTTACCTTCCTCAGCAGATCGATTCAAGCATCTCTGTTGGTGTCTTACACTGGGCCGAATCTGTAGGCAGTTTTATTCCATCTAGATATTGGCAGACTCCCACTCAAAGCTCACCTGAGGCAGGACCTCGGGTTTGTCCCTCTTGTGGAGTTACAATCATGTATCTCTTTGTTGCTTTGGCTTTGGAAATCCCCTTTTGTTGCAGTTTGGTTTCCATACAGTGAAACATATTTCTGTCTCTCTGGCTGTGCCTCTGTTCCCTGACAGTGGGACCGTTTGTCTGCTCTCCACTCCTAAGCTGCTCCAAATTTTCCTACCTGCCCCCAGAGGCACTGACTGTCAAGTTGGATAGCCAAGATTTTCTTACTGATCCAGCTGTATATTACAATGTTTTTAAATTCCAGAAATTTTAGGCAACTGCAGCTTTTCAATGGCAGAGCAGTCCTGCTTCTTGGCCTTGCTTGGAAATGCCTGTGATATCAGATCTCATTTGAGAAATAAAGTGGCCTCAGCTCCTGGTATACAGAGCCCATAAAGCCCTTCACTAAAACTGTGAATCTCAAAAGAAAAGGGAGATGAAAGTTAATTTAAATTGTCCTAAGTATCTTTATTTCCTGTGTTTGCAGAAATATGTTGCCCTTCTCAGTAGAGCTGCGGTGTAAAACACCAGACTGTGTGAAGACTTTCTGGAGTTAAGTGAATGTAGTGTCTTCTACTGCCATGAGCCTTTGGTCTCATCTTCTGGGAGAACAGGCAGCAGGGATGTTAAGCTGAAGGAGGATCATTGCTGGTGCTCAGGGCTCTAAGGAAGTGCAAGTCCAAGGCAAAATACTGTGCAGAAAATATCCAAGCATAGGATACAGGCAAGAAAACATGCAGAAAGCTCAGAAGATGTGGAAATGGGTTGGAGTAAGTGGTGTTGGAAGGGAGTGGTGACATGGAGGTATTACTGCATAGGTAGGGTGTTTCCAGTGGTCTTACAAGGAACAATTCCTCCCAAGCAGTGCTTTCTGTAGGTACATCTGCCCTACCTGAGGGGCCCCTAATATTAGATTCACCCTCCCTATGGGGAGGCCAGATAGTGCAGCCCCAGACTGGGTGCTGGTGCCTTCTGAAGCTCCTAGGACCTGGCCCAGTGTGTCTGCGTGCTGCAGGACAGGGTCTGATGGGCTGGCAGAGCATCCTGGAGGGTGCAGGGATGGAGATTCAGCACAGCTATGACCAGACTCTTGTCAGTCATTCCTGAATCAGGGACACAAATTTCTTTTGATTTGCCCCAAGAACATGTACAAACAGGACAGTTTACTGTTCAGACAAAACTTTCATCTGCAATCTTTTCATGAGCTCTATTTTTTTAAAAGTTACTGGGCATTGCCAGAAATACTTGGGTTGAATTAACCACTAGCCTAATCCTATGTGGTGGTTCCCATGTCAAGCACAGATACCAGGAAGAGCAAGGCTTTTCTCTTCTCAAAGTGACATAAGAAGGTATGACTTCCTTAAGTAGACTCTGCTGTGATGTTATTTTTTCCATCTTCAATAGAGACTTTAATGGAAGAACAGATTCTAGAAAAAATTGAATTTATGAAAGCACTAGACTTAAATTACTAAGTAACTCTTAATAATTTTTGTTCGTGGTGTCCAAAACACTGATGTTCTCTTTTCAAGGTCAGTTTTAGGAATTAAAATTACTCCTGTTCTATTTTTAAAGAAAAATCAAATTTTAGTTTTGCCAGTCAGAAAAGGGAACAAACTCTAGATAACTCTGTGTTTATAAACTCTAAGCCTTTTGTTCAGACAAAAACAATGACTAGCAAATAAGTAGCTCCATAAATAAATTTCAAAGGTCAGTAATCTATCTAATGCTAGTCATCATAATGCTACTCACATAAACTTGATACTGCTCTTCTAAGTTCAAAAATCTGACTTATAAAGAGGGTGGATTTATACAGGCTTCAGTAGTACTTTCTTCCAGTGAAAATTATTAACAAATTGAAAGCTAACTAGACAAACAAAATACGTTTATATGTTGCTGTCTCTTACAAGAGGGGCTGCTTCTCATTAGGACTCCTGCCCTCCTGCCCTTAACTCAGTACTATTCCATGCCTCTAGTGGCTGTCAAGAGGAACAAAGAAATCACTGAGGAGAAGGTTTGCAGTGACAGAAGGTGGGTAGTTTGATAAAACACTGCTGACAGACCAGCTCTGCAGAAGGGTCTGAATTGCTTGATAAATTGCTTGTGTTCAAAGTGATGATGGCATCCACACAGAGGCAAGGTCATGTTGGGAGTATGAGAGATGAAAGTCACATGTACAGAATGAGAGAAGCTGTGCCCTGGAAGGTGCTGTCTCCCAAAATGAGGTGGCAGTTAAGTGAAGTAATTACTTGCATCTAAGTTCTCACTATGCTGCTGCAGAAAAAAAAAAAATACATTCTTCTTTGGTGTATCAGCAGGAAAATGCAAGATTATGAGCAAAGGGAGATCTTTTGAGGTGGTGAGATCACTACCAGACATGCAGTCTGCCATTGAATACAAAACTAAAAAGTGACATGATTGCTGTTTAGGTGTCTCTGCCTGAATAGAGCAAGAGGGGTTTTAACCTGCCAGGCAAAGATATGAGGCTAAGTGTTGGAAGATAAAATTGCACAGGTAAACCTATAAGCAAGTTGCTAATTTTAAAGACATAAGTGTGTGGTAAACACTGAAATACATTATTAAAAGACACTGAATTCTTTGCTGTTCAGTCTCTGTAAGGTGGGATATTAGTTTCTAAACCAATCCTGTTAAACCATCAAATTTGGGCTCTATACCAGAATAACTGGACATGTTGCTATCACCTGGATTTTATGGGAGGTCTTATTTCATGATCAGTATGGCTTTTACGATTTAATTCTGAACAAATTAATTGGTGCTAATGGCTGGAATCCTGATGTTAAAGTATTATGCAAAAAGTATTAACAATCAATTTAAAGGGATTTTTTAACATCTTCATCTAATGCTGTATTAATTACTATGGAATCTACATACTGTTGAGGAACAGTTGGCAAATTAAAGAAATGTGAAAAGAGGTCTTTTTATATATATGGAAATGTAATAAATTAATATTGAAACTAGTTGCACTGCAATTCTAAAAAAAACTTATGTAGATTACATTTATATTGCATTTATTTATTGTATTTTATTTATAATGACTGCAATTATAAATGTAAATATGTCCCAAATCAGTTGGCAAAAAACCCAACTGATGGAAGGCTTTTGACATGAAAATTGATCATGGGGCTGTGGGCTGAAAAGTTAGTTGACCTAGATATTTGTCCTTTTATATTTGGTAGGGGGTTTTTAGTTCTTCAGATGGAATAAGCCAGCGGGAATCAACACTAGTGAAACAAAATTCCCTTTCAGCATCAGACTCTTGGGCAGATTGTGTTTATCAGAAGGGCCCAAGAACGGGATTTGCATCCTTAGGGAAATGCTCTTCTTTTACTTCCCGTTGTACATAGCACTTGTTCTCCTCAGAGTCCAAACTGGAAATGAGCATTTGCCACTCCCTCACTGAGATCATTGCCATCAGGACAGGAAGCTGTTGCTGGGATCTCATTATGGACTTCAGTGAGCAAATGTTCATCATTTTTATATACATATAAAAGCCATCTTTTTATCTCTTGGCCTCTTGGCTCCTTTCTCTTTTTTTCTATGCAGAACGGGAGATGTTTCCAATTTATTGCTCTCTCCTCAGCCTCCTTCCCTCAGAAAGGAGCTAATGAGATGCGATTTCTGTGAAAACGTTACTGTAGATGCTTGGGGTAAGCTAGCACTGGGTAAATGTGGTTGTGCCAGCACGCATTCACTTTCAGGGGAGGCAGTTCTGGTGGGAGAGGAATGACTGAAAGTAGGTTGCATGACACAGGTGCAGTTCTGCAGATGCCAGTTTTTGTTAGGAGTATCCTCTTGGTACCCCCACGATGACAAAGTCCCTGGTATGAGCCAGACCTTGTCTGTCATTCCCATTCTTTTTTAGTGCAGTTGGGGGGCAGGCGTGTGAAAGAGTTAGAGTGTATCACCTCTTCCACTATTTAAAGTCTCTTTTGTTGCAGTGATGACAGAAAGTAAGATAGAAATGCCCTGTAAAACAGCCTTATGGGTGATACAACCCCATCCTTACACTACCTCTTCATGATGAAGTCGCTCCTGTCCTACCAGTCTTTCTCTGTTGTATGTCTGAACCCGGGCATTGTGGTGGCCAAGGCTGCTGCAGGACTGTTGTTCTGAGAGAGATAAGCTTGTTCAGAACTTGTATTTGACAGGCTGAATGGCATCTGACACTCCCCCTGCCCAGGATGGAGAACCTGGGCTTGGACAGTGGCCTCCAGGCTGGATTGAGATGAGGCAGCTGATGTTCTCCTCTGGGGCCTCATCATTGGTCTGTGAGCAGAGACATTGCTCAGCAGCTGCCACCCAGCCTCTGCTGAAATCTGGGTGCAAGAAGAGCAGCAGTCAGCTAAAGCACCAAGCTGCTGCTAACTTCACATTCACCTTACTCAGAAGTTCTCTTAGTCTGGTTGCCTCTGTTCCAACCTGCCTCTCCCGTCTCTTCCCCACATGACAAAATCTTTTGGCTCTGTCTTGGTTGCCTGTGTGTGTCCCACTCCACACGTTGGTAAACACTGTGGTTTGCCTCCATTGCCATTCATGGAATCTCATCCCTCGTGTCCTTATTGCATCCCTGGATACCTGCACTGCTTCTGCCTTTGCCATTCCCACGAACTCGCAGAGCGTGGCTCCTGCACTGTAACTCTTATTTGAGCATTGCATAGCTCATGGTGCCCCATACAATCCCTAGAGCACTTTGAGCAGCCAAGGGGCCTTCCCTCCCCTGACTTCCTTGGAAGAAATTGGAAAAAAAATGGCACATTTTGGCCACTGGAGCAGTCTCAGCTCTACGTGGAGTCTCTGTGAGGACCACACTCTTTAAAGGCAGCTTGATTTCAAAAACGAGAATGGAATATGCCTTCCATTTTCAGGGCAGTTGCATGAGTTTCAAGTCCTGGAATCCTTAGGACTTAGCAAGCTCCCCCAGTTATTGTGTGCCTTAGCAGCTAAATTTAGACAGCTGGCAATGCTCTTTCCCATAAGACACAGGTATCATCTGCATTTGCAAACCATGTAAATAGCTGGCTGAACACCACTTGTGTTGTGAGCATGTCTCTAAGTTCTGCTTAAATCAGTGCCTGGTCTCTGTGAGCGACAAAATGTCACAATGCCAGTTGCAAACTCTTCAAGTTCTTCCAAATGGATATTTTCTGGGCTGGCAATTTGAGTCTCCCCATTCTCCAGCCCAGGAGCTGGGAGACTGGGGAGGTTTCAGATCAAATAGGGTATTTCAAGCAGCCAGGAGAGGGCAATTCTAAGTGGAACAGAGCTGACACTCTTCATTACCTGTAAACTTTAACACACCAGTGTTTCCTCCCATTGCCTGTCTTAAACTGGAGGTATCACAGACTGGTGGATTCTTTCTTGGGGATTGGTGTTCTTTACTTTGCCACATATGATGACTGTTCTTCCCTTATCAAGCCTGTGCCACTGCCATTAGGCCACCAAAGTGTCTTGTTGTTTTAAACAAGCTCTTTGTTTCTTCTGCAATTCCATTTGAACCCAGCTCTCCCCAGCTGCTTCTGGAGCAGCCAGACCCAGGTGTTACACGAGAAAGCAGCATGCCTTTGAGAACCAGTCACCAATTCCTTTTCCTTTTTGCTATATTTTTTAGATACAGGACCTCTGGAAAGCGGCCTGTTGCTTGAACTAATCAGCCATAATAAGCAAAGGTGTTTCCAGCACCTTCCCCAGCCCTTTCACGGGTACAGAGCTTGAGTGGCTTTTCAGTAGCTGGGCTGTTCCTTTTCCAAAAGTGGCTCTCAAGCCAGTGAACACACACCTCTTCTAACTCACCTAGGCTGTGAGCACTTGAATGAGAAACAAAACAAGTGTCATTTATCTCTGCTCTGTGCTTCAAACATTTCTTCCAAAGATTTCACTTTGGAATGTTTATCTACCTCATTTGTCTTTTGTTTCAGTAGCATTGCCAGACTTTGGTGCCATCTTTGCCACTGACTACTTTGCCCCAACGTGTGCAGCCTCTTTTGGGAGTCTTGGTGATTTGCTTTGTAGTAAAAGCCTTCTGCAGTCAGAAAGACCCTTCTGCAGTCTGGGAAACCAGAGCAAACACCTCAGTTTAGCCTTTCCAGGGTTTATTCAGAAACAACACTTGTGGTGTTCATACCTTCCTATGGGCTGTTAAACTCTAAAGATCCCCAAGTGCTTTATTTGTCCCATGAGTCACTTCCCTGCTGTTTGACATGGGAGAGTCAGCAGCAAAAAAAGCCTTTTCACAATATGTCAGGATGAAGCCAGATGTTTGGTTGCACAAAGGGAATTTCAGGAGGCTGAATATTTTTTCATCATCTGTAAATTGTCAGGACAGTAGGTGGGACCTGTATACCAAATAACACGAATATCACTGAGGCATTTATTTGACTGTAAATCACCAGGAACTTCCCTTGCTCTCTCATGGAAAAATGCACTATTTGAATCCGGTGCTGTGATCCTTTGTAAATAAATTAAGGCAAGAAAATACAACTGTTGCTAGTTCACTCCTCTCTTGTAAAGTAGCTCGAGAATAGGATGCTCTGTGAGACTGAAGGTCAGAAAGCATGAAAAGAGGTGTTCAGTCCTTTTCTTGTTTTCTAGTGTCCTTCCCTCTCACAACACCATCGGTCTTCCATGATATGTATCTGTGGAACTTTAAGAGCTTGAGAGCAGCACGAGATTATTCTTGAAAATAGAGTATTTTCTATTGCTTATCTGGGGGGATTGGTGACAGATACCAGCTGTGTTTGTCCAGTGGGTCTGGCATCTCTTCCTTAGGCTGCATGGAGTCTCTGTGGTATCCAGTTACATTTGTGTTACAGTAACTGATGCAGTTCTACGTCAATGACCGAATTTATTTATATTTTCAACTGCTGGGTTATATGAATGACACATTTTATTAATAGTTGTCATTAGAGATTTATTCATGACGCTCTCAGAACTTTACCTGAAGCTGAGACCATTTTGCTACTTTCACATTGAATAAGAAAGGGCTCTTTCATCCTAATCTGTTCAAAATATAAGCTTTTATTTTTATTTTTGCTTTCCTTGTTTCCCTTGTAATAATGGGAAAGAACAACTTGGAGATAGCTATCATATATTTGTCTAGCTCTGCTTGGCAGTGAAAGATGGGCTGCAAGAGGCTAGCTGAAAAAAACAAAATTGCATTTCCTAGCAGACAAGGTCTGAAGCCTTTAAAATCACGGATGATTTGCAAACCCCTAAAATCCCGTTAGTGTTCATTGCGAAAAAAGTTACCTCTGTTATTTCTCAGCTGGAGAACATGGGGTACCTTTTTCTTGACCTGCTTCCCAGAGTGACTGGAAGAGCAAGTGATTTCTGGAGAGGCTGACCAAAGTAAGCCAGATGTGCTTCCTGATTTTGTTGTCCCCAGGGTGGTGTTGGGTGCTTTATGCTGGAGCTTCCATTTCTGGTTGTCTGTGTGTTTGTGTCTGTGCGTGACCCGCGCGTGGTCCTGCCTTGCACAGGAGTGTCTGTGCCAGCAGTGGCCACACTTTGCACACCCCCAAATGCTGAAAAAGCTGCTGCAAACAACAAATCTCAGCCCCTTACAGAAGGTGTCTGTCTGGTTCAGTGGTACACCTGGCCTGGTCTGCGTGCTGCAGGTGTGATTTCAGCAGCCTGGCCTAGCCCAGGTGTCTTCATTCAGTATGGTGTGACATAAGTACATTTGTAACATAAATACATATCTCCCCTTTTGCTGTCAGCCAGTGGCAGAGTATTCTGGTGATGAGAACAGTGCTGGCACTTGGGACATCATTTACAGTATGCAAACACCTGTTTTGGGTAATGCTAAGATGTGACACATAAAGGCCGATTGTGGCACTACCTTGCTTTTTGTTGCGTTTTTATGCCACGTGTTCTGTGTTGGGTTCACTTTAACACCTGCATTGGCGTTTCCAGGGGACAGTGCAAAGATTAATTTCTGGGAAATGTTTCTAAATGTTACTTGCTGTATTGCAACTTCTTTATATCACACCTGCCATTGAAAAAATGATGTTACAATGAATGTACATTTTGAACAAGCTGCTAACCATGTAACCTGGGGATTGGAAGCAACCCCCATTTTACATTCACTTGCATGTCTTTTAGTGTTCAAAAAGAAAATTGCTTTATGTTTGGAGGTTTTATTTTTTCATATGCAAAGTGGTTCAATGAGTTACCTCATCTAGTGCACTTGCCTCGTAATAATGCCCAGGGTTTCTTCCAACAACTCCAACAAGTTTCTCAGTTTAATTATGAATGCAATTATTTATCTGGCAACATGAAACACAGTAATGGCAATTTTCCTCTGAACAAGTCAGATAAGGAGCATATCTGTGGGATTCTTGCCCCTTCAGCTTGGTCTTTCCTAGAAAACCCCTACCAGATCAGGTTCTTATTCAGCACTGCTGACTTCTGGTTATTTTTACGGTTTAGGAAGATGTTTAGCTTTCAAAATCTTCTTCTTTCTTGCTGCTATTAAGTTGCCTTTACAGTTAGGGACTAGAGGGATTTTTGGATTATTTTCTTCCACTTCACTCACTATCTCCCGAGTCTCCAGTGTGTAATGAAAGTGGTCTCCGTGTGTGCTCAGGCAGGGAGCTCTGCTTGTCTCTCCCTGGAGACACGGGTGGCACAGAGCTGGGCAGCTGAGGGGCAGGCATCCCACCTTTGCAGAGCTTCTGCTTCCATCCAGGACACTAGGAAAACCGGCACAAACCTAACACACGAAAGCACAAACAGGGAGGGGCAGAGCATTATCCGGCACAGGACTGGACTGTCCTATTCTCGTTGGTAAAAAGAAGGAGGAAAAAGGCTGAGGAGCATTGATGGTAAGGTGCTGGATAGAAGAACATCTCTGACATTTATGGTGCTGATTCTTGGAACACGGAGATCCTGCAAGTAAGCATGGCAGCTCTAAGACCCCTGCTACTTTTACCTCATCTGATGCTGGTTTGAGGAATGAGCTGCTTCAGAAACTCAGATTCTAGGTTTTTTCCACACACTTTTGTCAATCCTGCCAGATTTCCCAGTCCCAGTCAAGCTTAGTCTATGTTGGCAGAGGATAATGTCACTTCCAGGATATGCTAAGGTCCGGATAGTATCCAAATAAAAGCTGTTACAGGGAAGACTGAGCTACAGCTCTTGCTGTCTGTGTGCCATCTGCCTCTCTCAGGACTAAGGCCTCTTCCCATTCCCAGTGGAACAATTAATGTCGTGTTGAGAACTTGATTTCTGCTTCTCAGACTTTTCAGCTCCCATGAAGAATCTCAGGGACCAGCATATCCTTCCTTTGCATTACCTTGTGTCACCTGTTAGACTTCTGTTGCTGCTAAGCAGGAGAGTCCAAACCATATTGAAGCAATTGCTACTTGAGTAGTAGGTGAATGTTGGTTTCTGTGGTCACTGCTACTGAGGGGAGACAAAATCTGTGGGGAACCTGTTGTGCTTCCTGGTTGGCTTGAGAAACTCCCATCTGCTGGGACTTGAGTTTGCTTGATCTCAGTGCAGTCCCTTCAGGCAGGTCTCCAGGATTCAGAGGTCCAGCAGAAGGGATTCCTCGAGCTGCCAGGGGTCCTCACGGACTGCGAGGGACAGAAGGTTTGCAGAAGCCGTGCAAGTTCGTCTCAGGGGGAAGGCAGCAGGGAGATGGAGGGGACACAGCCTGCTGTAGCTTTAAATGCAGTACTGTGTAGGGATCCATTTGGAAGGACCGAGTTGACTAAAGGGATCCAAAGCTTGTTTTCCTCGAGTCTTTTTATTCTTCCTTATCTAATCCCTTTAGAGCCTAAGGTCAACCCCTTTTTGTACTGCAATAACACTGTATTATATGCTTGCACTAATTCTTCTGGTATACCAAGCATGCAAGACCAATTTAAAGCTTTTTTTTCAGAAGAAAAAGACTGTATTATTGTGTATATAGAAATACTGAGAGAGAATTTGAATTCTGTCTCCTGTATAAAAGCATGCATTGATTACCTGTATGTAGATCATGCTGTAAATGCTGCAGAGTACTGTAAAATCCTACACTTGAAACCACAATGAACAGGCAATGTCAT
Source organism: Cisticola juncidis (assembly GCA_013400215.1). Taxonomy (NCBI): domain Eukaryota; kingdom Metazoa; phylum Chordata; class Aves; order Passeriformes; family Cisticolidae; genus Cisticola; species Cisticola juncidis. The sequence goes on along the minus strand of VXBR01002679.1, from coordinate 53,864 downwards.
CAAAAACAAATGAAACAGAAGCTGTGCAATGGATTTTGTGCCTTTTTTAAATCCATGTATGTTAATCCAGACAATCGGGAAAAAAAAAAAAAAAAGAAAAAATGAACAAACAAAAAAAAAAAGAGCTTGTATACTACCAAAACCTTATTAAAGAATCAAAGGCAGCATCTTGTTGACGGCTGGGGTTTTTCTGCTTTCTTTCTTTGTTTTCCTATTTCCTTTGCTCTGAGAAGGTGTTCCCTGCTCATCCTTGGGTACGTGGGAGCACTGCACAGAGTTGAAGGAGATCTGGTAGAACAGTGAGAGTTCCGTGATTGCTTATGCCTGTGATCACTAAAAACTTGCACTGAAGACACATCTGGGAATAGAAACCAAGTTATGTGGCTGTTAGAGATGTGTTTTATGCACTTTGGGAAGGCCACACTGTGATTTCAGTGCAAGGGCTGTGAAGTCTCTGTTACCTGTGGAAAGGGTGGTGGAAATTTCCCTCAGGCAGAAGAATCACAAGACTCCAGCTCCTCAAAGGCAGAGAGCAGTTTGTGCAGCCAGGTGATGGTCTGGGAGGAAGAGCCTGGACAAGGCTGCAGTCTCAGAGGGTTCTACAGGGTGTGAGTCCCCTGTTCTCCTGGGAATTCTATGGAGTGTCAGGCAGGATTCTTCTGAGTCTGCCTTTAGCAAGGTCCGAAGCTTATCTCCCTGCTGGACACAGGGCTGCTGGTGGGGCAGACTGCAGGGCACAGAAACCACATCTCTGGCCTGTATAGGACATGCTCTGCAGGGCTTGATTCAGCTCACCTTGACCACAGAGCAGAAGAGATGACACAAGACAAGGGCTGCCAAGAGATTTGAAGGTCTACACAGGTACAAATTTCACTGTGCAAAGAAAAACATCAATTGTCCATCTGCGTCATCAAACAAGCATCTAGAAAATGGTGTGGGGTAGAGCAGCAGAGGAGCTGTTGTTGGGGTTGTGGAACCCTTTCCAGTGAGAGGCTCAGCTCAAGGCAAGATGTTGGTCAGGTCCATTCCCACTGGGGAAGTGCTTCTGTTTGTTTAGGATTCCAGGAATAGCAAGTGTGGATTGGGAAAAACAAACCCAGCCAACATGCATCATCCCATCCTAGACTACTGAATGAACTAATTTCCAAGAAATGCCTGAGGGAAGAAGCCACGTGGGTCATTGCCTTTGCAAAGGGTGGTAAGTGCCTCTCACCAATCCAAGCTCCACATCTGCCATCCTGACACAAAAAGTAGAGTGGGTCAGTGAAAGCCCAAACCAGGCTAATGTAGGGCCATCTTCAGGGCCAGGTTTCAGCCTCAATGAAAAAAGAGAAGCAGCTTTGGATTCCAGGGGTATTGCCAAAACCAGCCTGTGTTTTAATTTATAAGATATAGAAAGAAATATTAACTGGATAACAACTTACCACGCACAGAACAGCTTGATGCTGCCCACCAGCCTATTTGAAATGTCTCTGTTGTACAGGAGCATAAAAATACTACATTTTACAGGCTCAGCACATGCAGATTTTCAGCACAATTTTTAATTGTGCCATTGGGCTGAAAAGCCACTGGGGGCTTTTTCTCCCCTGTAAAGACAAAAAGATCCATTCCCACGGCCAGGTGACTGTGGCAGCTGTTAACAGCTCTGGAGCTCACATGGTTAAGTGGGTGCATGTTTAGTTGTGTAGCCTAAATAGCCCCTGGCGCTGTCAGGACAACGCAGATGTTTGGAGCCCTGCTGTTCATGATTGGGATTTGTCAAGGGTAACATGTGATGCATTATTGACCAGTTGGTTTTATGGAGAGGTTACAGTTTGCAAGCCCTAACAGAAGTGTGCTGTAAATGATTTGGGTTTAAATCCATTCTGCAGAGTGGCGCTGACGTGATTTTCATTTGCAACTGATTGTTAATTAGGCCATGCTTGACAGGCATTTCCTATTTATTTTGGCCTTGTTGGGTCGAGTGTGTGCTTGTGTGTGTGAGCTACTGTTTTTCTGTAGGGTCACTTGTAATCTTTTCACAGCCTGCCACTACCAGAGGCTGCTGCTGGAGGAACAGTGCCCCCACCACCCGTCCTGTCTGCCCTTCACTTCTCCTGCTTGGACACCCCAGGGCCTGATAGTGACACTTCATGTGCCAGCTTTCATGACTTGCTGGTAATTTCAATGAAAGCAGAAGCCTGTAGGAGACAGGGCTAGAGGGATGTGGGAGCAGAAGGGGAGATGGATGGTGCACAGTAGCACTACAAGTGTTACTGCCCCAGGGACAGTGGTGGATGGTAATGGAAAGTGATCAGGAAACTCATCTAGCCCTGATGTGTCCCTCGAGTTCTCCGTGGCCTGGGCATAAAGGAGAGTTGCTAAGTGGTTTGAGTAAGGAAGGAGTGATTATGTAAATATATAAATACTGAAATAAATATGTAAATGCTGAAGAAGATTGAGAAATGTGAAAAAATCCCGAGGAATTGCTTGAAAATGGTTCTGTTAGGTCCAGGTTAAAGACTGCTAACAACAGAACTTCTTTGGCACACCTCTTTTCCTTCATTGATAAGGATCTCTGAACCTCTCTTTTCTAAGGTTTGTATGAATCAAATGATAGAGTGATGACTGCTCAGGCATGTATTTTGGAAGCATGATGGATTAGATGCTCTCCATTTTCCAGGATTCTTCTGCTGCTGTTGGTCCTGATGTCTTCTCTCTCAATGCTGTGTCTGAATGCTAACTCACCCTCTTCTTTTGTCACATTTGTTTTCCTGCAGGCATACATGCTGAAGTCATTTGAAATGAATGGCCTGCCCAAGGCAGTCCCTTTAAGTTTGCCTTACCAAGACTTCAGAAAAGATATGTGCAACTACTGGGAAAAGCCTAAGTTATCCCAGCGGATAAAGAAAGTTGATTTCTCAAATATTGTCTTGACTGCCCCTTGCAAACCTCTGGAACCTTATCTGGAAATGAATGGAAAAGAGGAGGAGGAGGAGGAGGAAGAGGAGGAAGACTATGAGGAGGAGGAAGATGAGCAGGATGATGGAGAGGAGGAGGAGGAGGGCAATGAGATTGACATGCACAGTGATTCCAGCAGCGACCTGAGTCAGAAGAGCACGGAGCGCAGCCAGGAGTGCGCGCCGTCCACGCTCCTGGCTGATGACCAGAAGGGCTCCAAGGGTCGAGCATCCACCGCTGATGGGGACCTGGAGCTGGAGGAAGGCTCAAAAACATTAGTGCTGTTCTCACCAGGTGATCTGAAGAAGTCCCCAGTGGCCGCAGACTTACCTCCAGAGGTTGATCTGGGCACCCTTGCTGCGCTGACACCTCAGAGCGAGCGGCCGCAGCCCATGGGGAGCCAGCTGGACGTGTCTGAGCCAGGGACCCTCTCCTCAGTCCTTAAATCTGAACCAAAGCCTCCCGTGGCAGTGGCTGCCGCTTCCTCCCCGTTTACCAAAGTGGAGCGCACGTTTGTGCACATCGCTGAGAAGACCCACCTGAACGTGATGTCCTCCGGCGGGCAGCTGCTGCGGCACGAGGAGCACTGTCCCCCGGGGCAGCTCGGGGAGGCCATCGCCGAGGAGGAGCTGGAGGACAACCTGGCGCTGCTGGAGAACGGGAGCATCCACTCCGGGCTGGAAGGGGCAGAGACCGAGAGCTGCGTGCTGTCCGTCAATCACGTCGAGACCGCCTCGGAGGCGGCGGGGCAGCAGCCGGCCCTTCCCAACGGCGTTCCCCAGGACACGCCGGAGCTCCCCGGCAAAGCGGCGCTCTCGCTGGATTTGGGAGAGCCTGACAAGGTGGCTCCAAGGGAGCCTGGCCAGGAGAAGGCAGCACTGGCGACAGAACACCTGAAGCGAGCAGAGACCTTCCCGGAGACACCGCAGCAGGGCCCCAGGAGGCCGCTGGGCTCCAGGTACAGAAGCCGGATACCCATTTTGTTCTCTGAGGAGGACACTGGCTCAGACCTTTCAACTTCACTCTCAGCCAAAGAAAGGCTTTATAAGAGGGCAAAGCAGCCCGACCTGGCTCGCCTGGTGATGGAGAAGAGACAGAGCCGCCTGCTCCGGCTGGCCTCGGGTGCCTCCTCCTCAGCCTCCTCCAGCGACGAGCGGCGCCGCGCCTCCGAAACCCTGTCAGCCACCGGCTCTGAGGAGGACACCCACGACTCTGATGACTCCATCCCACGGAAGGCAGAGAAGAAGGCTGCGCTGCCGGGGAGGGAAGAGAGAGCCACGAGCACAAGAAGCAGAATTCCTCGTCCTATCGTGCCAGTGAAAGCCCCGCTGGAGGTGGGGAGGTCAGAGAGCTTTGTGGCCACTGCAGTGGCAGGGCAGTGCAGCTCCCCGCAGGATGCAGCTACTGCCTGCAGGTAAGACCAGAGTGGTGAGAAATGCAAAGAGCTGGGCTTGTCTTGATGAGACACAGCCAGGACTTTGCTCACCTCCCATGACTTAATCACTTACTCGGCTTGAATGCATAGTCCATCCTTGTTTCCTGCAGTCATTTCAGCCTGCAGGTGTGTGAAATACTCACCTGTCTGTCTTCCTGTTTTGAAGCCTCTCTTTGCTTGCCCTGGCTTTGAGACCTTTCCTTTTACAAGCCCTTTCACTTGATCTGATAATAGCAGATGCCCCCATTGCTGAGCTCTCAGTTTTGCAGCACAGCCATCACTCTGCAGGGAGGCCTGGCCTCCTGGCCTGACAATTGCAATGAGACCTGCAAGGGCAGGGAGGATTGGGCAAGGGCAATCCCAGCTGGGATTGCCTCAGTTGGTTTATCTTCCATCACAGTTACCATCAGAGGCCGACTGGTGCAATCCAACCCACGCCCACATTCCCAAATTGTATCTCTGCCTTGGAAGAGGCTGCTGCATCCATTGTGCATGTTAGAATAGTCCCAGGTACCGTGCCTGCGTGTTGACTCACACTCACACTCTCACAGAGTGCTGCATGATCAAGGCAAACACTTAGCAGTTAACTGCACTGAGTTACAGGATGGTGTTCAAACTGGTGCCCCATCTGGTTCTGCCATCCTGGTGCTGGAGACTCCTTGTAATTGCCTGGTAACATTCATGACAATCCTGCCAGGAGCCCAAGAGTCCTTGTCAGATTCCCCTTTCATCCTCCCTCTTTTCTTCCTCTGCAGGCTTCAGACACAGAGACCAGCTGGAAGTGTCCCATATGAGGGCCGAACAACACAGAGTCGGCTTCCGTCGTCACCGAGTTCCACTTCTCTTCCTCCACGGAGCAGCTCGCAGAGGCCCAGCGGAGCATCCCCTCGGAGCCCTGTCCTTCCTTCCAGGAACCCCAGCACTTCCCCCAGAAGCCAGCTGCTGCCTCGGAGGGAAAGCCCTTCTCCCTGCCGACAGCACAAACCAGGGACTGCTCCCCAGCGAGTTCCTCCTTCCCCCCGACCTCAGCCCTCAGCTCAGGCCCCGGCGCCTGCAGGAGATTCCCTGCCATCTCCTGGCCTGGCCAAAAAACGGCAAAGAGGAAAAACCCAGACTCAAAGTCCAGCAACCAAAGGAAAGCAGGTGTCCCTGGAAAGCAAGGCAGCTGCCAGATAATGATCTTCTTCTGCGAGCCCAGCAGCCTGGGTACCCTGTGCATATAGAATACACTTGAGATGCTGCAGCACAGCCTTCCATGCTGGACCCACGAGTGTATGGCAGTGGCTGTACTCGAATGCTTCACTCACTCTCACCCCACACTGCACCCAGCTCCACGGGCCTGGCAGCCCGAGCCATGGAGCCTTTCCAGGGAGACACCCAGCCCGCAGCTCCCGCTTGCCCACGCACAGCACCAGACCTCACCCGCCTCCCTGCCCAGGGATCCCCTCTCTCTTAGCAATACCCCTCCTCCTTAGCAGCACCCACTCCAGCCGTGGAGAGAGGAGCAGAGGTGATAAGAGAAAGGCCTGCTAAGGAGGAAGGCTCCTGTCCTTCAGGCAGCTTCTTCCTTTCTCCTTGCTGGGAAAACACCAGCCTTGGTCGCCACCATCTGCCTGAGTGCTGGCTCACCTCCCACCCCTGTGTTAGCAGGGGATTGCCACTAGCTTATTCGAGAGGGGTGCATGCATCCTTGTGTGCTGAGATAAGAGAAGGGGTAAGCAGGAGAGGGCTCTACTCTGCAGAGATGCTTCTACAGTTTGGAATCAGGAGACAGGCAGGTCTTGCTGGATGCTGCTACCTGCTCCAGTGTGTCCCACAGAGGAGGCTGTCTAGCACTGCTGCTCAGACAGTGCTGCTGCTTCAGCAGATGCCTGTGTGGTGAGTACTTAGGTGTAAGTAGGGATGTGTTGGCAGCTTGCTGGGAAATCAAGAGCTCTTGCTGATTAATGTAGAAGGGAGCACACTGTCACACTTCTGTCACAAATGCCAAGCTGTGATCTGTGGTACTGCATCCCCCAGCGAGGGTGGTTCCTCTCAGCCTGAGTGTGGTTGGTGCCACAGAGCTGCAGTCCACCAAACACAGCTCCATCGTGAAGATGTGAATAGTCACTGGATGCCTTTAGCCTGGGTGCCCCATGCACCTGAATTCCTTGTGTTTTATTGTCACACTGTTGGTGTTTGTGAATTTTGGCACTGCGCTTGAAAGTTCCCCTACATGGCAGGGTGAGAAATTATTATCCTGTAGTATACCAAAACCTGCAGCTTTGCAATGAGAGGTTTGCTGGCATGCCATGGCCACGTGCATTTCTGTCTGAGGGGACAGAGGATTGAGTGGCAGAGGTGGGGTTTATGTCTTTTCCTTGGTGCTCACCTCTGCCATACACTGACGATAAACAATGTGAATGTAAAAGCAAAGGCTGTGCTCTTCAAGTAATATTATCTGAGCAGAAGCTTGACACTCAGCTAGAGCTAAATCAACCAACTGTTAGCCCCCAGACTCACTAGAAAGGCTTGAAAGTGAAAGCAGGGAGGACTGATACCTGTCTGATCTTGATGAGATCCTGAAGTACACAAAATTTTCCCCACACCTCCCAGGAGAAAACACTCCAGACCCAAATACTTTGCGCTTCACACCCTTGTCATGCCTGAAAGAGGCTTTGCATGAGGCAGAACAAAAATACAGCTGCTCTTTACACCCATGCCTGTAGTTGCAACTACCTGCAAATATTTACTATTTGCAGACAAAAAAGCTTGACAGAGGAATCTGAACAGTAATAACCTTTATTCATTTTAACATGAATGCAAACAGTCACAGTGTTGGCCATCGAGTTCAGGGAATCCTGAAGCTGCTCGTATCTACAGGAGTCCTGGAAAGGAGTATGAGAGCTGTGTCAGGATGGCTTTTAGAAAAGGGTACGCCTTGCACACTGAACAGGGAAATGTGTAGAAACAGGAGACAGGAATTACCTTTTCGTATGACAGTCTCAGTGCTGCCAACACTAAGAATTTATTTCACCTAGCTCAAAGTGTTTTTCTTTGATGTGGTTCACCCTGGTCAAGCAGCACAGCTTAGTCTGAAAGCACATCTTTGCAGAGCAGCACTGGGAACTCAGAGGGAGCTCAGGCTGTGGTCTGATGGACTGAGCTGATGTTGCCATCAAAAGCAACAACCCTCCAAGTCCCAGCTGCCTCATTGCACAGTTCCACCCCATTTACACTGCAGCAGCTCTTTGATGAAGTGGCTGGAAATGCTGGTCCAGCACGGCACAAACTGCTCTGGTTCGCCAGTTTGGTTTTCATCTGGTTCATTTCATCACTGGTTCACTATCTGGTCACACAACGGAAGGACACACAGAGACTGTGACCCCTTCTTCTGGTGGCACTGTAACTTTCTCTGAGTTTGAAATATGGGTCATACTAGAACCTAAGTATGTGCTGCAGGTTCAGAAACTAGAACACAGAGTAAACTCAAAGACAGATTCTTTCCAGAAATATAAATCATAATGGGGCTCCTATTAATTTATTGGAGGTCTAATAATTTTAGAGTGCTCAGATGGTAAGATTTGTTTGTGAAGCCTTTACCAGATAGTTCATCCAGGTCTTAATGCACATGCCAAAAATTACATTGAAAGAGCTTTGAAGGAGGACTACAGGACTGTTAACAGGGTTAGCAAACCTGCCTCATCATTGGAAGCCAATAAAGCACAACCAGTGTATTTGTTCAGGAAAAAGTTTAAAGGAGAGTTTTCTGTGGCCCTGTGTCAGGAAGGAAGCTCCAAGGCAGAGACAAGGCTGGAGAGGGCCCTGAGCATCCTGATGTAGTGGAAGGTATCCTGCCTGTGGCAGAAGGGCTGAAACTGGATGATCTTTAAGGTCCCTTCCAACCCAAACCTTTCTGTGGTTCTGTGGTCTTCCTCTGGCACGTGGAAGCAGGGAAGTCAGAGCAGCCAAGAACAGCAGGTGAAGAAATCAGGCAGGCTTTTAATTGTGAAGCAACCATCCAGTGAAGTCTTTCACAGGACTATGGGGACTTTTTCTTACTAAAAGGTTTCTGTGAAACTGAGCTGTCTTCTAAGAGGTCTATCTACCATGACCCAACCAAAAGCAGCAGGCAGGATTCTGGTGACACCGAGGTATCGTCTCTCTCTGTGGTGCAGTAGATTCCTGGTCCCACTGGGATACGTGCCAAAGCTGGTGTGTACTGAGCTACCTGAGAGGTCTCACAGGTTTCAGAAAGCAAGGGAAAGGTGGCCAGCACAGAGGATAAGAGCTGTTCAGTGTTGTTTGACAGGGCTGGGCTGAGGGTGCAGCTGGGTCCGTAGAGATCTGAGACCAGCAGGAGTCGTCTCCCCTCGTGGTTGTGCTACCAGACTCCTGCTCTGCACAGCCCTGCTGTGAGTCTCATGCAAGCTCTGTGAAGCCTTGAGGGCACAGGGGTCTGCTGAAGCACTGCTGGGCTGTGTGGCTCTGTCCTTGCAGGTGACTGTGCCTGTGTGTGTTTTGAGGGATCTCCTGGGACAGGCCACCATTGTTCCTTCGTCTGCAGGGGTGGGGAGAGACAGGTCTTGTTCATCTGTGTGGGGACTACAAGAGTCTTTGGGGCTGCCTGGTGTCGTGCTGGGCCTCACTCTGCAGGGGCTCCCTGGCTGCTGGGAAGGAGCCCGTGGCTGCTGGCTGGCCAGGAGCTGCCTGCAAAGAAACATGGATACAGGGGGGATGTGCCAAGTGGGGAATCTGAAAGGCTGCTCCCAGCACTAAGCCAGTATGGCAATGGATTATCTCAGCAGAGGGAGAAAAAGGACAGATGGCACCAGTCTGATACTGTGGAGAGGCTCAAACACACGGATGGATGGAGCTGCTTAACTGATTTGTCTGATTGGCAGCACAGGCACTTGTGCTTGCCTTGGTGCAAAAGGTGTTTTGGTAGCAGATACCTCTGGGTCAGTTGTGCTTGGAATCAGTGAGAGGCAGGAGACTTTCCTTGCCCTTTTTAAAGTAAATAATATTATAATATATATATTACTATAACAATATAAGTAGTGACCATTATATATATATATCAACTAAAGGTTAAAAAGGATCCTGCTACCTTCAGAGAAGTCTCATCTGTGACTTCAGGTGTGTGCAGGGCTGACTGCTCCGTGCAGTGACTGTGGAGGGGGGAACAGGGTACCACTCTGCCAAAGTGCATGCCAGCTGTGAGGCTCCACCTGCCTGAGCACAAACCAGGGCCCAAGCACGCCAGCCTGGGTGGCTGGCAGCTGTCCTGCTGCCACCAGACCTGCAGCAGCTGCTGGACTGACACACAGCTCTGTGGGGCATGGACCAGGTCTGGAGTGTCGCTGTTCACATGGCTGCCCCACGCTAACACAAGCACTGAGGTTTGGTGGTGAAAGTTTTCATCCAAAGCAGGTTGTGCTGGGGCAAGAAAATCTTTCACGTTTCTCCTGTCCAACACAGAGGTGTTTCCTCGCTGTAGACCCTGTGTAAGAAGAGGATCACTGACAGCCTGGGCAGCTCCAGCAGCAGCTCAGTGGTCCCTCAGCACACTGCTTTCTTCTCTGTATAGTTTATTGACCCACAGCAGGATCCCACCATTATTCCTCGTGCACAGACACCAGTGCCCACCTAAGGCCTTGCCCCACACATCAGTCACCTGCAGTTAAATTAATCCTGTGAACACAGTAAAAGTCCCATTGTGGACATAATGAGTTTGGTGTCAAATGGGTTTCTTCTGGCTGAACTGAAACAAGCCGGTGCTCCAGCAGTGCTAGGCTGGTTTGACAAAGCCCATGGGGACCACCTGAGAGTTTGCAAGCACTTTTGGTTCCATCTGTCTGCCACCAACTCCTGCACTCCGCATGAGGAAGAGAGCCTGGGCTGCTGTTCAGGCCCTTTCCTCGTGTGTGGCTTTCACTGGGATGCTGGGGTGAGCCTGTGGGCTCACTGTGTGCTGCCTCCCAAACCCTCTGCAGAAGAACCCCCAGTGGCTGAGCTTCCCAGCAGCAGCAGTGCTGCATTCCTGGGGCTGGGACTGTGCTGGCAGTGGCACTAGAGCCAGCTGGTGTTGAAACCTCCATGAGCATGGGGTTGGTGGCTTTGTGAGGCCAGGGACGAGCTGTGCCTGCAGGCTGAGCTGTGATCCCAAGTACAGCCAGTCCCATGAATGACAGAGATTTATCCATGTCACTCTCCTGTCACTTCATGCCTGATGTAGCTCCTCCAGCAGATCTTGAGTCCCTGTCTGTTCCCACCGGGTCAGCCCCTTTCTGCCTGGGTTCTGCAGAGCCTGAGGCAGACTTGGCCATCAGCCTGTGTCCCCATGCAGGCCAGTGTGCTGGGCATAGGGAGGAACATCATCCCTTTTATTTCTGGAGCTGCAAATGGCTGGAAAGCAGGTTTAAAGAGAACACTGATGCCCTCTGTGCTGAAAGGAGGAAGGGAGCTACCAAAGCAAATCCAGAGCTGGGTTCCTGGTAGGGACCAAGACAATAATTCCTACTGCTCTTAGCTCCTGAGCCAGAGGGGCCTCGGGGGTGAGAGCTCTGCTTTGGCAAACATAATGCAGGATAATGCTGGTGCCAGCACGGTGCTCCTCCGGCTGCTCTGCCTTTGGCTTGGCCCATACTGCCCTGCCTGGAGCGCAGGGAGCTCTGGCACAGGTTCCTGGAGGAGGCTGGGGCTGGTGTTTCCTCGGGAATCACGGCACAGACTTGGGAGCAGCCCTGCAGAGGGCGGGATGAGCTCTGCAGGACGTGGGGGCACCCCTGTGTGTGAAGCCAGAGTCGGCAGGACTGCTGTGCCATGGGACCTGCTGCTTCTCCTCCAGACAGGAATTGGAGCTGGAAACACGGATAATTTTATAGATCTCCTTTTAACACGATAGCATGTGACTCTTCACTCAGACCTTGTACCTGGCGCACCGAGGTTTTCCTCCGCCTCTGGCACACTCTGGAGACAGGACTTCTGCTCCGTGGTACTGCCTGCCTGGAAATGGGACTGAATCCCGAGCCTAAATCTCTCTACATATCTTCTTTGCATTCTTTAGGAAAGCAGCTGGAGAATGTTTACACACTGCAAACAGAATGTAGGACTCCGACCGAGGAACCACAATCTGGTTCAACTGCATGGCAAATTTCTTGGCCATAAAATCTGGCATGCATCACAGAAGCCCTGTCTGTGTACAGACCCACCTGGTATTTGTCTTAATTTCAGATCACATCTTAAAAAAAATAAACAATTATGCCATTTCTTCTTCATATCAGACACAGTTGTCATTAGATTTGTTATTAAAAGGGGATTCTGGATCATGCCATTAAAAGCCTGTCTACCTTTTCATTGGTGTCTTCTCCTGTTTATTGGTGTTGCAAGGCACGTTCCTTCACCATAAATCTTTTTACAACCCCACTGCAGGCAGCAGGCTCAGCCAGCCACCCCCAAAACAGCACTTGTCAGAGAGAAAAGCCTGCTCTTTTAACAATAAAAATTTAAAATATGCTTTGCAAAATCTAGATACCACAGTTATGATGCCACATTTGTAGACATGTTGGACCTACACATTAATATGTGGGAAGTTGAGCAAAAGCAAACCAGTAACTTGGCATGGTTTGACTTTTAATACTCTCTGACCATCTGATGCTTAAGCTGAGAACACTTTTTACAACATTCCTTTTACCATGCTCAAGTTACCTCATGCCTATGGTGTGCAGACCACATCCAGGGATGTGTACTAACATTTAGTACGCAGCTTTAGGAGGAGGTGGTGGAAAAGGGAACAGAAAAGAAGAAAAAAAAATCTTGCTCTCTTGGAAGATATTCCTATAGCCAAAAGAAAACACATTTGACTTCAGTATAGAATCCAAAATCATAAAAATAAACTCTGGGACATAAAAGCTCCTAAAAGTCTATGTCAGGAAGAGGCAGATGAAAACTAAAGCTAAGCCCCATGAACTGGGAAATTGAGAAGTATTTCAGAACTGCATGGATCAGCTGCCAGCAGAGGGTTTGCCAGGGGGGCTTCATCATCATCGCTGGATGGCAAAATGGGAATTTCTCTGGAAGACAGGTTTGTCAGGAGCAACGTGCTGGATTCAGCCTCTGCCTTTGTCAAGCGAGGAGTAGAGGAAAAAACTAAACCAGGCTGCTCATGTTGAATCAGCCCCACTAAATAGGAAAAGACAGGTTTGCAGGAGGAGGCAGAATCTTTACTTGGAGCAGCTTTTGTTATATCTCGAAAACCCAAAGAGGCTGTTGGGCTCAGATATCTTCCTCTGCAGTCACCTTGAGGTATTCCCAGACAAGAAAAGCCCCAGTACAGACAAGGCAAGCCACAGGAGTGCCTTAACACCACTGCAGTGGAAGCCTGCACTGCCAGGAAACACTTGCTATTCCCAACCTTGTGTTCATCTTCTCTCCAATGCCAGAGGGAAGCTGCCTAACAGGGACTGTAACCGTGGGGCTCTGGAGTCAGCTGGACCAAGGGTGTGTGCCCCATCTTCCTCCTGCAGGCATCAGAGCCTGCTCTGAGCTGCAGTGAGAAGGGGACTCTGCCCTCTGACACCAAGGCCAGCTCAGTGGCTCTGGTGGACACAGATTTTCATGGCACTTAGGCATAACTGGGAGAGAACGGAGAAAATTAGCATTTAAGCACCAGCCTGCAAGCACTGGTCAGATCTCCAGCTGCTCTGCAGCAGCTGAGATTCCTGTGGGGTGGCTCCAGTTGCTAAAGGAGCAAACCAGCTTCTTTGCTCCCTGCACCATTCAGGCTATTACAGCTCCACAGAAGGTGGTAGGAAATTACTGCTGGAAACAGGAAAGCTGACACCTTAGTAAAAAGGTTATTTAATAATCCAACCCCCTCAACAAGTTGTTGGCATCCTGAAACAGAGCAGAAAGAACGATTGCAAAAGCAAGTGTTACATGTGTGAAGTAAAAGGTAAAATCTTCCTTTCAGCATTATGTGTGAGGACAGCAGCAGAGGAGTCTGAGTGCTCTCACCGGGCATGTTCAAGCAGTTTGAGTCAGGTCTCATTAGCTAAGTTGTTAATTCAGTCAGGTCAGTCACAGACCTTGCACTTGTGTTCGTCATTAACTGAAGCTGGTGACTGGTTAAAGGAGCACATTTGGGTTGAAGAAATAGAGCAATGTACATTTTAAGCAATGCAGTTCGAGCAGCAGAGCCCTGGGGGTTGCAGGACAGTGATCCGTAATCTCATTTCTGATGAGGAGGCTGGATCTGTTTGCAGTTTAAATATTCAGCAGCACAACAATTAGAGTTTCTCTCCCTTGCTCTTAGAAGACTGGTGATGAAAAAAAAATTGTCCTTTAGTTGGGCTTCAGCTTAAACTGTAACCCTGGAGGCACAGCATTGTCAGGTGTCCCTGCTTCCCTCCCGAGTGCTTCCTTCGTGCCTGCCCGGGATGAGCACTGAAACGGCTCCTGCCGAGCACTGGGGCAGCACATCAGTGAAACGTGGGAGGCCAGGAATGCTGCTGTACAGGGAAAAGGTCCCTTGAGGTCACAGATCTCATCCCCAGTGTGTGCAGCAGAGGCAGCAGCACCTGTGGCCCTGTCAGGTGTGGCACACCCGCTCCTTTGGCTGTCACCTCGGTCCCCAGAGCACACCAGCACAGGGTGGACCCTGCACAGCACATCATGGCCCCAGGCACTGCAGCTCGCATCAACTCCTTGCCTCTGTCCTGGGAAAACACATCTCCAGGTGGAGAAAAGGACTGTGTGGGGAAGCATTTTCACTTCTTCCATTCTTTGCAGGGCACAGGTGAGCAGGTGGCCCTTACCCATCCTTTCACCCCAAAGGGCACACCTCCCTGCTTGCCTCCATCCTGAGACACATCTCCCTTCCAGGCAGCCCCTCAGCCTCTCCACACTCCCTGCTCCAAGGCTGCACACAAAGCACACCAAAACACATTTAGCTGGTGCTCAGGGGCCAGGCTGGGTGTCCCTGGATGCCCTGACACAGTGGGACACCCCTGCTCTTGCGGAGGCCTCTGTCATGGTCCAGCAGGCCTGGCTGGTGGCCAGCTCACCCCAGGCAGGGTTTGCTGCAGGGCCTTGGCATGAGGAACGGGATTGCTCTCACAGTACTCTCCCCACAGCCTCCCTTCCTAATGTAGATGTCCCTCTCCAAAACCACAGCAGGAGGAAAGGGCTCCAAAAAGAGCAGGTGCCCTGTGCTGGGTCTGTTTGACAGGGATGGGTTGTGGGCACACAGGATAATTCCTTTGGCCATACCCTAAGTGAGAATTCCGCTGTGACTTTTGACAAGGTCTCAAAGTCCAAAGAGGAGGCTGCATGAAAAGCCATGGGAAGCTGAGCTCCAAGAGCAGAGGCTGCTTTTCAAGCTCATGTTGCTGCTCCTTGGTACATAGCTGCTCTGAATGAGCAAACTCCACAGGAAAGATGAAATTTGAGGATCTCTTGCTGGAAATTGGGGGCTTCGGCAGATTCCAGATTTTGATTTTGGCTATCCTCTGCCTCCCAAGGATCAACCTCCCCATGCATTTCCTGCTGCACAATTTTCTTGCTGCCACCCCCTCTCATCACTGTGCAATTCCACACCAAGAGGCATTTGTGAATCTCACCATGGAGGAAGTTCTGCTCATCAGCATCCCTCGGAAGCCCGATGGCACTTTCAGCTCCTGTGAGATGTTCTCACAGCCTCAGTTTCACCTGCTGCTCAACTCCTCTCTGCAGCCGGAGAACAAATCCATCATCCAGCACTGCCAGCACGGATGGGTCTATGACCACTCACAGTTCACCTCCACCATCTCCACCCAGGTAATGCCTGGCCCGTGATCCAGCCAAAATTGAAATTAGCTCTGTGCTTTGAGGAGAAAATGGAGAGGTGTTTGCTGAGTGCACAGAAGGAGAGGGGAATCTGCATTGTCAGCAGTGGAAATGACCTGTTCAGAGAAGATGTCCTGGGAGGGGGAAGCTCTCTGAAGCTCAATATTAGGAGCTAACATTTATTAATATTATTTTTGCTTAGATTGGTGCCAACATTTCTCATTATAATCATCCTTATTTCTCCAGATGATTGAGGGATTTGGGAGGGAGTGAGGTGGCAGGGGAAAGACACAGATATGGGATTTTCTCTGTGTGGGCCACATGGCATTTGCCTAGGATTGCATTCTGTCAGGGTTTCATATGACCTCTTGATTTCCCTTCTTGGTTTTCCAAACATTTTATAGCTTCTAATCCCTTGGCCACCCCTCCTCACTGATCTTCACCTTCCTCCTCTTCTCCTCAGAGTTGCCTCTCTTCTCTTACCACCAATATCTCTGCCAAAGGAACTGTTCTCTCTGAGGGTCTTCCACTGAGATGGAGCTTGTAATCAGACATAACCTTGAGCATGCAAAAGGTCCCTGCCCATCAAATATTAACCACCCACCTTCTGAACCACTTTTCCAGGGCTAGCAGTGATACCTCTGGATGTTAATGCTTTACTTTCCTTGGAAAACAGTCCGAACCTCATGAGGTCTCAGGGAAAATTTGGTCAGGCAAAAGGGGCACAGCTAGAACAGAAAGACAGTGCTGATTGTCTCAGTGGGGACTTAGCCTGGAGCTGGTGCTTCCTCCCCACCACCCAGCCACCCCTGCTTCCATCAGACACAGAGGGCTGTGCACCGATCGCCTCATTTCTGCACTGCATCGGGGAGAGAGATGTGCAGCAGTCCAGAGGGAGAGGGTGGGAGGAGGCTCTCTGCAGCATGGAGCTTCCTGGTGCTGCTCCCATGGGCCAATGGCCTCGGGACCTGTTCAAGGCACCGGGGCTTTCTCTGGAATTCTACTTTTGCAGCAGGAAAGGTTGCTTAAGGTCTGGCTAGCCTCATCAAAGAGGCTGCAAGACTGGGTGGATGATTAAATTTTGTCACATTTACACACAGAGAGAATTAACTCTGTGGCTTTGCCACAGCATTCTGTAGAGATTAGTGATATTTGCACTTCCAAGAAAGTAAAATTATGTTCATTAACTTAATTAGTATGAATGTCCAAACCAACTCCTCAGTAAGAAATCAATAGTTTAGTATAAAGAGCAAGTATTTGACCTTACTTTCCCTCTGCTCCCTTTCTCCCCTGCACAGACAACTGCCAAGGAGACTGGTCAGGGCATGAGAAACTGGTTATCAACACCACATTCCCCAGTGTTTGCTGAGGGGTTTCACAGCTCACTGCAGTGGGACACCCAGCTCACCAGGGCGGTCTCAGGGGCACAACAGAGGGACCTGGGGGACACTTGCCCCTGTGCAGGTCTTGCAGAGGTCAGGAGAAGAAAATGGGGAACTGCCCATGAGTGGTAGCCAGGAAAGTTTTCTGATGCCCAAGCATGGCTTGGGGTGCATCAAGCACAGCATCACAACCAGTCAAAGGAGAGGATTGCCCTGCCCTGCCCTGCCCTGCCCTGCCCTGCCCTGCCCTGCTCTGCTCTGGGGCAGCCTCACCTCGAGTCCTGGGGGCCCCACAACATAAAAGAGACATTCAGCTATTGGAGAGCATTCAAAGGAAAGCCATGAGAACGGTGAAGGGTCTGGAGAACAAGCCATACGAGGAGTAGCTGAGGTCACTTGGGGTGTCCAGCCTGGAGGAGACTGAGGGGAGACCTCCTTGGGCTCCACAACATCCCCAAAAGGGGAAGTGGAGGGGCAGAGACTGATCTCTTCTCTCTGGTGACCTCTGAGAGACACATCCCACTGGGACTGGGGCAGGACCCATTCAGGGAAAGGCCTGGAGTTGTGTCAGGGGAGGATTGGGTTGGAGATTAGGGAAAGGTTCTTCACCCAGAGGGTGACTGGGCACCGGAACAGCTCCCCAGGGCAGCGGTCACAGCACAAGCCTGGCAGAGCTCTCTGTCTTTGGACAATGCTCTCAGGCACATGGGGTGACTTTTGGAATGTCCTGTGTAGGGCCAGGAATTGGACTCAGTGACTGAGGGACTGATGGGTCTCCTCCAACTCAGCATTTCCTACGATTCTGTGATTCTATGAAGTGTTCACAGAGCGGCTGTCACAGTGGGCATGGATAACTGGGGCTTTTGTAAGATGCAGCTCTCCATTCTCCAGGACCCTGGCACAGTCTTAGTGCAGGATTCTACCCCTCCATCGGACTCAGCAGACCTGAACTGCAAGAGACAATGTCTGACAGCAGAGTGAAGGAGCGTGAGGCGGCGGCAGAGCCCGAGCTGGGCACTAAGTGTCACTTTGGGCTTGTGTTTCAGTGGGACCTGGTGTGCGAGCAGCGCGGGCTGAACCAGGCGACAGCAACCTTCTTCTTCATCGGCGTCACGGTGGGGGCCATGGTGTTCGGGTACCTTTCCGACAGGTTTGACCCCTCCCGGGTGCTCCTCCGGGGCTCGGCTCCGCAGAGAACTCCACAGGCATGGGACCCTCACCGGGCAACCGAGGGGCGGGGAGAGGAGAAGAGGCAATGGCGGGGGGGAGGAGGCCCCTCCTTCGGGGATCGGATCGGAGAGATGCAGGGAACGGTGCAGGGAGCGATGCGGGGAGCGATGCAGGGAACGGTGCAGGGAACGATGCGGGGAGCGAACGCTTCCCGGATCCGTGAGCCAGCGAAGGTTCCCGGTGAGAGAAGCAGCTCTCCAGATGTTGGCTGGGGTCAGAATTGCTGCAGAACAACGAAAAACAAAACAAATCCAGTCTGCAAGGCCAGTTTCAGGGGGAAAAAACCAAAAACCCCCAAAAAACCCCAAAAAACTGTCGAAAACTAGAGGAAACTGATTGATACAGAGCTGAACAAAAAGGCTAAAAAGGCTAACTCCTTCCAAATTATACACAAATGGGCTAATGACACCCAAGTGGGGGGCTCAGAGCAAATGCTGGCCGTAGCTCAAAAGAGTCTCCAGCAAATGCTGACTCTGTCATTCCTAGAGAATCAGGGTAAAGGAGATTCTTTATCAACAAGGAGAAATTTATTTCTCAAGGAAGAGCTGAAGCAATGAAGAAAACAGGAACAAATCTGCTGTCTCTGGTTGAATGTTGGGATGTGACAATATAAACCTGGAAAAAAGAAATCCAAGTAATGAGCTAGACAGGACATCAGTTGAGAAACGAAGTATTTTTGCAGACAGCAAAAGCAGGAAACCCATCAGAGAACAGAGAGCCCAGGCACGCAGCTGGGATGTGCTTTTCCCTGTACACCATTCATTACGGGGAATCTGCTTCCTGATTTCCTTCCTCGGGGAGGAATCAGAGCACAGCAAGCTGCAAAATCACTGCAGAGGGGAGCCTGAACAGGAAGGACCCAGGTGCTGCAGACGGGGATTTTTACATCCATACCTTTGCCCATGGGTATGTGGGTATACTTCTACAAGGACACAAGACACCTGGCTGATTTTCAGAGTGTGTGCCTTGGCTTTCTATCTCCAATAGTTTTATAGCACAGCTGGAGGGAGAAGAAATTCAGACTCAAGAAAACGAGCAGGACAAAATATGGTAGAAAATGAAGTCCCACAAGGTAGCACAAAATTAAAAGTAATTTGTTTCTCAAATGGATTGTGAAGGGGAAGAGCCAGCAGAGGACTCAGGCATAAAAGGAGCATCTGGAAATAAAAAGACTGCAGTGTGAGACATAAATGAGTCTGCCCACAGTGGGAGAATGTGTAGAGGCAGGTGTTGGGGCTTTGAAATCAGCTGACAGAAGAAGGCAGGGAGAAACACACCAGAGGAATTCCAGTTAAATGCCAGGAGGAGGGAGATCATGTCCAGGAGTCCTAGAGGATCTTGGGGCTAGAAAAGCTTTAAATGGTCTCCACATAAGGTCTCAGGAGTTCCAGGCAGCCTGACCTGTGTCTGCACCAGGCAAATTGGCAGAAACTCCCCTGAAAGGCGGAGCCAGAACACATCAGTGAAGAATCAGCCAGGTTTTCCCAAAACGTCCAAGCCTTACAAATGTACAGGATTTCTTTGCATCAATCAACAGGCTTGTCAGCAGAGGAGACACCATCTCAGTGTCCTTATCAAACACTCCTTAACTAAGCTGCCCTGGGGTAAGAGGGAAGGTCTCAGCATGATTAAATAATTAAAAGCCAGGAAGAAGAGAGGGGATGCAGGTGCTCCATTACAAGGGAGAGGCCTGTGCTTGGGGTTTTGTGCTTTTCAGCACACACATAAATAATCTGGGAAAGGAGCAGGTGGGGAGGTGATGCTGAGCCTGGCAGAGATGAGGTCTGAGTGTGGAGACTTTGCAGAAGGAGCTAAAGGACTCTGTGACTGGGTGAGAGGACCAGAAGACAGAATTTCAGGGCAGATTAATCTAAAATAGACAAACATTTTAAATTTCTCATTTAAAATGGAGGCTCTGAGCTGACCACAGCTACTCAGTAGGAAGGTTTTGGCATTATGACAGATGAACACAGTTTTGCTCCAGGCAAACATCCACACAGCAATGAGCAGTGGCTAGGGAAACAAGAGGAAAATTAAGAATCATTAAGTTAAACCTCAGAAGTCACATCTCCTCTGTCATCTCTTTAAAGTCGACCTCCCATTAGCAACCTTCCTTTTCTCTGATAGAAATGAGATCCCACTTCTTTGTGCTAACAGTGAGGCAGAGATTTCATCTCTGGTGCTCCAGAGGGAAAATCATCTGGCATTTTGCTACTGTTCAGGCTCAGTTTTTTCCTAAGCCATTACAGATATTTGGATTTGAGAACTACTGTACTGAGAAATTTTACCCAGGTAAACCCTCCAAAACCCCTCACTGTGAACAAATGTGTGCAAAAATACATATATATTGTTTCTGCTATTGTCTGCTCTTCTCCAAAGACTCCTTTTGTACTTTGTCCTTGTAATGAATTGGTTCAAGGATGCTCTGGCAGACTTCCAGATATTTTTTTTTTAATGAAAATGGCTTTTTTATTAATTTTTATGCTTGCGCAGTCTGCTCCTTTTATTGTGTTTTCTACAATCTTTCAGAGGTTATGCTTTCCCATCAGTCTCTTTGAAGACAATTTTAGTTGCATTATTTCCAGAAGCCTCCCTGTATCCTGCAACCCAATCCTGCCAGCGCACTCCTGTTTTCCTAGCAGGTAGTGTGCATTTGCTGAGAGTCTAGTAATGGTTCCCTAAATAGCTGCCTTGAGTCCTGCAGGGAATATTATGAATTTATATCTTCCTTACTGTATTTTCAAGGAAATTCTTCATTTTAAAAATGTATCTACTTTCTTGGGCAGTTACCCATTGCAAACTGGATCCAGCCCTGGTGGGTTTCTGGGTGCCTCTTGTTCTGACCCAGGGGCATCCCAGTGTCTTCTGCAAACTGTCCCAGCTTAAATTTCAAAGCAGATTTGGCAAACTCCCTGTACCCAAGCCACAAGCTGGGGGGGGGTTGGCAGTAGATTCATTTATCAGCTGCTGAATGAAGTGATTTTGGATTATTTTTGGGAATGTTACTGTGGCATTATGTCCTGGCATGCCACTTTTTCCCCTGGAGCAATCGTTCCTGCCACCATCCTTCTCAGGTGGCCACTGGGAGAGCCCTAATGCCGGGATCAGAGCAGGATTTTGGTCCTTGTGGGCTGAACATCACCTGCTGGCAGGCTTCATCTGCTGTTGCAGCTTGAGCCTGAGCTTTCCTAATGTGCAGTGCTGATGTTCATCAGGAGACTGACACCTTGTGCTCCATTTGGATTTTTAGACTTTCACAGGTTGTGTAGAAATTCATGCAGACATGTTTCTCTGTGAGAGGGAGTGTGTGTTTATTTACACGTGCATTTGTGTGCACTTGATGGTTTGTATTTCTCCACACTCTCCACACAGGGCTCTGGACAGTGGTGTAAGGAAACCCCGGGGAACAACATCCTGGCAGATTCCTCAGAATCCCCTTAGGATTTCAGGGCTATTTGCTCCTGTGGGCTGAGAGTTTTCCTTCCAAGGAGCAGGGTGGAAGTGTCATGGCTCTGTCTCCTCCTTGAGAGGGGTGGCAGAGGCCAGTCCTGAGGAAGCCACGGCAGAAGGGCACTGGAGGGAGCAGGGTGTGACAGCAGCACGAGATTTCAAGGTGGCATCGCTGCTGGTGGTGGTGGTGCTGGCCAGGAGAGCCAGGTTTGTTGTTCTGAGCAGTGCTGCTCTTCCCACTGCAGAGTCCCAGTGTTTATGGGGCGGGCTGTGCATGGGATGCACCACGGTGGCACCAGCTTGATCCAGAGACTTCTCCTCCTCTCCAGGATGCTGCACCCTGTAATTTTCCACTAACATCTCTGGCTTGCCCGTTTCAAACCCTGCTGCTGTGACAGGTCTGCAGCCACTCTGACCCAGCCTGTGCTCACGGCAGGTTTGGAAGGAAGAGCATGCTCCAGCTGTCCCTGGTGTGCTCCGTGGCCTTTGGGATGCTGAGCGCTGCCTCCGTGTCCTACACCATGCTGGCTGTCACCCGCACCCTCACCGGGGTGGCCCTGAGTGGCCTCTCCCTGATTGTCCTGCCTCTGGGTGAGTGTGGGGGCTCCTGGCAGGCAGGGGGGGAAAGGGAAGGGACTTGTCTGCCAGGCAGGGCAGGCTGGGTAGGAGCAGGGGTCTGGAAAAAGCCCAGTTTCGACTTTGCTCACAGTTTTCCTAAGTTGCCAATTTGTATTTTACAATGAGAAGAACTACCAAAAACAATTTTTAAAAATCACACGGACCTGGGCAAACCTGAAGCTGAATAATTTAGGTAATTACATAATAAAAACAGGCTCCAAATTTCAGGATATCCAGTAAACCACTGGATAATTTTGTAGATACAGTTGGGACATACTGGGCAAAACGTGTTGTACCCAACCACAAGTAACAGTTGCAGAAGAAATTTCCAGGATTTTTGCACATCTAGCCAAAGTCAAGCTAAAATGGCTTCAGTACTGGAGAAGCCCACACAAGACAGATCCTGACAGATCTCAGGGCCTGCTGTGTTTGTTTGTTGTTATAAAGGTTGATTCCTGCAAGTCATAGCAGAGTTTGGGAGGGACTTTTCTGATTGTTACAGGCTGTAGCAAGGTGTCCAAACCTTCAGAGGAAAACTGGCTTTTTAGAAGTTCACACACACAAAAAGGGAGCCCCCACCTGGCTCTAAGGTGTGCTGCTGCCTGGGTGGACTCCATGGGAATTACAGTTCTTCTCAATATGTTTTTCTGATGAGTAATGAGTGGACAGGAAAAGGGAAACTGTGCAGGCCAGATGGTTAGGGGAAAAAACCTGGGTGGTGAAGAAGACCAATTGAATGCTACTGAACGGGATAAAAAAAAAATCTTTGTCACCAAGAGTGGTTTCAGCACTGTGTCTTAACACGTCCAGTATTTCTTTTCTTAAAGTTTTATTTCAGTGAATTGCAGCTTTGCTGGAGCTTACACGCTGTGGCTGAACATTTTAAATGTTCCAAACTTCGGCCAAACTTTGTGCGGGAGAAGCCCAGGGATGTTCCCTTGCTCTGCCCCTGTTAAAAGCCCCTGCAGGCTTCCTGGAGGAGTCCTGCAGGTCCCAGCTGATGCAGCCCCTCTTGCAGGGCTGGAGTGGGTGGACGTGCAGCACCGCACCCTCACGGGGATCCTGAGCAGCATCTTCTGGAGCGTGGGGAACATGCTGCTGGCCCTGGCTGCCTACCTGGTGCGGGAGTGGCACTGGCTGCTGGTGGCTGTGACAGGGCCCTGCCTGCTGAGCATCGCCTGCCTGTGGTGAGTGCACACAGAGGGGAGGCACACAGGGGTCTGCCTCCTCTGTGGCTCCTGGGATCTGCCCAGCAGCCTCAGGACTCAGCTCTGGGACACCGGAGTGGCCTGGGGTTTGTCCCTCCAGGAGCCAAGGTTATGTCACAGGAGGCAGGACTGGGGCTGAGGCATTTGGGGACAGGTGGAAGCAGGGTTTGGCACTGCCAGCCCTGGCAGATGTGGCTCAGAGTAAAGAAAAGAGATTCCAACAAAGGAAGACACAACCAGATCCAGGCTTTAATCCTTAGCAAACCCAAGATAAAAAATGTATCCATTCTCTGTCCCCACCTCACTGGGAAGGCTACTTTTGCTACCAAATTTTCCATGAAAGCCACTGGCACCTTCAGGCTAGGTCAGGATCATTTATCTCTGCACATCCCAAGGCTTTTCTCAGGTGTGGGACCATCCTGATGGGTCAAACACACCTGCTTCTGTGGGCAATTCCCCCCTGTAGCCTTGTTTAAGAAATACCTGACATCTCCTAAGCCTTAAAATGGGAGATGGTTCATTTATTCAAAGAAACTTTAGTTTTTCCTTCCTTCTTTTTTTCTTTTCCCCATGTAGTAATGCAAACTAGAATACAGAGTTGATCCACTGACAGTGCAAAGAGTAACTTCTAGTATTTCACTGATCAAGTCCAACACAACTACCATATGTGTTCTGCTGACATTTTAGTTTGAGTTGTTTTGCTCCCTTTCTAGGACAACCAGCCATAAAAAACAGTCCTTGGAAGTGCTGAAATTCACAGATGCATTTGGACCCACTCTTTTTATCATTACTGTTTGATTTTTCTTCTTATGTTACTATCTTTTATGGAGATTAGTTCTCCAACAAATTATACTCTGGTTTTCAAGCACCCATAAGGTCAGTGATTGCAGAAAATTGAAAGTCTCTGAAGTATGGAATTAAAATCTAATTTAGCACTCTGTGGATATTATTGACACAATGTCAGAACTCAGCGGAGACATTAGACAACCAAAAAACATGGTTACATTACTCTCTACAGACAGGGGCAATGAGTGCAAAATGCCATTTTTCCTTCTTTATATTATCCAAGGTTGTAAGCTTGTGGGAAGGAGATGAAAACTTTCAACAAGACCAGTTCTCCAAACATTTTTGCTCTACACATAATTTTCAATTCCTGCTTCAATAGTGACAACAGTTGTTCATCAGTTTTACTACAATCTGATTTAGGGCACATGAATCACAGATATCGGATTGTTGGGATCTGGTCTCGGACCATTCTAGTGGGAGAATCCAGTGTGCAGAAGGCTTTGATTACTGTGAAAACCAAATCACTTCAGCAACTAACAAAGTATGTTTAGAGCTCACTGAATCCTTTCTACATTGTGGTTTTTAGTATATGGCAATTTCAAAGTTTAAAGGAGTCCCAGAGAGCACGGATGTGTAAAGAAAAACTCCCTGGGGCCAGTTTTAATTGATGAGACTTTGACACTTCAGCCAGCTCAGCCTTTGGGGGCAGAAGGGCAGGACATGTCAAAAGGGTGCCCCACGACTCCCCCATGCACCACAGTTGTTCCATTTAGCTGAAGTCTCACGGGGAAGGTGCATGGGGTGGGAAACAGCAGCTCCAACAGGAAGATTTCTCCTCACACTTGCAGGTGGGTCCCAGAGTCTGCCCGGTGGCTCATAGCCAAGGGCAAAGTGAAGCAAGCCCACAGGCACCTGCTCAGGTGTGCAAGAGTGAATGGAAGGAAAGACTTTGCTGTCTCACCAGAGGTAAGGAACTGGAGATCCAGACATGTGTTCTTCTTCTCCCACTTTGTCTCTCTGTATTTTGCTTCTGTGTGACACCTGGAGCAATGCTTAGCCTGCGGCGTGGTCTGTGGGGCACTGTGGGCATTTTGCTCTAGAAAGCAGAAATTCACTCCTCAAGATAAAGCACCAGCTTTGTCCCATAAGGCCAGAAATCCTCTCCATTAGGTGGAGTGCCTTTCCACTCATTTTAGCCATGGCAAGAGGCCTCTGTGACCTGGATACTGGAGTAAATACACAGCGAGTAGGACTTACTAACTCTGCTGGTACTTCCCCTCAGTCAATTGCCAGAAGACTTTTTGGACAAGCATCCTCTTCTTCTTCAGAGGCAGGGCTCACTGCCCAGTGCCTGACTTTTTAGGTATTCTGTATTTATACAAGTAGATGGATAAATAATTACTCTTTAAATGAATGCACCCTAAGAACATAGCATGAAGCTCACTGTCAGCTCTTCACACAACAGCAGGTGGCCACATGGGGAAGAGGGTGGAACTGGCCAACACTGACTTTTCCATCTGCCATTTCTCTACAGACCTCTCCGCTACATGGGGCATCTAGGTGAGAGGGAAGAAGGAGCCATGAGAAGAAAAAGAGGTCTAAAATAGCAGGCAATCTGTAAAGTTATGGGAAGACATGCCTCTGACAATATATGCTCAGAGAATGGTTCTGCAAAGGGAATGCATGGAAAATCCAATGTATGGATCTGAAGCTGGGAAGAGCAGAGTCCCCAGCCTGTCTCAGTTTCACGTCTGCATCCTATAAGTACTGCAGCTGAGTTATTTCTTTCTTTCCATCTCTGCCAGGCCCTCACAAGGATGGCAGCAGACAAAAACCTGGGAGGGAGTTACTCCTACATCAGCTTGTTCAGGACGCCAGTCCTGAGGAAGATCTCTCTGTGCTCTGGCGTGGTGTGGTAAGCAGTGTTCCCTCATGGGGGGATTCACCCTGCCCTTCCCAGAGGGATTTCCCTCGCTCCCATCTCCCCCTGTGCCCTGCAGGTTCGGCGTTGCCTTCTCCTATTACGGCATGAGCATGAACCTGACCGGCTTTGGGCTCAGCATCTTCCTCTCCCAGTTTGTCTTTGGGGCCATTGAGATCCCGGCCAAGATGGTGATGTACGTGCTGGTGAACCGAGCGGGCCGGCGGCACAGCCAGGCCTGGACGCTGATCCTGACCGGGCTCTGCATCGGGGCCAACGTCGCCATCCCCACGCGTGAGAAACTGCCCCACACAGCCCCTGCCCCATACAGACCCTGCCCCACACAGCCCCTGCCCCACACAGCCCCTGCCCCACGGNTGCCCCACACAGCCCCTGCCCACACAGACCCTGCCCCACAGCCCCTGCCCACACCCTGCCCCACACAGCCCCTGCCCACACAGACCCTGCCACAGGGGGGGCTCCAGCCAGGGCAGGGCCAGGCCAGGGAGCCGTGGGGCTGGGCACAGGCAGTCCTGTCCTATCCAGCTCCAGGGCTACAAAGCTCCCTGGTTTGTGTGTGGGAGCACTGAACCTCCTCCCTTACAGCTGGAAGTTTCTTCCTGGAGGCAGCTCGTTGTCATAAATGCCTTTTCTTTCCCCCAGCCTTCACCTCCCTGCGTTCAATAGTGGCCATTATGGGCAAGGGTTTCTCAGAAGCTGCCTTCACCACCGTCTTCTTGTATACCTCGGAGCTCTACCCCACCATCCTGAGGTAAGAGATGCCCCCCACCCGAGCACAGCCCAGGGCTGGCTGGGGTGCCGCCCTCAGGCCAGCAGCACTGCAGGACGTGCTGGTGGCTGCACTGCAGCACTGCCCCCCTGCCCCTGGAGCTGGAGGTTCCAGGGGTTCCAGGGACTCACAAGAGAGAGGCAGAAAGCCACCCTTTTTTTCACCTGGGTTGTGAGTGGTTAGGCTGTGCTGACAGGAAGGTGAATGGAAAGGTGAGGAGTATTCTGTGTGGGAAGATCTTTGCACTCCATAAAGCACCCCTGCTTAGTAAAGTCTTTGTTCCCTGTGATAATCTGTCAGGAACTGTTAACCTAAAAATAATAACTTGAAATACCAAGTTTTACAAGGGACACATACTACCACGTGTTTGAGAATCTTTTAGACATTGGTTGATATTAAAGCAGGGATCAGCCAGCCTTTCAGGAGGAATAACAGAGCTTATTTGACATACCTGGGTAATGGTAACATAACACCAGATTTAGTATTTGCATGGGTTGGGATATAGCTATGTCTGGTGGAGGGAATCACCTCACTGATTTCTTTGTGCAAGTCTGAAAAAACCCTCGTGATTCACAGCAGCCTTTTGGCTGCCTCCTGCACAGAGTACCCTCCTCTGCCATTTAGTCCTGTAGCTTTCAAAGGCCTCTTGCATGTGGAGAAGGATTCACGTTTAAACCAAAGTGGTTACACTGATCTGCTGCTTTTTACCCCAGATCACTTTGTCTCTTTCGTGCTCAAAGACATTAACAAAGACACAACTGTTGGTTCCTTCTGCAGTACTTGTTCTGGATATGCACAAGCAGGTCCTGGGATCCTTGTCATCAGTGTGAAATGCCATCCATCCCCTCACATTAGGTCTTATTTCTGGTCTCCTCTCCAAGGCCTCCTTCCTTGGACCAAAAGTGCTCACATGTATCTCTACCTGTGTGTGCCACCTGCCTAGAAGGACCTGGGAGAAGGAGGAACCTGGATTTGCTCTAAGCTGGTCGGAAGACTCACGAGTCTTACTACTACATAATGCTCTCAGGGTTTTAGACATTCAAAAGGGAAACTGCTTTAGAGCAGGTATTCTTAGCGTGGAATTGCAGCTTCTTTCTCATAATAGACATAAATCTATTTCTCACAGCAGCTACAGTTGATCTCTGGGGAATGTGATGATTTTAGCAAGATGCGAAGAAAAAAGAAAAAAAATGGCAGAGGGGGAAAAAGGCTCAGCACTGAGAGCAAATTGCGGGGGAAAGGGCAGAGGTGTGCCGTGACAGGGCAGCCCCTCTTTCCCGTGGTGGTCTGTGCCTTTGCAGGCAGAACGGGATGGGCTACACGTCCTTCATGGCCCGGCTGGGGGGCGCCCTGGCGCCGCTGGTGTTCCTGCTGGACGAGGTGTGGCGGTCCCTGCCCGAGGTCACCTACTGCGGCGTGGCGCTCTGCAGCGGCGCCGTGGCCTTCCTGCTGCCCGAGACGCTCAACACACGCCTGCCCGAGGGCATCGAGGACGTGGAGAAGCCTCGGTGAGACACTGTCACCCTGCCCTGCGCGTGGATTCTGCCCCGGGGAGGGGACATCCCTGCCACCCCCGTCCGTGGGTAGCAGGGACAACCCAGTGGGGCTGTTGGCCTTCCTCCTTTTCTGTCCATCGGCCCACACGTGATTTTTTTTCTTCCAGAGTAAAAGTGCCACCAGAAGCCCGTGCTCCTGAGGGCGTGCCACTGCAGGCTCTCCTGAAGTGAGGGACCCCGGGGACAGCCACCATGTGGGACTGCACAAGGGAGCCGTGCCCTGATCTGCCGGGAAGAGCCTTTGGTGCCCACCGCTCTCGCTGCCGAGGGAAGGGCGGCTGAGGATGCTGCAGGAGGAGGAGGAGGCAGCTCAGGACACCGCTGGCACAGCCAACCCACTCTGCAGTGTGGCCAGAGCAGGCCTGCAGAGGGCTGACTGAGTGTGTGAATAAAGGCACTTTGTGCTGAGCTCTTCCAGCCTTTGACCTTTCATATCCATGCACGACCTTCCAGAAATTACAGTCCATTGGTTCATACACCTCAAGAAACAATGCAGCAAGGAAAATACTGAGTGTGAATCATGCAGACCCAAAGAAGCTCTAATAAATCCAACTGGGTGGTAATTTATGGTTTTTAAACCATAAACTGTAGCTACAAATATTCCTTGTATTTAGAAAAGGTCTGGACAGTTTTCACACTGAGGCTCAAAGCCGGCAAAAAGCAGGAATCCCATTGAGAATGGGTTAACTGCAAGCATTTTCCCTACACACACTAAGAAGGAAAAAGGTCTTGCATTTAAATCTAGTGTGTATGCAAGAATTATACCTTAAGCTATAAGGGGAAAAAAAACCCACCCAACCCAAACACCAAATATAAAATCCACCTTGCAACAGGAAATTTTTCATGGAATATTGAGTAGTGCATCACTGGACTTCATTCTGCTTATTGCCTAACAAATTGATCTTAACTTGATAATCTTAACTTTGCCTCTTGACCTTAATTATGCAACAGAGATGAGCTCCCAAATTATCTATCAGTTGGAACCCTGTTAAACAGCATGTACCCAAACTGGGAAGGGGGAATGGCTTCAGGATCTGAGCCCCAGGTGCTCTGTGGTTCTCTGGGCTGTGGGGTGTTGTCAGCTAAACCACACACAACACTGTGAAGAGAACACACACTGAGGATGCATCTGAAAACAGATACAGAGGCACATCCAATCCCAGGTCCAAGAGCACCTCCTAGTAGGATTAAGCTGCTGGAGAATTTTTTTTTAGCTGCTATGACAGCAGCTATTTTTAAAATTAATTTTTTCCCTCCATGAATCACTTAACACCTTACCTTGTGCTGTCAAAAAAAGGAAAGGCAATGCGCAGATCATGACCAATATGTGTTTCCCTCAGGAAAACGTTCTTTGTTTCTTGGAAATATATAATGATGTATAGCAGTAAGAGTATCTCAATGAGATAATCTAATGGTGATGTCATTGCTCAAACAGTGTCTGTAGGAAAAACAGGACATTAACCAACTCAAAACCTCAGAATTTTCATTATTGATAGGTTTGTTGAGACAAACCTTATTTGTGGTGGGGAGGAAATCTGACTTTCAGGTTTTGAATTTCTGAGTTATCTTTGGTCTGCTGCAGGTTTGTTTGTGAGGAAGACAGAAGTGATGGTTACAAAAAGACCTTTCCACAACCAGAAAGGCCAATATAGGTAGTAATGTAGGAGAAGACAAGTGATTTGAAGAGAAGTGATTAGGAAGGGGAAGATCTACTGGCTCAGAGCTGGGCTGCAGCCTCGGGACTGCTGTGCACAGCACCGACACCCAGGGCTGGGTATCCCCAGAAGGGAGGGAGGGGGAGCATCCCCGGGGGCCTCGGGCACCGCAGGGGAGCGGTGCTTGCAGCCACCTAGCCTGTGCTGGGTGACAGGGGACACCCGGCCCGGGGTCACACCGGGAGCGGCGGGGCTGGTGCCAGGTCCCGGGCGGTGCCAGACCCGGGCAGTAACAGGTCCTTGCAGGTGACAGACCCGCGCTAGTGTCGCACCGGGAGCGGCTGGCCCGGCCCCGCGGCCGCACGCCCCGCCCCGGCGGGAGCCCGGCGCG
>VXBR01002679.1:8916-23401 GCA_013400215.1 Cisticola juncidis | reverse complement strand
CGCCCGAACAAAGCTCGGGCATCGCGGGGTGTCTGGGCGGGCGGCCCCCGGCAGGGCTCTCTGCGGGCCCCGCTGCCGCCAGCCGGGCCTCGCAGGATCCCCTTGCCCAGCTCCCGATTTCCCCAAAACACCGCGCCCAGCTTGTGGCGTGTGCGGTGGTGAAGCGGGGGGGACACCGAGATCACCCGGGGACCCCCGTGTGACATGTGGCAGACCTCGGGATGCCGGCTCCCCCCGGGGCAGCCGCTGCTTCCCGGGCCGCCCTCCGTACCTTGCAGCGGAGCCCTTGGTGCCGCTCTGCGGGGCTTCGGGCGGGCCTCCGTGGGGTGGCCGGGGGCCGGGCAGGGCCCCGCGGTGCCGGCTGCGGTGTGACGGGGCTGTTTCTGCTGTTTGACACCGGAGGACGGGCAGGTGTAAGCCGGGCACGTTCGAACCTTGGCGGCAGAGGTGAGGCCGATGTGGGTGTGCCTCTGCGGGGCTTGCTGAGGGGGAAGGCGCCGGAGCAGCGTGAGGGCACTTCCAGAGGCCCTGTGTGTGTGTGGGGACCCCACAGCCCCTGCCCCGCCACCCTCTCCCCTGCTGCCTGACCCCTGTCACCCTGCCAGCACAAGGGCTGTGGGAGCTTGTCCCCTGCCTGCCGTGCGTGCCCCTGTCCCAGGCACAGCCACCCTGGCCCTCTGCCCGGCAGGATGGTGCAGAGCCCAGAGCAGGGAGGGAGAGTGCCCACAAGCAGGGAGAGCCAAGCCAGGCACTGGCAGCGTTGCAGGGCGTGGCAGGCAGTGGGGATGCACTGTCATCTTGGCCCCGGTTTCTTTCTTTCTGGGGTGATTTTGCAGCACTGCTTCTGGCTGCAGAAACATCAGAGCAGGCAGAGCCACCTCACTCCAGCAGCTCTGGTGCAGGATGGCTTTGCAGTCCCTTTCGTGCAGCAGGTACCCATCTCTGACTGCTCTTTCCAATCTGCAAGTCACCAGCTCCAGCACCTCTCCCTTGTCTCCTCCGTGTGTGAGTGGAAAGTCCCCATCACACGGCGATGCCATCTGGTCACCTCCTGCTGTCAGGGTGCCTGCAGCGGGCAGGGAAGCACCAGGAGAGGCTCGGGCAGTGAGGATGCTCACACGTGCTGGCAGCAGGCACAGCAGGCACTGTGCTTGAACTTGCCCAGCATGGAGGGCCTGTGAGCATCAGGCCTCACTGCAGAAAGAGTGCAGTTCTTGGATGAGAGCGGGCATCCACGCCACATCTAGCCGTGCTGGGCTTGTGGCCATCTCTGACTAACCCCTGCCGTCCTCCAAAAGTGTTCTGGGGTGATGGAAGGGCTTCCCTGAGCCTTTCAGCATGTGTTGCCGTGGAATGCCTAAAAACTCAACCCATTTCTGACAGCCAAGACATGTCTATAACCCATGGAGAGGGCCATGCTTGGGCACTGGCTTCTTTAAACCATCCTCCTATAGCAGGGACTGGTTGCCTGAAATCAGTAGATTCAGACCAAAAATAACACAGTTATTTTGGTACGTTTTCCAAAAAGCTCTGTCTTCTTTGGTTCTTCTTCCTGAGCAACTGTTGCATCAAAGCTGGCTTGGTTTTCCTAAGGGCTGTACTCGGTGGAAGCAGACATTAATTCGGGGAGCTGTAGGGATTTGCATAGCTCAGGGTCTGAGCTGGATCACAGAGAGAAGGGGGACTGTCAGCATGCACCACTGCTTCTGCCCAGCTGCAGGGACCTCTGCAGCTCTCACTGGTAACCTCACTCCTAAGGGATTGTGCCCGTAGGCTGTGTCTGCACCTAGCAGAAAAGCAGTGTGTGCTGAGGGCATGGGAAGGAGGAAGAAGCTGCAGAGGGGATGCTGGGCTCTGTGCCCTGCTGGCCAGGAGAGGATTGCCACTTTGGTCAGTGCCTTGGCAGCTTTTTAATCCCACTAAATGCACGCTGCAGACCTCACAACATGCCCCAGAAGTTTCCCCTCCTGCCTTGCAGTCCCTCTTTGCTGGCCACCCACCTCTACGCTGCTCCATGAGCCCAGTGAAGATAAACTGGAAACAAGACAATTTGAGCCGTTTTATTGTTTTCTTTTCATTAAAAACAAAAACTGGCTGCTGGCTGCTCACTGAAGTGCCTGAAGTTACAGATCTTTTCTGCAGGATGGTTTTCAGCTATCTTGTATTTAAAGGTTTGTGAATAAAAGTGACCCAGGTCAGGGAAGTGAGTTTCAGGCTGAAAATAGATATTCACTCTCTGTGAGCTTGCAGCTGCCTGGTGTTTAAGGTAACATTTGCTCCAGGCCTTTTTTCCCAGGCAAACACCAAAGAGGATAAGTAAAACTCTGAATCCTTTTTCAGGGTTCTGGTGCCTCCCAGAGAGCTTCCAGCTGAGCACAGGCATTTCTGTAGTGTGGAAAGATGAAGGCAGGCAGGCTGTGGTGGGAGCCCAGTGTTGGTAAGGAGGAACCCATCTCTTCAGCACTCTTTTTGTCACTGCTGAGGCCAGAACTGGATACTGGGGCCAGTTTGGGACTTTCCAGTGCAAGAAAGGCTTAAACATCCTGGAGTTACTGTAGGAGGGGACACAGGTTGGCAGCCAAGCACTGGGACAAGGACTTAGGGAAGTCAGTATCCATCTTCAGAGATACTCAGACTTTGAACAAGAGACTCCCAGAGGTTCCTTGTCACCCCAGGTATCCAAGAGGTTTTGCTGCAAACTGCTAGAAAAAAGCAAGACTCCAAATCTTCCAGTGTTTCCCAGTTTTTTGTGGTATCAGGCCTGAGAGGGAATCCTGTTGAATGTGACAAAGAAAAAAGGCCCTTTGCTTAGCTATCATCTTTGTGTCATGGGGTGTTTCCCTGCATCCTCCACCTGTATTTAAGAGTAACTGGAATCTTGGTTCTTAAAAACTTACGCCAGCAGATGGAGAATGCTTTTGAGTAGTGCTGCCAGTTCCCAGTGTGAATTAGGAAAAAAATGCTTCCTTTTGCAAAATGGATGTGTCAGATTGAAAACAAGTGGGTAACTGCGTGGTTTTTTGTAACTAAATGAAAGAAACCATAGGAACCAGTACCAGTTCACAGCCTGTGTCTGTAACACAGGGCAAGGAAACAGCCTCCATTTTTCCCCCTACTGCACAGGCCCTTTGCACCAAGCACCTGTTTTGCCTTTATTCCTTGAGGAGTTTGTCTGACCTCTTTTTCCCCTTCTTAGGCCATGAACCTGGACTTGTGCAGCTGGTGAATTATTACAGGGGAGCAGACAAGCTGTGCCGCAAAGCATCTCTGGTGAAGTAAGAAAGTCGCTGAAATGTTAGATGGGCTTGGAGGAAGTGCCTCTTCTAACCCTTGTTGGGTGTTGAACCTGTTTGGAGGGTATTTCCCAGAACAGCTGCCCTGGGAGTGTCCAGCATGTGCTGCCTTCAGACTCCCAGGCTGGTCTCTGGAGCTGTTTGTGTGCACAAAGGCCCCTCTGTAACCTCAGGGGGAAATGCCATTTCCACTGAGTTGTATCTACTTGAAACCATAGAGTGAAACCATTGAATCAGATTAGAGCCAAATCAGAAGGAAAAAGAATCCCAAACATATCTGCTCTTTTTCCTTGTAGACATTTAATTAAAACCTTCTCCTTTTATTCTCTGTTTCGTACAGAGAAGAGACACTAATGTGCCTTTAGCTAATCAGATTTGTTGGTCAAACAATTGCCTGGAGACATCTCCAGGAAGAGCTCTGGGAGTTATTTCTGCATGACCTGCCGTGCCAGGGTCCCCTGGGGAAATGTGGATGAACTTTCATTGTAGATAACCCTCGTCCCTGTGCAAGCTCTGCTCCCACTGGAGTATCTTTGTGTCAGAGCTCTTGGTCTCCTGCAGCAGTCTGATTGCCTATTGCAGTCTGTGCTGCCTCTGGCTGATGCAGTCCTGCAGGCTGCGTGTGCTGGTCCAAGGCCTCTCCTTCCTCTGCAAAGAGCCTCTTCCCAGTCACTTTCCTGGCAGTGGTGATGGTGATTGTCAGAAAGTGGCAGAGCATTTTTAAACAAGCACTTACAGCCCTCCTCAGATGGGTTTCTCTTTAGCCTGTTACCTAGTGTGCTGAAAGCACTTCCACACCTGTTTTTATATCCTGCAGCTTTGCTGACTTTTTTAACTGTAGGGTCAACCATGCATCATCAAGCAATTTAGGGACCCATGGGACATCAAATGACATTCCCCAGGGCTCCCAACGTGCCACTGATCACTGCCATCCCAACAGAGAGGCACAAATGCACGGAGAGAGTCAGCACCTCCAGAGCTCTCCTTTTGGCCTTAAGTAAAGCACAGGGATTTGGAAAGGCAGGCAGCTGCCTTGACTTTGAAAGAAAACAGGCCTGAGCTCTGCTAACGGGAATTTGCTGCTGTCTCCAGACATGACTGGTAGGAGGGATGTGCCTGAGGGAGCCCAGACACCTTGGGATGTGCAACATGTAACCTGTGCCCTTGCTTTCTGTGCCTTCCCAGTGGTCTTCATACACAGCTGGGACACGTGGTCTGATCTCAGTGGGAATGGGATCAAGGGCTGAGCACCAGCACAGAGTGCATTACTGCTCTGGCTTTCCTTTTTCCAGTGGTCACAGCATCCTTCCTGCCCTCAGCTGTGTCAGCAAAAATGCCTCCTCAGTTCCCTTGTGCAGGGAATGCACCACAGGCTTTAGTTAGGTGGAAACCTCCCAGCTGTTAGTTATGTGATGTCCATGGTGCCAGTAAAATGTTAAATGAGAGTATGCAGGTTTGGGGTCAAAGAGTAGTACTTTGCTGTGGGCTGGGGTTGCCATGGTATCTTTCGGAAAACCCTAATTTCAAGGATCTAAGGAAAATAGGGTAGTTTAGCACAGACTATCCATAAGCTGCCATTCCTCATCACGCAGAGGAGCCCAGTTAATGATGTTTTTTTCCTTGTGAAATGATCCCCGTGCAGGTGGGGACACTGGAGACTGATAGCCTGTCTCTCCTCACCCAGGCTCATCAAGACGAGCCCGGAGCTCTCAGAGTCCTGCACGTGGTTCCCCGAGTCCTACGTGATTTACCCAACGAACCTGAAGACGCCGGTGGCTCCGGCACAGAACGGGATCCGCCACCTGATCCACAATTCCCGCACGGACGAGCGGGAGGTGTTCCTGGCAGCCTACAACCGGCGCCGGGAGGGCCACGAGGGCAACGTGTGGATCGCCAAGTCCTCGGCCGGAGCCAAAGGTTCTCTGCACACACCGGGGCTGTTCCTCGTTATTCCTCACCCTGCACACGATCAATAGGACAGGCACAGCGCTGAAAGGGCCCCCACTCCCTGCACGGGCAGCTCAGAATGCGGGGAGGTGCTGTGGGGAGAAGGTGGCAGGGACCAGCAGTTGAGGGGAGTGTGGAGGGCAGGTGAGAGGGAGCAGAACAGGATACAGGGAGGCGGTCAGCAGGCAGGACTGCAGCCCTCAAGGGCAAGGAGCCCAGCTCCTCATGCTGCAGCTTAACTTGCCTTCTCCTGGGTGGAAACCCTGCTTGTCTTTCAGCCAGACTCTCATCCCTGGTGCCAGTGGCCTGGCCATGGTCACACTGAGACGGGCTGAGCAGCCACGAGCTCGGTGCGTTGAAATTGCACCCGAGCCTCAGGGGATGGTACCAGAGCAAAGACAAGCACTGCAGTGTCTGTCTGTCCATTTAATCTCAATAAGACAATAGATAGCCAAGAGATAATGTGTCCTTCCTTGTTCCAGGGTCATTCCATCACTGGCTCTGCAGAAATAATGAGCTGTGAGATAGCAGGACACAGCTGTAAATGCAGTGCTTTGATAGCTGTGCTCTCTGTCAGCTATGGTATTATCACAGGCACATTATTAGAATGGCTGCCTTTAAAAACTTACCTTGCCATGTGTGCAGCAGAGCCCAGCCTGAGGAAGGACCTGGTCTCTTCTGAGAGAGCAGGCCCACACGTATTACTCATATTTGCAGAGTCACTTTAGATGCAGCCTTGCAAAAAGAGAAGATGAAAGCCAGAGCTGGCTGCAGGGAGGCTGCATGATAAAACTGTCCTTCATGCTGGCTCCCCTCTCTGCTCTGCTCTCTTGGATGTGTCACAAAGAAGCATGGGAAGAGTATCCTTATTTTCATTAGGAAAAAAGGGGAGATGAGTCCTTTTGTAACCCCAGTGTGAAAATGTGTTTCTGTGTGGTAAACTGGCAAAAAAAAAATCCATCTGGGCATTTGAAAAGGCAGTTGCTTGGTCTGCTGCAGGCTGAGTAGGTTTAGCTGCTTCATGCAGGTGTGATCCCATCTTTTCTGCACTAAAGCAGAGAAGCCTTCTGTATTCATCACTGTGCTGCTGCAAATTAAACTGGAAAGCAGAGTCTCATGGTAATCTTCTAGAGGGAAGTTTTATACATCTGGGGGTTACTTCTGATAAAGAAGAAAGCTTGTTCATGCTAATTACCAAGAAAGATACAGGTCAGGCGCAGCCCCTATCTTGGGACAGGTCTAACAGAAGCTTGATCATCCATGAGTAACAGGAAAATTCAAGGTTTAGGATGCCCAGACTCCAGCGTTTTGAGGGTTTGCAGCTGTGGCTGGAGGTTCTGGTGTTTTCTTTGAGCGCAGGGACAGCTGCCCCACATAAGCTGCTTTTCTGCCCGGGTGCACAGTCACACTGGCCCTCCCTTGGGTTGCCATCTGTCCAGTGTGGAACAGGTGCCTGCTGATCCCCCCACTGCAGGGGCTGGGCTGCCTTAGGGATGTGGTTTCCCTCCTTCCCCCAGTGCACAGCCCGAAGCTGTGCCAGTGCAAGGTTCTGCCTTGCTCTGCTGTGATCACGAGACTAAAAAATCTTGGCCCCTACATAAGCCATGAGTAAGGAAGATGCTTTGGTGACAGGCTTCCTTTCAGTGGAGGGTGCTGGGGTGGGTGGGAGGTCAGTAGGGCTGGAAAGCTGAGCAGAGGATGGAGCAGTGGGAGTACCTGCAGGGCTGTGCTGACAGCCACCTTCAGAAATCACAGCTAGGAGCGTTTTTTGCTGGATGATCCTGTCCAACCCTGCCTGTGCTCTAAACCTCTGTAAACCCTTAGATAGCCCTTTGATACCCCTTGAAGAGTGGAGGTTTTGGCACAGTATTTTGTCAGAAACACTCAGCACAAAATTAAGACTAAGTCATAAGGTTTAGTCCAGGAAGTTAACTAATGCCTCGAGAGCAGTCATAGTGCCAGAGGAGTGTTTGATAACTTCACCTGAGCTGGCTTATCCCTCACGGCTCCATGCCATTCCTTTATCAAATCCCAGAAGGAAAATAGTCTCTCTTGAGTGCTCGGTAACAGAAGTCTCCTATTTGGACTCTTGCAAGAAATGAACAGTGACAGTTTCAGCCAGAATGTGGAAGTGTTTAAACTGCACAGTTCATTTCTTTAACGAGGAGCTTCCAAGCAGGAACACTGAGTACATGGATGAACAATTTAAAATAGTACTTTTCCTTATTCAGTAATGACTTTAATAATGACTTAAATGAGCTCAGTGAGCAGGGCAACACTGCACAAGTGTGCACGTGTGACTGCCTCTGGCAGCCAGAGAAGCCAGACAGGGAAAGACTCTGGAGTCTGGGATAAAGAAACCTAATTTTGTCTTCAACTTTCTGTGCCAGGGGAAGGGATCCTGATTTCTTCAGAGGCTGCAGAGCTCCTGGACTTCATCGATGAGCAGGGACAAGTGCATGTGATTCAGAAATACCTGGAGAATCCTCTGCTTTTGGAGCCAGGGCACCGCAAGTTTGACATCAGGTAACCTTTTCTGCCTTGGTAACGCCAGTTTTCTTTTTTGTGCTGTTTCTTTCTGAGCCACTGAGACTGGAGTTTGTTCTGCTGTCCCCCAGGAGCTGGGTCCTCGTGGATCATCAATATAATATCTACCTCTACAGAGAGGGTGTCCTGCGGACCTCTTCCGAACCCTACAACAGTGCTAACTTCCAGGACAAAACCTGCCACTTGACCAATCACTGCATTCAGAAGGAGTATTCCAAAAACTACGGCCGCTACGAGGAGGGGAATGAAATGTTCTTCGAGGAGTTCAACCAGTATCTGATGGATGCCCTGAACACCACGCTTGAGGACAGCATCCTACTGCAAATCAAACACATAATAAGGTAGCCTGGGAGAGCATAACCCTTCAGGGACAGGGAGTGTGTATGGACACAGCTGGGGAAGCAGACACAAGAGGAGAGGGGTTTCAATTGCACTGATTTAAGATAAGGCCACAAATGCCCCCATGTCACTGCTCAGTGAGGAGGCACCTCCATGGCCCTGTTGATTCAGTGATAGGTGTCCATGTCTGCATTCTGCCAGCTGTGGCTGGAGAAACACAGAGTGGAAAGGGAAGAGAGCAGGTCACAAGAGAGCAGGGCTGGGAGAGGCTGAGGTTAGAAGAGGCACAGAGATGATAGAGGGGAAGTGAAGCTGGATACAAGTGTGCAGACTCTGGATGCTTCCCCCACCATCAGCCAGCAGCAGCACAGGGCTTTTGCCTAGGTCATCTTACTCAGTCCACAAGAGCCAGTTCCTTCCTGGGCAAGGAAAGTGCCTGGAGAGAGCTCGGTGCTGCAGGGAATCCAGGCCTTCGTGAAGGAATTTGCTCTGCCAGTACCCCATTGCTGTTAGTTGCACTAAAAAGATGTGGCATAATCTTTGAGGGACTTGGAGGTAAATGAGCATCCAGTGGCAGTTCCTTGGGGACCTGCTGCACCTCTGTGGCATTGCACATCATGTTTTTCAGCTTGCCTGACCCAGTGGTGAGGGAGGATGCTGCTCTCCAACTCTGTGTGAGTTGACTCAGGGGTGTCCCCACATGGATTTCCATGGTCACGGGATCTCCCGTGCAGGGACCAGGTTCCCAAGGACCAGGTTGGACATAACTTATGGAGGGCAGTTCCAGGGCAGCCCCCCTCACTCAACTGTGCAGTGCACGTGTCCACAGCAGCCTCAACCTCGAGTTTCTGTTTTTCCCTTCACAGAAGCTGCCTTATGTGTATAGAGCCTGCAATCAGCACAAAGCATCTTCACTACCAGAGCTTCCAACTCTTTGGCTTTGACTTCATGGTGGATGAGGAGCTGAAGGTCTGGCTGATAGAGGTCAACGGGGCCCCAGCGTGTGCCCAGTGAGTCAATCAGTTTCTGTAGTACCCTTGTGGTGCCACCATTCACATGCCTCACCCAAAACATGGCTTATGTCCCAGCTCCAAGTGGAAAAGGTCAAAGAAAGTGAATGGCAAGGGAGCCTTTCAGGCTGACTGGACACTGCTCTAGGTGCCAGTCAGTTTGGGTTCATTGCTGTTGTCTCTCTCTTTGATATCCC
Source organism: Cisticola juncidis (assembly GCA_013400215.1). Lineage (NCBI taxonomy): Eukaryota > Metazoa > Chordata > Aves > Passeriformes > Cisticolidae > Cisticola > Cisticola juncidis. The sequence goes on along the minus strand of VXBR01002679.1, from coordinate 14,068 downwards.
TCACCTTCTTTCCCACGTGGGATGGGGCACCAACCCGGGTTTTTGAGAAAATGGGCTCGAATATAACTTGGGTCATTTTTATTACTCCTGGGTTGAAGGTTTGCAGGTTTAATGCTTTGGGAGTCAGACTGTTTCTCAGTCTCTCTTGTGAAGCTGCTGGTGGCTGCTCTTTGTATGAACACATTAAGTGAGTAGCATCAAGGGCAGCAGCTGGAAGTGAGTGACTAAATTTGCAGGCAGCAGGACCACAGAGCACACTGCGGATGCTGCAGATGTTGCCAAATCTCTGTTACCAAATTCTTATCACCAATTTAGTGTTAAGAAGGGCATCATTTATTCAGGTCACATGGGGGATAATTCCTGAGCTTATGTGCCCATGTGATTTTACAAGTGTCTTGCTTATATACAGTCACTACATGCATGTTACAAGTTGCCCATTACCAAAAACCCGTCCCCACCTTCCCAGATTAAGTCCTTGTTTTGGCTGTGCCTGCATTCCTGAGCCAGATGTCTTCTTACCTTCCAGCCATCCTTGCTGGGAAAGCTGATTTTGCATGCCTTGTTTCTCTGCTGAGAGTTCACAGGCACAGTAAAAATTGAATTAACCGTTATGGTATCACAGAGATTGGATTATAGCTTCTTCCAGCAGCCTCATGGCCAGACAGCCCTGGCCATGAACATCTCTGTGTCAGCACAGCAGGAGGTGCTGTATTACGTGACTGAGACAGCTGCAAGAGAACAGATTTTTTTGCTATGTGAGCATCTGTATCATATTAAAAAAAAAACAAACCACAAAAAACCCCACAACAACAACAACAAAAAAAAAAAAGCAGCAAAACAGGCTGTACATCACTGCATTAGAATTTGATCAGATTAGATGTTGATTAAATTAGGTTAGATCATCACTAACAGTAGACAAAAAGTGCAGGTCAAACCTACCAGACAGCCTGTTCAGCAGCCTTTTCAGGGCTAGAGCTGGAGGAGCTTTCTGTGTCCAGGATGCCCTGTTCACAATGTGCATCACGTTACAGGCATGCACCTCCCTGTCTTGCTGTATGGATAGAATTTGGCTGTTGCTGGGTGGGTTTGGATTGCAGCAGTGCCCTGTTTGTTTTGTGCCTCTTGGAAGAACAAGGGCTTTGTTGGGCACTTGGAAAACTGAAAGCAGGTGAGGTAGGTTTTGGTTATTTGTGACTTCTCCTGTTCAGGGTTATTCTTGTTTATAGCAGTCACATCACAGCTCCCATTCAAAGAGGAAAAAAAATGGGCTGCTGTAAGCAATAACATTCCCAAGAGATGAAGAAACATCTTACTGTCACATAGCCCCAGTGGCATGGAGTAAAAGACATTGTTAATCCTGGGAAAAACAGCTTTGGTACTAAATACGTCCCGGATTCCAGCACATTCAGGGAGTTCCACACGCATTTCCCCCAGCAGAAAATGAAGTTGTTGACTCCTCTCAAACACCTTGTCTCTCTCCTCCCTAACCCTGCTGCTCCATGAGCTGTGCCATGGTGAAGCCCTTCCCACATGTCTGAGGGTCCTGTGAAGCGCCTGTGCCTGGTCACAGGCGCATGTGTGCAGCTGCACCCCAGCACAGCATTGCACCAGACCAGGAATGCACCAGAGCAGCCCTCTGGGGCACATCCCTGTGTGAATCCCAACTCCCTGAGATGGCAGGCTGGTACAGGGAGCCCTGAGATGTTTTCTGCCCCTTTTCTCCCCTTTGTGGAGGTTCAGATCTGGGGGCTGGGGGTCTGGAACCTCTGAAGCCTGATCTGACTGTAAACACAGATAATGGGTTTTGTGGGTGGTCTTGTGAAATAGATAGATAATGGGTTTTGTGAAAGGGAACAATACTGGGAATTACCACCATGGAAAAAAGATATTTGTTGGTGTAAACATGGAGAAAGTGGAAGGGATACTGCTCTCCTGCTGTTTGCCACCCTGAAACTCCTTGTAATGGTAATAGGATCTTGTAGATCTTGCTGGGAAAACGCATTTCTGCATAAAAATTGGCCAGGGTTCTGCTGGTTTGTCCTGCCTGGGTACCTGATTCTGTCTCTCCCATCTCTTAGGAAGCTGTATGCAGAGCTCTGCCAAGGAATTGTGGATGTAGCCATCTCCAGTGTTTTCCCCCTCAGCGACACTGGGCAGAAGATGAACCAGTCATCATCAATCTTCATCAAGCTGTGATGGCAGCACAGCTGCCACTGCTGTGAACAGGGAGAGACTGCACCCCTCGGGTCAGCACAGTTTGGTGACTTATCTCAGTAACATGCCAAAAAGTCATAGAGACAGGCTTCATATTTTCTGGGAGACCACAGGGAAAAACAACAAAACAGGCATCCTCACAGAGCTGTGATGAGCCAGGGCTGCTCAGATAACTCTGCCTGCATTCACCAAAACCCACTTTAGAAACAGCTGCTGTGACTTTGATACCTGAAACAAATCTCTCTGGGAGTACAACAACACAACCTTAAAATGAAACCCCAGCAGGGATACTGTAATGCTGTATTAGCTCCTCCTTTTCTATAGAGATACCATTGGGGTTTTTAAGGGAATTGAGTGAAGAGAACGATGGAGTTGTCCTCCTCCCGCTGTGTTTATTCTTTCCTCACCTACTGCATCATTAGTGCCTTAGCTCGGCTCCAAATAGGTGACTCCTTTCCTTTGTTCCTGCTGTTACATAGAAAGGAGCAAGCTCTCCTGGTGCCTCAAACCAGGAACACCAAGAGGTCAAGTTTCCTTAGGTCATTTTCCAGGCTGGTTGGCTGAACACCCAGGCAAAAGGGTGCTGAACTGCAGGCGGTGGATCAACCCAGGCAAGGAAGGCGATTTTCTTTATTTATAGCTATCCCTTCTCCTGTTGAGATTTGAATCAGTGTCTGTCCCAGGCTGAGGCAGTTGGATTCTGCTTAAAAGAGGTAGAGAGACCTACTCAGAGCTCACCAGCAGGCTGTTGGTTTTCTAGTTTCACTTCTGTGCTGAGTGTTTCAAGTAGCAGAAACTTGATCCCAGTTTCTTCAGAGGCACTGCAGTGAATTTAGGCTCTTCTCTCAGATCTCGCCTTCATGATTTAATTGAGGCTTGAACCTGAAACCTTTCTCCCAAATCCCATTTGATACAGCCAATTTTATTCTCCTCCATTTGACAAATACTGCAATCTTAGGCCCTGTTCACAGTCCACAACTTGATCTTAGCTAGAGGGAAGGTGGGTGAAGTTTTGTAGACCAGGAGAGAGATTCCTGTTTGCCACACATCTGGGAAATCAGGTGCTTTGGGGGGAAGGAGAGGTTAAATTCCTTGAGATGTCTGAATTTCAGAGCTGCTTTGAGTATAAGCTAAGTCCCTGTCACATTTCCCACCTTGTGAAGTGTATCTGAATTTGCAGTGTGAGCCCAGCATATCCCTCTGGCAGGGAGAGATGGTCATGGAGAGAAACTGCTTCGTGTTCCAAATACAAAAGAAGACTGTTCCAAAAACAAGAAGACATGGTGGAGGTTACAAGCTGCCTGTGTGTCATGGGAAGTGAATCAAGCAATGGAATTTCTGCCTTCCTCAGAAGAACCTAGCATTTTGGTGTACTCATCTCTGCTTGTGGTGGAGATTTCAGAGTTCTTCATGCAGCAGATAATCCTGATGGGAAGGGGGCTGGGTAATAAGCAGGGAGAAGGATGTGGGGAAGGATTGGTTGGGGTTTCCAGCCTGATGATAGCATAGAGGTGTCAGAATTTCCCTGCAGTCCAGGTGAGGTGTGGTGGTAAATCACGAAGGTGAACTGTAGGCTGTTGAGGATTGCGTGCAAAGTTCACCACATCTCCATTGACATTTTCATGTTAGCTTAGCTGAGCTTAAAAACTGCACGTTTTTTGCCCAGCAGTGGGAAGACCTCAGAGCAATTGCTGTCATCCAGGATGTGCCCAAGGTGACAGCTGAGCTCTCATAAACTCTAGGGCAGACAAGAACAGAAAGTTTTCCCCGTCACGATGAACCAAGAAATGCTTGTTTTCTGGGGTGCTAGACCCATCCTTCTCAAAAGGGAAATTTAGATTCTGCTGGGTGGTAGAGCCACAACTACAGACAATGCAGCTATTCATACCCTGCCTTTCCAGCTGGGCTTGGGGGAGGTAGTGTTTCAGGGACACTTGAATCCTCTTTTTGCTGAGTTTTTTCAGGAATTTGCAACATCCTCTGGAGTAAGACGTGCATTTTCCACCTCCTCTCGAAGTGCCCCCCAAAGTAAAGCACAGAAGGTAAATGATCAAGGACAGAGAGCACAGTGCCTGAAGTTTTGCCCAAGAGGTGGAGTAGAGGAGGTGTGTGTGGCCGAGGCCTGGGCATTGCATGGGTGCACCTTGCAGGTGATGCTCACAAACCCCTGTGAGACTTGTGTTCGTTTCTTTTTTTAGGAATATACAACAATAAATGTTTTCTAGTTTATTTCAGCTAAAAGGTCAATAGAAAAGGTCTTACTCTCTTTCCTGAGCTTTCACCCAGGATACTGCTGGGTTTCCAGAAGACAGCTACCATATTGCAGAATGTCTCTAGTCTTAGTTGTATCCCTTCATGTCATCCATGAGGAATTTCTGGCCCAGGTGTTCTGGCTGCGTTGTCCAGCAGGGTCTGGTCCCCCTGGACTCTGGGTTTCAGGTAACTCCCATGTGGCTTGTTCCATACGAGTAGATCATGTTGTGCTTCTGCTGAAATCTGGGGGCTGCCCACAGTCCATGGAGAGCGCCGGAGGAGTCTGAGCAAGGCTCAAACACCGATTTCACCCAGGTGACTGTGACCAGCGCCCTTCAGGACTGCTTGCATGTCCCTGCTCCCAGCATTTCTCGTTCTCCACAAGCAGCTCTCGCAGGAGGGCAGCGCTGTGCCGTTCATACCCGTGCTCCATGGCAGTGTCAGCCGCGGCAGCCCTGGGGAGACCCTGGTGTCGAGGGATCGTGCGCCCGGCTGCTCCCCCGCCAGCATGTGCATGTGGGGCTGGCGAACGCCTGAGCTCCCGGCTCTCGGTGAGCTCACATCTGTCCACATCTCCCCAAACCATCATTAAAACATGCAAACCCCACGGCCTGTGCTGTTTCCTTGGGGCAGCGTCTCCCGGGGCTGTCAAATCCCCAGGGCGGGCCGCGGGGATGGGGCGCGC